>CM076574.1:569884181-570484181 GCA_034641835.2 Pinus albicaulis
ATCATCCCGGCTCACCACTGCTTCCGCCTTGCATGCCATTGCTGCGCAGCCATCTACTTGCAACTGATAAAGGTTCTTGACTCGAACCCCTATCTTAGGGTCTCCTAACCTTTCTTCTCGCGGCCTTTCCTTCGCTGAAGACCACATCATACCCCTTGTCTTCCAACATCGCTACAGAGATCAGATTCTTCATCAATCCTGGAACATGCAATACTTCCTTCAATACGAAGGGTTTACTAGACTCCCTCTAAAAGGAAATGGTACCGATACCGGTCGCACTGTATCTACCATCATCGCCCATCTCGATGTGCACTTCAAGATCTTTTTCCTCCAGATCTGAAAACAGATCCCGATCTCCTGTCATGTGAAATGATGCACCACTTTCCAAGAACCATACTGATCCCATCACACTTGAGACCAAGCATGTGATCAGTGAAAAATCCAGTTCAAACTGGGAGGCCAATGCTTCTCCCGCTACAGATCCAGCAACCTTCTTATTTTTCTTCTTCTGCGGACAATTTGTGGCATAGTGTCCGTGCTGGTGACAGTGAAAACACTTCACCTTGGACATGTCTTGCTTCTTGCCTTTCGCACCAGACTGAGAAGATTTCTTTCTCTTCCCCTTCTTTGCTTTGGCAGCCAAAGCGCAATTTTCTTCATCAGATACCTTTGATGAAGATCCGTCCCTGGTAGTCCTCCTTATCTCCTCTTGCATGAGATCCGCCCAAAGTCGCTCCCATCCCGGCAACTTCTCCCGACCATTGACACTATCTTGATATGCATGCCAACTTTTCGGAAGACCAAGGAGAGCCAGGTCCACCATATCCTCTTCTTCGACAGTCACCCCCACACTTCCCAGCTCATCTCTGCATTGAGTGAACTTCGTGAGGTATTTGGCGATACTGTCGCCTTTCTCCATCTTAATGTTTCTGAGTTTATCCTTGAGCGCTAGCTTCCTTTGGTCGCTCTTGCTCTGGAATAGATCTGTCAACGCTTTCCACATCAAATATGGAGAAACTTTTCCATGCAGGCTGGATACAATGTGATCCTTCACGCCCTCCAACAGAATCCTTCGACATTTCGCCATCTTCTTTTGCCAAGCCTCAACTTCAGCAGGATTAGTAGGCTTTTGGACATCCATATCTACGAACTCCCCTTGACCCATTATCTTCTCAGCCCTGCCTCCCATCGATCTTTCCTTTGTTATAATTGAGCGCAGCTTCAAGGGCATATTCGGTATGGCTTGGATTGAAGAACATTCCAACTCAGAGCACCAAAGAAAGCAATACAACTTTTTAAATTCGAATTCCAAACTCAAAAAACTGTTTGCTTAAGGTTGTGAGAAAAAATTATTTACAGCACGAGAGATCGGCGCGGGGCATTTGCGGATATATCACCTTTCGAGATAAAGGATGCACTGGATCCAGAGGCTACCTGACCGTTTGGACACTACATCTCAGAAATAAAATTGTAATCAACGTAATAGATCCGATGATCAATTTACATGCCTCCGATACCATGTGAAAATTTGAATAATTTCTTGAATTATTAAAATTATCACAAATTTTTCATACTATTTGAGCTTCATACATAACACATAATCTCTTCTACGCATTAATCATCACATGCGGAAATAAAAATAACAAGCGGTATTGAAAACATTCACATGCGCACATAGAAATTCAACACATATAACACAGTATGTATACTGGGGGAAGCTTACAGCTGAAAACCCCCTACTGTATGTATATTATAATGAAGAAGAATCATGTAACAATCTCAGTACAATAATCCTCACAAGTACTCAGTACTGTCTCCAAAAGTTACACACAAACTAGCTCAGTTTTGAACAAGTCACGGGTTCAAAACTCCTCCACTGTTTGCCTGCCTCTACTGCGAAATCCAAGATGAGAGAATGGATGGAATGAATTCGAATTCCCTTGGCTTTAACTGCGCAATCCTCATTGGCAATCTCCTCCAATGATTTTTCAAATCTCATGCACACTATAGTCACAACTGATAGTAGACTCCACCCTTTCTCCTACCTCTTCCACTGGTATTCACTGAACTGTCCATGCACTGCAGTCAACTGATGTGTTCTTTAGTTGAATAATGAGTTAATGTTTAGTGAATTAAATAATATTTAATTCACCCCACTCATCTCTAGTGTATTAGCCAGTTAAACTAAACACAACTAGTTCAACTAAATTAACTTGAACACAACTCCATTGTCTCATCGCTCCACCAAACTTCCGCCCTTGAGTTCTGAAGTCAACCATGCATGGCTCACCAAACCCCTAGGAATAGCGTAATTCCTTCTTTGGTCACATGAGCCACATCGCGGCTCCAAGCCCCGAAGTGCGTCTCGTACGGATCCTGGATAAGCGGGGTTTATAGTAGGTATATTATTAAGGGCTAATAATATTTGACTAACCTATTTTTAAACAGGCAGTCTAAAAATAGACTTCGACCTATATGTCTAAAAATAGAGGTCCATCTGTTTTTACCAACTCGACCAATCATTCCAAGAATAGCATACTACAGCTCCTAGACCATGCTCCATATGTCTAAAAATAGACATAGTCTAAAAATAGACTTTGCGCCAAAAATAGCCTGCGGGCCCACTTAGTGAAGGCGACTTCATTTCACTAAGCTCCATCATCTTGTTGCATTTTCAACAGAGTGTATTTATTTCGACTTGCAAGCCTATCATGCAAACAAATTCACATTCAAATAATTTAAAAACGTGTTGACAAAGTTTTACAAATGCTCTGCCATCAGTAAGTCACGAATTTTCTTTTTGAATGGGTTTGTAAAAGAGAGGATTTTAATGGATTTAAAAACTCCAGTTCAACTAAAAAAAATCACAAAATTAGAGAGAAGTTATAAAGGAGCAAGTGCATAAGAGAAGGTAAGATTGACACATCCTCCTTCAGAGTTTTAATCCAAAACAGAAAACAGAGAACTGCAATTCGAATGCATGAGGGAAAATGTTAAGTTTAGTTGTGAATTGTTTTTAAAAAACACACTCAATCTACAAATTTAGAACACAATTTTGTGAAGATAGAATGCAGAATAGATGTGTTTTGACAGAACACTGAATTGAAGAGAAATGGAGTAAGACAATTTACCATGAATTTTCTTTTACAAATGATTGAAGTTTCTTTTGAATGTACAGTGAATTTGGATGCAGCGTTTTGGAAATTTTTGTATGAAATAAGGAGTGAAAAACTACTATGTATAATTTATTTTTTTTACACAGTTCAAATCATTTGCAAAACAAAGGATGTTTTTAAGAGAATACCTTTCAAATTATTTGCAAAATAGATGATGTTTTTAAGAGAATACCTTCCAATTCATTTGCAAAACAAAGATTGATTTTTAAGAAGAAAACATAGAATTAATAGAAGATGTAACATTAGAAGCATATATTATGTTTTTTTTGCAACATTTCCTATCAGTTTCTTTTTGTTTTATTTCAGTAAGAGTTCATTCTTCAAAAGAAAAGAGACAAAGAATTGGTTGATTGTCAAAAACAGTGAAACAGAGAGGTGAGCTTACTACCACAATTATACTCAGTGTTTAATTTGTTTTTATTTGCAAAATGAAATTAATGACAAGGTATGGTCACAATAAATGGTTTTCAGAACAAATGGCTTTCAAAGTAGAGCCAAAGGATTTTCAAATAGAACACTGGGGTAGGGAGACTGTGGAAAAACTTTATCAGTCAAGGTTGATAGGGTTTTTACAAAAATTCAGAGGCTACAATGAGAGAGTGACAAAAGAATTTGTAAAGAACTTCAAATAGAATGAAACCATGCATATCTCTTTAAGTCCTGAATATATTTCTGAAGCACTAGATTTATCATTTTCAGAAGAATTGTATCATAAGGGTTTGCATTTTAGAGACAAAGGGTGGACTTTCTTCCTAGATAAAAATAGGAAAGGCTCCTTCGATAGGTCAAAAGGTATTCCTAGATAATGGTTTAATGAACCATGGGTTGAATTGGTGTTAATAATCCAAAAATATTTCACCTGTGATACTAGATTTAGTGTGGTGCATCTTTACCATGTAAGGATACTTCAACACATAAAATGAGACATAAGAATAAATTTGCTTTATTTCTTCTACAGGAGTTTGATGAAAATGGTAGAAAGCATTAAGTCAGAAGCCAATCCCAAAGAAGTTCAATTCATTCACCAGGGACTTATTAAAATTCTTGTAGATCATCAATTGAAGATTAATGAGATAGTTTGGGAGGATTTCCTAGCAGAGAATGGGTTTGTAGAACAAATTGAGGAAAACGAAACTAAACCCATAGAAGAAACAAGAAATATCATACATACATCTCTCTATCCATCTACAAGAGCAAAGAAACAGCAGGGAGCAATGGTATTAGAAAAATAAACATCCTTTGTGATTATTCCCAGGAGGAAAAAGGAAAAACATTCAGTAGAACCAGAGGTCCAAATCTTGGAAACTTCTCCTATTAGGAAACAATTCACTGCAGTTCTTGAAAGGTTGGAAAAACAAGTTTTTGAAGATGCTTTAGATAAAGATTCATGCTTTGAGAATAATGAAGTGGAAGCTGTTTTAGTTTCTAAAGATTCAAAAGGGGAAGATCAGAATCTTTTCAGATTCAAAGAGCTCACTGACAGCTTAGAAATAAGTAGGATCATGGAAAGACACTTGAGAGAAGAAAATGAAAATTTCAAACTAACCAATGAAAAATTGGTTAAAGAGAATGAGAAGATTAGTGATGAGATGGAGAAAATGAGAAATAAAAACAATCTTCTTTACACACAGGTTTTCAAGTGGCTTCAGGAGAAAAACTCCTGGAAAGCTAAGTATGAGAAGCAGAAAGTCAAAACTTCCTTCTATAAAGAAGAGTAGGGAAAGGACATGGATTCTAGTTTTCACACAGTATAGCATGAGGTTACAGGATCAAGCATTGGGTCAGCATCAGGATTCCGGAGGTCGAAGAGGAAACAACAAGCATGAGGGCATGCTTGATCTTCAGTTTGGGGGAGATGTTGGGCCTTGTTTTAATATCTTTTTGCTTAAGAAATACATTTTATTTTGCTACATTATCTATCCATTTACCATCATATTCACCTCACATAGACCTAAAGATGCATAATCAGGTATTTAATTTATGTTTTTCAATTATTAGATGTTTTTGTGAAAATTGAAATTTAAGTGCAATTTTGGACAGCAGCAGAAATTCCCGAAATAGCATGATGATTTGCATATGTGCAGGACACTTGGGCTCGAGCTGGATATGTTTCTAGAAAGCTTGGGAACTAGGAGTAACAAGACACCTGTTGGTACAATCAGATTGAGCTTTAATAGTCTCAGTCAAAGGCGGTTAAACAATACTAGTCTTTATGTAGGATCCCTAGAAACTAGGTCTACATTCTTATTTTATGGGATTTTTCCAGATTATGATGGATATGGTAGATCAATTCGACTTGATATGATAGGATAGGGATATTTATGATTGCTTGAGATATTTTAGATCAGTTTGTTAAACATTTCATTTATTTAAGCCTCACACTTTGAAGGCTTTGACATTGAAACTTGTATGACTTATTATTATTATCTTGGAGACTTGAAGACATAATAGAGGATCTGTTCTACCATATTTTGATGCTGCTACATGTTGATTGATTACTTGAAGTCTTGAGTAGCTGAGTTTACTTTCAGTGTGCAAGGCAAGGGTGGAAGGGCCCCCACACCGAGCTAAGTACACTTCGTAGTTTTCATAGCTATAATTGATCTGCTTAGATTTATTTCCCGCTTTCATGATTTCACAGTAGTGTTAATGATGTATGTAATTAGTAATTAAGGACAACCAGGACCTCTAAGATTAGAGCCTCTTAATTATTATTTCGTGTATCTTAACGTATTGTTTAATTAGATTTCCTGCTTTCATGTTTTCTCAATGATATTAATGATGTATGCAATCAGTAATTAAGGACAACCAAGACCTCTAAGATTAGAGCCTCTTAATTATTATTCCATATATCTTAATTCATTGTTTAGTTAAATTTCCCGCTTTCATGATTTCACAATAGTGTTAATGATGTATGCAATCAGTAATTAAGGACAACCAGGATCTCTAAGATTAGAGCCTCTTGATTATTATTCCATGTATCTTAACGTATTGTTTAGTATTAGATTTCCGGCTTTCATGTTTTCATAATGGTATTAACGATGTATGCAATCGGTAATTAAGGACAACCATGACCTCTAAGATTAAAGCCTCTTGATTATTATTCCATATATCTTAATTCATTGTTTAGAAGTTAATTAAGTTAGTTCTTATATTTGTAATATGCATTTCACTCACCATCCATAGTTCCTCTTCTAAATTCGACTGTGATAGAAACCCATATACTTTGGGGATGCTTCTAAGTTCACCAACCCATATTGATATTAAATACTTGCGTTAATTTGAAATAGTAAATTGACCCAACAGGCCTCATAGTCCACTTTAATTTTATTTGGTCATCCTTGGTATGGCATCCATAAGTGAAACTAGCCAGTGGAAAAATAACCTTGTAGTTTCTTCGACCAATCTCTATTCAACAACTTCTGGAATGTTGATAACAACAACATCAATGACTTAAAAACCCTTGGGTTTGGAGAGAGTCTGATCATGACATATTTCAACTCAACCATAACCTTTATATTAGATTTTTCCAATTGGATTATCTAAGTTGTATGCTTAGATGGGACAACATTTGATCTGGATCTTGGGGGGGCCCCAAGATCCGAGTAATTGCTGCACCAGGATAAGAATAAAAGTAAACCTAACCATAAAATAAATCAGGAACTAACTTTTATTAAATCAAAAAATGACATTTGCAACTACATTATGCTGAACCATCAACCCTCTTACAAAAGGAGGCTTGTTATTTATAACCTCTTTTAGTTACATTACCAGGGTAAATGCCATGGGTGGTAAAATACCATGGGGGGATAATACCATGGGTGAGTTATTTATAGGCTTTAGTTACATTACCATGGCAAAACACCATGGTTGAATTTCCATTCGAATGATTCCTCCCCCCTTAGGAAGCAATGGTCCCCATTGCGTGAAGTTCTCTCCAGAGAAGCTTTTGTCGAAGTTGATTTGTGGATGGCCATGTGTTGTTGAAGACAAGGGTTTTGTGTGGTTGACCCATAACCCAGGGTTTGTGGATGACCTGTAACCATGATGCATGAAGATCCAAGGATAGAGATACCTTTTAATGCTTGTGAGGCAACTGTGATATTGACAATGTGTGGCCAAGAAAATTGATTTCGATGGAAAGGGTTTTGCGTGGTTGACCCATAACCATGATGGATGAAGATTCAAGGATAGACGTACCCTGTAATGCTAGTGGGTCAACTATGAAGTGGATCGTGTGTGGCTGAGCAAATGGACTTCGTTGGAAAATAGTTGTGTGGTTGACCCATAACCATGATGAACGAGAGTTCAGTGATAGAAATACCTTGTAATGAACCTCAATATCGCTTGTCGATTGTCGATCTATCAAATAGAGATCTAGTGGCTTATCTTTGTAAATTATCATGTTCCAGTGAGATGTTGTAAATACTTTCTCCAAATAATTAAGCTTCATATACCCTGCCATACTCCATACCAAGCTTCCCAAATCTATAGTAGCATAATTAAAATATAAGATAATTCAACATTGAATTGCATGAGATGCCCCTACAAGATAATCAAACTCCTTGATAACATGAAACACTCCACCTTCAATGCCCTTTTTCAACGAGATAATCAAA
The DNA here is from genome assembly GCA_034641835.2 of Pinus albicaulis. Classification (NCBI taxonomy): domain Eukaryota; kingdom Viridiplantae; phylum Streptophyta; class Pinopsida; order Pinales; family Pinaceae; genus Pinus; species Pinus albicaulis. The sequence goes on from CM076574.1 coordinate 569,891,977, forward strand.
CTCCTTGATAACATGAAACACTCCACCTTCAATGTGAGCAATCCATAAAAAATTGTGAATTTCATGAGCAGAATACCACAATAGTTACAGTGCCACATTGCCAATTCCAAATGAAGGTTGAGATGAGGTAGACCCGGAAAGTGAAGAAGTCGGGGTTCCACAAGCTAAGCCCGGCGTCGAACCAGGATTCTTTATATCATTGCACAAGACACGACTAGAGAGATTAAAATGGGCTGTGTGGCCATCCGACAATTCAATAAATATAATTCCATTTGGCTCCATGCGATTTTCACGGACAACAATAATAAAAGTGAATTCATGATTTTCAGCATATTCCACATTTTTTTTTAATATCAAAGCATGAATCATGGAGGATGTTGAGAAAATCATGGAATAGATTTATGCTTAGTTGCAGTCGTTTTCACACAACATATCACCACGCATGAAACAACAATCATCTTTCGATCTATGATCTTGTGAACTCCTCAACCGTAGATCAATTTACCAAGCTAAGCTCAGAGGGCCTTCAACAATGGAAGACTTTGCAGAGACGAGGAGTGGGGATGATATATGAATGACCTAGAACATGTGTCTGGCGCCAGGATTGAAGCCAATAAGTGTGTATTTGCACTGTATTTTCCACCAGACCAACCTCACAAATTCGCCAGCATTGGGTGTGTGGGTGCGAATTTTTTTATTCTGTAAAGACAAATGCAACATTTGCAGCAAGAACCGATTGAAGTCCACATGGATCTCGTTCGATACACTGATCTTTCTTGAGACATCGACGTTGTATTGAATCCTAGAGGGTACTTGGGGTTTGAGCAACAAATATTTGTTGCAATTGTTCTTGAATCAAGCACTGTGTAGAGATGGAGCCTGTTTACATGTGCGATCCATTTTGTTTGTGAAATGAATATGATTTTCCCCCAATTTTGCACTGTCAATACTTCAGTCGATAGCTCTGCTTATGATAGAGTGATCCGCTCAATTCAGAGATATAGCCGAATACCAAGAAATCGAACCAGGTTGTTATGCAAGATGGGACATGCTACCCAGTTGACCGATCACTTGCAAATACCATGGGCACACTACTCCCATATGTTTGCTTCTAGAACTCTTGAAATAGGGATTCAACACAGTGGATCTGCAACACTTGATCTCGTGTTTGAACCTTGCCTCATGTGCTCTGGCTGCTGAGATAAACCTTGGAGAAATCAACCCGAGACTTGATAGGGGTCAACCACTCCAATTCCAAGGGCTTGCAATCGAAGTAATGACATCCTTGCAAGTCTTAGGGAGCTGGTCCTCGGGTGCAAGGCGGTAATCGAAAAAGACAAGATAGCGTTGCAGGGTTTTTTTCAGCGTGAAAAATACTATGGTTTATATTTAGTACGAGGACAAAAACTTTTTGTTCAATATAAAAACATTACATTCCGATTGAGGAAATTATGTGGACTTTCTTTCACTTTATTTTTTTCCCACAAACAGTGTACATTAATTCAGCCCATCTCTTTATGGCATTTATGACGTGATAACCTTTTTCAGATTTAATTGTACATTTAAAATCCAAAAAAACAAAAACAAAAAGTTCAAAAAGCATCATTTCTGCTGTTTCCTTCATCCTAGTGGATCTTTTGTGTCATTCACTGAAATAGTCATCCAAGATCTCATATGAAATTGACCTTCCCAGCTGCTCCAGTCCCATTTGAGTTGATTAACTCATAATGCATCTCTCCAAAAGTTCCTTCTAGTCCCTTTCTTTGAAAGACGATCAGTTTTGTTGTTGTTCTTCCTATAATCATGAGAAAAAGAAATGGCAGAAAAAGTTCTCTTTAAAGCATGTATTCTCTCAATCCAATGTGATAGCATTCCAGGGTTTAGTGTGGCCTTCTGATTCATATGATCAATAAGGATTTTAGAATCCCCATAAACCCAAATCTTATCCATATATAACTGGTAGGCAAACCATAAGAGGCCCCAAAGAGCTAGACATTTTGCTTTCATATTTGTTCAATACCTCCATTCCAATATATCTTATAATGGCAGGTGGATGATATCATTAGCCAAGCAATATTGATTGTTGGGAGGCCCCATCAAAATAACCAGCAGGATAATGAATCTCATGTGGGCGTAATTTCTTTGATGAATCCCCGGGTGGCTTCTGGCAGATTTTTAAACTTTCCCATGTGCTATATATCTGGTCAGCAGTCTTTGTAGGGGAGCAGGGCTGTCCCTCAAATAATTTCCAATTTCTATTACACCAAATGTACCAGTGATACAAAATAGGGATAGCCTTGTAGTTCTTACCTTTGCGCAGCCACCACCTTGTGAAGTCTTCCGTTGTTCTACATGCTGGTTGCTGGATATGCAGGCTTCCACATAGGATTGTCAAGGTTTCCAAAGCGAAAGAGCATAGATATAATAGATGTTGGTTTTCCTCTGCTGCTGCACCACATAGAAAACACAACCCCAGCTCATGCCATCCTTTCTTTTGTAGATTTTTCCATATCAAGTTCTTATCTCTCCCTATTAACCATAAGAAAATAATCCTCTCTATGGCAACAACCGTGAAAACAAATTGTGATGGTACACTGCCAAATCAAAAAATAAATAGTTGCATCGATCCTTAGATACGGGACAAAAAAAACTAGCAATTTCACCATCTTATTCAGAACATTGGCATAATTGGTGTTGTGCGATGTAAAAATCACTCCAGATTCGAATGCAACGAAGCTCTCGAATGAGAGGTAGGAAACCATCGCATGTGGCTGGATCTCCTCATCAATCGCACTAGGCCAATGCCACTGAACATAAGAACCTAGATCCACTATACCCAATGATTTATGATCATAATTATCGAAGGTCTCCATCAGTTTCCATAAACGTTATCGCAATCCTTAAATTTCGGCTTCGCAGAGGACATTGAGATCAACGAAGCAGAAGAACTCGATCTCCTCTTTGAACTCTCAGAGAATGTCGACGTCTCGCAGCCACAGACAAAATTTCGTGATTATGTGGGATGTAGGCTGAAGATGCAGGATATCATCCAACAATTCGTACGAGTCTCAGACCAGGGACATTGACTGAACCCTAGCCTAGACCACAAAATTCCGTCAATTTGAATTTCAATGATGAAAGGATGTGATCCACTCTGTGATTTGCTAAAGCCACTGAAAGCCATGTCTCCATAGATCTGACAACAATGGATAAATTTTCGTTGATATTGCGGTCTTGGATATAAATAAGCTGCGGGTATCAAACTCAAATCTGATCCGACACGATCGCAGAGAAACACCATTCAGTTTTGATAGATCGAAACCATCATCTCTCAGACAAATCTGCAGGTTAAGAAAGAAATTTAGAGACCCTACTAAAACATAAACTCTAACAAATAATTCAGCAGAGCAGGTGAACTCTAGCAAATAATTCAAGAGAGCAGGAATCATCTCCTCTTATACAACTTATCTAGATCTTAGGGACCAGGAAAAGAAAAAAATAAACCAAACTAGAAAATAAACCAGGAACTAACTTTTATTAGATCAGAAAATAACAGTTGCAACTACATTGTGTTGGACCATCTGCGATATTAAAAAAGAGGCTTGTTATTTATATCATCTTTTTAGTTACATTACCAATGGTGGTTACCACCAATGTGGATAATATCTTGGGTGAGTTATTTATAGTCTTTAGTTACATTATCATGGTAAAATATCATAGGTGAATTTCTATTCGGATCAACATTATTCTTTATCAAGTATAGTAAGGCATTATATTGGCTGATGCTCTTGAATTTATTAAACAATGATACAACTACAACAATTATACACATTGTAGTTGTAGATTTCAAAGGTTAGCAAAATGGGAGATTTTCTGATTTTGAATGAGTGCTTATGTTGTTGCAATAATAATATTTTTATGTTATATTTTATCCTCCTATTTGTTTTTTGTTTTTAGTCTATTCTTAGTAAGTTTGAGTTGACTTTCAAGTGTGGCAGTGGCTCTCTAGAGGACTAGAAGGGTTTCAAGGATATTTAGAAATAAATATGTTTGTTGAGATAAGGTACATATGTTATGTATAGAAACTTTAGTTTTGGCTTTCATCATGTCCTCAATGACATTGTATTCCATATGTTGTGTGGTTGGACTAATCACTGGGGTCTTATTGGCCTAATCAAGACTGGTAGGAGATTTGGATTGAGAGGAAGTAGTATTACTTCGAGTATAGGGGGATGTGACTTTTTTGAATGTTGGGGTTAGTTTAATAGGAAAAGTGACATTAGGTAAGTACTCTTCTTTTAAAACTATAATTTTTGGGGATAAGTTGAGTGACATCTAAATCTCCTATTGATACCTCTCCTACCATGTCATTATATAAATTTGTTGCCTAATCCCAAGGGAACATGCTAGCTTCTATAGTTGTGTCCCTTTACTTGATGATTTCTTTAGTCTCAACTTCTTTGGCTAACTTATCAAAGATGGATTGTTGATTAAGTAGATGGTTCATAAGAATTGATCCATTACTTCTTAGAGTGATTGGCTTGGTAGTAGGTGTAAAAGTTGTCCATTCTCACCTCCTCCAAATTGAAGTTTAGATTCAAAGGTTTTTGGTGTTTGGGTTAGTTTTCCCATTTTCTACGGAAGGATTTGAATGGTTGGATAGATTCTTACTGGCTTAAGCACACCTTCTATATCAACGGGTTCTTTGTTTTATAGGTTTGGTCAATAATAGGGGTTTCCGACCTACATTCACAACTTTATTGTCCTCTCCTCTTGGATTTCGTAGTAAATTCAACATTCCCTTATGTACCTTCTTGGCTTCCTTAAAATTCTTAGCCATAGTAGTCTCACGAGTTCTCTTGAGAAATATGGAAGTGGATGTGTATAAAGTAAACCTGTAACACTCTACTATGACTCATTAGTTAGTTGGGTGTTTACAAGGAACTTGTTCCAAATAGTGGTGAAGCATTGGTTGAAATATTTGGTTCTCTCTTTCATCTCCATTTTAATGGCTATTAAATCTTTTAAAAGAGTATTTGGAGTTCCCTCTTTGATGGATTTATTGATTAAATCATTTAAAAAACCATCCCAACCTATAATGGAACTCGTTGATGAATTATAATGCTAGGTATATGCTTTTTTACCAAAGGTGTAAGAAAATGATCTACAGATCACTTCCTCATTTTCAACTTTCAACAACCTTATAGCTAGGTATAATTTACTTATGTGGTCTTTAGGAACACATGAATTGTGAGATAGAATATGACTGAAGTATTCCACTCGTTGAACCTCAAACTCACACTTGGAAGGCATTGCATATAGTTGTTGTTCTTGTAATAGTTTTAGGACATTGCCAACATGTTGTATATTCTCTTACCAATATTTATTGTTGATTAATATGTCATCTAAAAATACTAACACAAATTTTCTAAGGAATGGTTTTGAAATAGAATTCATCAAGCTTTGAAATGTTGAAGGTGTACTAGTAAGTCCAAATGGGACAACACAAAACCAATAATTACCTTCATGTGTTCTAAAAGCTATTTTTGGAATGCCTTCTTGTCTCATTCTTGTTTGATGATATATTGAATATATATCCAACTTAGTAAAGAAAACCACTTCATGCAATTCATCTAATAATTCATCAATAACAGGAATACAAAACTGATCTATGATGGTCATTTTTTGAGCTATCTATAATCTAGACACATGTTCCATGAATAATCCATTTTTGTAACTATCATCGTTGGTGAAGAGAAAGCACTTTTTCTAGGTTGAATGATGTCAACCTATAAAATTTCTTGAATCAAACACTAAATATCAATCTTCTATGCGTATGGATACCTTTCATGCCTAAGTTTTGGTAATACAATTCCTGGTTGCAAATGAATATGATGATCATGATCTCGAGTAGATGGAAGACCCCGAGGAATGTCTTCAAAGACCTTGAAATTAATGTTGATAATTTTTTTAGAGACCCAATGGAACGAAGGATATAAATTTTTGAACAACTAATGACCAACATTATGCAATTACACCATGGTCCCCCTTTTGAGTAATATTGTCATGTTGTTAGACTTATCACTTTATATGATTTCTCTTAGACATATTTAAGCTCAATTTCCTTGTCTTTTGAGGAAAAAACTCATGAAAAAATATTGAAAGTTAAGGACCATTGTTTCTAATGATTATAACCATTAAACCTCTAATACAACATCAACATTTCCATTTGGATTGCAATCATGCGACTATCCCATAAATACTCCCCCATATTTAACTTAATAGTATGGCACTTCCCTGAACAATTTATGGTACCTCCATCTATAATCATTACTTGAAATTATGGTGTTAGAAATACAACGCTATTGATAAGTTTTGATAACTTGAAATCGTAAAGTTATGGGTACTACCTGAATCAATCAATATTGTTACCTTTTTCTTTTTGATATATCATTATATCTTGAGATTTTGTGAAGCATTGATGCCATGCAATGCATGAAAACCTATTGTTGGAGTAGTCTCTTCTAGCTTTAGATATTGTGATAATTCCAATTCTTGAACTTCTTGATTTTCACAGTCTATGTAGAATAATTTCTTCTCTCCACATTTACGCCCCTTACTATACTTACTGTCACAATTGAAAAATAGTCCCTGTTCTCTCCTTTCATCCATTTTCTAAGTTGTGAACTTTGTTAGTTGAGTGAGGTTAGGAGAGGGAGCATGATGTGCTCCATATTTTTTACTGATCACTCTTATAGTAGCCATATTTTTACTTTCAACTTTTCTTTCTAGAATAAAAACTTCTATAGGTATTTAGGCCCACAAAGGCACACCTCATGTTGGATGGTTTCTCTTAAAGTTCCCATAAATAGGTCTAACACATTATCCTTTGAATTGTTCTTTACCCTGAGACTCAACTTGTGGAATTGTTGAATGTGCTCTATAATTGAAACTTTTGTTAAATATTTACCAATTAACAAAAGAATGTATTTTTCTTAATATCTCCATAATGTGTTATCAATTCCTTCCTAAAAATGGACCAAAATACAATAGAATCATTTTTCCTTTCCCAAAACCATTGATTCCATATAAATTGATATCTTTCTCTATATAAGGATGCAATAGTTAACTTTTGTAAGGTTGAAACTTGGTGTAGATATAAGTATTTCTCCATCTGGAATATCCATATTATAGGACCTTTCCCATCAATCTTCCTCATATCAATATTCAAAATGAAGTAGTTTCTTGGTGCCAAGTTCAACCTTTGATGTTGTGGACCTTGAAATGATAAATAATCATCCTTTTGTTATTCAATATTTCTACTCTCCAACTATGATAAAATACTCCCCATATGTGATTGAGTCTCAACCCAATTATTCTCCTTATTTTTGTGATTTCCTTAGATATTCATATCCATTTTTGGAATCCTCTCTAAAATAACAATTCCTAAGGACTTCATGGATTTTGCATTTCTTCCTTGTTTTCATTGTTTCCATTTTCATTTGATCTTCTATTTATTTTTTTAGTTATTCCCATGAATGTGATAAATTCATTTCATAAAGTTGGTTATTTAATTTGGTTAGCATGTATTCAAAGTATCCAGTTTCTTTGGATATCATGTTTGAGTTTTTATGAAGAGTATCGGTAGTTTTTCTTGTAGAATCCTTTTCCATATGAGAAAATAAAAATAATCCTCTCTATCACAAATTTTCCATCACCCAGAAATACATCTTCCATCCAAAAGCTATGCCACTTGTAAGTTATTGTTGACAGTGCTGGATCTGCCAACATTCAAAGGGGTCTCCTCGATATGCATTCCCAATTAGACCTCACACCATTTGGTATAGGAACCCCTTCCAGAATATGGTTTTATTGTCATATTCTTAAAATTTTTCCTTGGCTTTAACTATCAACAAGAGAAAGAATCACATATGTTCCTTCAAAAAGCAAGTAGGTGTGCCTGGTGAATGTTCAGTTGTAGGTGTGTTAGGGTTCTTCTACCGCAGAGGGAAAGGAAACCGAGCCTCCAAGAGAGAGGTAATAGTATCATCCTAGTAGAGACACACAAAATTAGGGAATAAAACGTCTAACATCCAATGGAATAGTCCACAAAGATGCGATGATCGTTACAACCATTACAACACATTCTAAATATGATAAGCACTTAAATAACCAAAATAGTTCAACTACTTTAGTACAGGTGAAAATAAACATGAATCATAATTTTTTTTAGAACAATCTTAGAAATATTCATAATCCATGCATGAAGAATGTGTTGGCCATCAAGCTTCGAATTTTAAGTAAAAGTCCCAAGGCACATATATACGACGAAAACCACTAGCTCCAAGAGTGGAGCGTTAGAGGCACTACCTGCTCTCCAAAAGAAATAAATCTGTCTCTCTCATGCCTTATGGGAGAAGCCAAGGTGAAATTTCCTTTTCTTGTACAATGAGGATGTATATATAACAAATGGTGTGATCCTTCACCTCCCTTGTGACTCTTGGACTACCCTCATGACTTTTTGACTTCCTATTTCTTTTCAACTTTCATATGACTCTTTACATTCTATATGTCTCCTTTGGACTTCCACTTCACAATAAATTTTCAAATAAGAATCTACAATAATCCATAAAATGATGTGGCACATGATGACTCATGACATTACATGACATGACACTGATGACATGGAATGCATGTTGACATGGCAATGTCAAGCCATTATTTGCTGCTGCTTGCTTTGTGTCTTCTTGAAGATGGTCTCTTCTTCACCTCTGTATGGCTTAGAGATGAGGAGTCTTCAATGTTATAAAATCTTGAGTTGTTGTCACAAAATGATGTCCCTTTTATTCCTCCTGATTGATCAACTTGTACTTTCAGCTACAAAGGTGTATTCTAGCATGATCTCCTTCTCCATCTCCCTCTTCATCATCCTGTCATAGTATGATAGAGTACTTGCATCTGCAATTCACTTATGACAAGACGACATCGATCCGATAAAACCCCTAGTCTAAGATGTTTCATGATGAGCCATTGACTGAGCTAGAACTGTGTGGCAGGCTGAGAGAGGGGCTCAGTGACTGCGCAATTTCTCATCTTAGGCAGTCAAGGGTCATGACCGAGCCTTAAGATTGTGAAATTCACTGATTAGGCTAGACTGGGCTTGAAGATTGCATAGGTGGGGGATTCAAGGATCTAGGTTGAGGGCTTGAGCATAGAGATTTACCACTACGTAGTGTTGGAAGGACAAGGAGGCTATATGATTACGTATTTCAGGAACTCAAGGCTGAGGCTTGAGGATTGATACTCCGCAATGCGCAGTTCAAGCCTGACTGGAGGAAAGGATTGCACATTTTTGGAGCTCAGGGGTTGGGCTTGAGCACTAATATTGCGTAGTACACAATTCTGGGAGACATAATTGTGTGTTGCGTAGTGCTAAGAGACAAGCATGCTACTTGAGGGCTGATACTATTGTTTAGCCAATTTAATGTCTTAAATTTCTTATCATAAATCATCAATCAAGGTTAGTAATCTGATGAAGTGTGGTGCACTATATATTCTTAGTTAACCTTCTTCTTACTTCGTTGTGTATGTTTTTATATTGTTTTGGGGGGGGGGGGTGTTGTTTCTTTATGTCTAAAGGAGTTAATCTTAAGAAATGAGAGCTATGAAATGAATCAAATAAATCTAATGAAGTTTTGATGTTAAAGCTAGTTTTGAAAGAAGGAAGAAAAGGAAATGTTCTTCAACTATTCTAATTTGCATAAAAATGAATCAAACTTTAAATGGTTAGAATCTGATCTAAAACAAGTATTTATTCTAATGACCTTGAGCTTTTGGAATTTAAAGTTAATTCTAATCTATCTTAATTTAATTCTACTCCATGGATTGAAATCATAAATATTATGACTAAGAATTGAAATAATAATGCTAATATGAATGGAAAGTAAATTCAAGAAATTGAAAAGCAACTACTGTATGACCAACTACTCAATCATCCAATTTTGGAATAATGACAAAGTCATCTTCTTGACATGATTTACAAGCAATTGATTATACATTTAGTTGAAAGAATTAATCTAAGAAAGCGATTAAGAAGCATGTAAAGGAAAATCAACTAATGTATGATTCAATACTCAATCATATAATTTTGGAAGAATGATAAAGTCATCTTCTTGATATGATATTTAAAAGCATTTCATTTTACATTTAATTGAGAACTTAATCTAGGAAAAGTAGTGTAAAAACATGTAAATGAAACTCAACTACTGTATGATTCAATACTCAATCATCCAATTTTGGAAGAATGACAAATTCATATTCTTGATATGATCTTTACAAGCATTTCATTATACACTTAATTGATAACTTAATCTAGGAAAATCAGTGTAAAAACATGTAAAGGGAACTAAGATAACTGTATGCTCTAATGCGTCAAACTTAATCCAATTTTGGAAAATAGAAGAACTATTTTCTTGAGATGTTTTTGGTAAGCAAAATATTACACATTCATTATAAAACTAATTCTGAGAAAGCATTCATAAATCTAATCTATGAAACAATAAACATTTTAATCTAAGAATCAGCTGCAATGCAATGTAAATTTAACTATGAATTGACAAAACAACGCTAATCAAATTAAACTAAAAAAAACTAATGAAACCTCCTTTCTGTGCAAGGGCCCTCTGCGATAGAATGAGTTGATATTCTAGTAGACTATACACACATCAAGAAGGAACTGGAACAATGAACGCGGTCTTCGTATTATGAAAAGAATAGAGTCTCAAAGCATACACAACGTTCACAAAATTAACACTGTTTCCGGTTTTTCAAACGACCGATATTTAAACAAATTTATGTAAATGTCTGGAGCTATTTCCACCTACAGATGGCAATTACAACTGAAACATAGAAGCAAAATCTAAGTGGTCAACTCTCGATTTTCTACGTCAGAGAAAATTGAGTCTTTCATTCTCGGATCACGTCTTTTGACCGCACTTTGACCACAAGCATAGGCAGATTTTTCTGTCGAATTCGAACAAGTGGATAGGATGAGTTCCATGTGAGGATAATTCCAAATATTCCCATGTGACTCATTCCTTAATTTTCTCCTCGGAACCTGTCAAACCATTAAATCAGATGCAGAAACAACAATTAGCTGCATAATAACATGCGTTATGTAGTTGAGTTACAAAAATTCATTCAAATAACAAGGACATAAAAATATAAAACAAATATCATTCAAATGCATTCTCTGAGATGAAACATGTCATTTATCATTGATTGGAGTTATGGATTTATGAAAAGGTAGGGAAAAGCGATGAGAAATGATGTCCGAGAAAGAACAATTTTGAGGTTCAACATACCCCCACTAAGAAGCCATTGCATGTCCTCATGTAATTATAAAAAATGTGAACTTCCTTCTCCTATTGCATTTGTTCAGACACCTCTTCTAATACATCCAATTTTCTCTTCTTGATTTTCATTGAGGCGACTTCCATCCTGGGTTTCCTCATAAGGAGTTTGTACTTGAGATTGATGACTGTCATGTTCAGAGATTTGTTATTTCTTTTTAGCTTTCTATTCTTTTTGTACCACAGTCCCAAATGTAGGATGGTGTTATCACTAATGACTTTCTCCAATTGGTTCTGTTGTTTTAAAGCTTCATTCTCCTATTTAATGTGCCTATTTAGTAACTCTAGCTCATATATTTCTTGCTTGAGGGTGCTGACGAGAGGTTCTTGTGGAATGATAGGTTGTTCTTGCATACCTGGATTCATTGCTGCATTCATTTTCTCCAATGACTCAATATAGTCATATATCTCTTACTGTGCTGGGTCTACGCCTGGAGATCTTCTGCTGGGACCTTCAAAATTGTGTATAAGAGAATTTATAGGATTATGTGGAGGAGAGACATTGATGGGTGATGGCACTTGAGGTTCCTCCTCTAAATTCACAAACTCTGTTTCTTGTGATGGTGTCTTCTTCATGGATCTTCAAATTCTAGAGCTTCTCGTTGGCTGTGGAGGGTTTAAGTTTTCTTCACTTGTAACCTTGCTCTTCTTTTCCGTTTTATTTCTTGTCTTAACTCCACCCTGTTTCTTATTTTTCATCAACTCCACAAGGGTAAGTTCCTCTTCATCTTGCTGTAGTGGAGGTGAAGGTCTGTCCTCAATGCTTCTATCAATCTTCCTTATTCTACTCTTTCTAGTCTTGTCTTCTTTAGGATGCTCTGGCTCATCTTGGAAATGGTTTCTGATTAGGAAACTATCCCAAGAGTCTCCTATACTTTTCAAATGAAATTCAAGAAGTATTTTTACCAACCCATGATGGTGCATAATATTGCCTATAAAATGAATTCTTCTCTATACATTTGTGGACATTCTTTTTAAACTATTCAGTAGAAAGAAAGGGAGGTTTATTTCTCCATCCTCCAAAAGGTTCATCAACAATCGAATATGATAAAAAAACATGCAGCTAAATCTACCTTCACAATTGATAAACTTTTGTAAAATTAAAAACATATTTCTCCATTTGTTATTGAGTGCTGAACTAGGAATACCCTTTTTGTAAACATAAGTATCCATACCTGGATTCTTGAGGAAAACCATCCATGCTTCACTATGAAATTATTTGTTTTTAAACCATCTCTCGCCAACTATTGGGAGCTCTGTAGCTTTAGCTATGAAAGCCTCGGTCACTGAAATTTTTATGTCTCCTATTTCGACCTCTGTTCCGTTGAAAGACCTCACAAAAGACTTAGTGATCTCCTTGTGGAATCTGTCAAATTTTTCTATAAACTTGAGCCACTTAGCCTTCTACAACATCTCTTTGATCTGAGGATAACCCTTCATGTATTTAGCTCCCACTGGTTCAGTCCTGACTATCAAACTCATGTCTTCTTTCGTGAAGAGTCTAGCCTTCAGAATTTTTCTTCTCTGTATGAAATGAATTGGGTTACAAATCTGGTTAAGGACGTTGAGGGGTTGTAGGGAAATATGAGTGAAATTAATACCTGATGGGGTTTTAAGAAACATAGGTGAATAGGTTACGACAGTAGGATATGACCGTTTAATCATAAATGGGAGAATCCGTTATGGATCGTTATGAGATATGATGCGAATGATGTGGTCGATTTATGACATGATGTGAGTCCAAATCAAGTCAAATGATGACATTGAGGCAACATGTGATCATCTACGTTATATATGCTAATGTATTTGATCTTGTTATTTAAACAAATTTATGTAATCATACCTTTAGAGCTAACCTTTTGTTGCTATTTCCTTGATGTTGATTCTTCAGGTGTCCTTTAGCATGATGATCTTCAAATGGAGTTCTCAATTTCTTGTGTGCAATATTCTTGCTTCAGTAGGCTGTAAGAAAAATGTATTAGAGCTGCAGAATGTGGTATTAGCTGCAGAATGGAATAACAACTGCAGAATGGAATGACAACTACAAAATGGAAGTAGTTATGTACTACTTCTTTTATTGCTTTAGCAAAAAAAAAGGAACAAATCTTTTTCGGATTTTTAGAATGGAGTAGAAAATATAAGATGTCAAAACTCTGATTTTTATCCTCTATTTTCTGTATAAGGATGCCAATCATTGATTGGTTTTCATACTTATACAATTTATTTTTTAATTATTTTATTTTATTTTTATTTATTTATTTATTTTTATTATTATTTTTGGAATAATATATATATATATATATATATATATATATATATATATATATATATATATATATATATATATATATATATATATATATTGACACACATACACACACACACACACACACATATTAGTTATTATTATTATTATTATTTTAGATATGAAAAATAAAAAGAAGACTAAGTTGGTGAAGAAGATGGATTCTTTTTCACTAACTTCATATCAGTATTATCTTGGAAAATTTTGATAGATTCCTCTTTGGTAATTGGATTATGATAGACTTTTAATCGATGTCCATTCACAAGAAGAGGTACCTTTTCTTCATCAATTGTCCTTATCCTGACTGCTCCATTGTCAAAGACTTTTTCAATCTCATAAGGCCCAAGCCAATGAGTCTAAAAATTTCCTTGAAAGTCTTTTAACTTTGAATCAAACAAAAGTTCCCAATCCCCTGCTTGAAACTTTTCTCCTTTATATATTTATCATGCCATTTTGACCTTTGCTGCTGGACTAGACTGGTTCTTTGAACTGCATCTTGCCTGATTTCATCAAGCTCATTAAGTTTCTCCAATCTGTGCTTATGGGCTTTTGATAAGTCAAGCCCCAATTAGACTACCATCTTGAAGGTTTGGATCTGAAATTCTATGGGAAATATGACTTGCTTCCCATAAACAAGTTCATAGGAAGTATGTCCTGTTGTATTTCTCCATGTAGTCTGGTAGGCCCATAAGGCTTCAGGAGGCCTATCTGCCCAATCCTTCCTATGTAGATGTACAATTCTAGTGAGAATTCCTTCGATCACTTTACTGGTAGACTCCACTTGACCATTTGCTTATGGATGATATGGAGTGGATTTTCTATGTTTGATCTTGTAATTCTCCACAAGCTTCTGCACCAACTTGGATGTAAACTGGCTCCCCTGATCTGTCACAATTTCCCTTGGGACACTAAAACGAGTGAAAATGTCATCAAAAAGAAATTTAACTACAATATTTTCATTAGCTAAAGAAAGTGCTTTAGCCTCTACCCATTTAGTGACATAATCAGTACATAACAGAATATATTTCTTTTGATTCGATGGTGGATTAATTGGTCCAACAAAATCCAAGGCCCATTTTTTAAATGGTTTGATAAGTACCCGAGGTTTTAATGGCATTTAATCTGTAGGAACATGTTTCCCCATTCTTTTTCAACTTTCACACCTTTTGACATACTCCCTGGTATCTTTAAAGATGGATGGCGAATAATATCCTAAATGAAGGATTTTATAGGCAGTCCTCTTATCAGCAAAGTGTCCACCACAGGGTTCATCACAACATACTTTGAGAATATTAGACATTTCATCTTCTCGAACACACCTTCTGATGATGAGATCTGGACCTGTTTTATACAATTCCTCATTAACCCATGAGTAAAATGCACTTGTTTGAATATTTTTTCTTTTCTCTCTAGGAAACAAGTGTTTAGGTAACTTTCCTGTTACTAACTACTTAGAAATATATGCAAACCAAGGAGATCTAGTAGATATTGCAAAAAGGTATTCATTAGGAAAATTGTCTTCTACTAGAGTATCATTTTTAACATTTTGAATTCTATACAAGAAATCAACAACTATGTTTTGTTTTCCAGGTCGGTCTAGAATGGTGATATTGAATTCTTGCAGGAGCAATAACCATCTTGTGACTCTTCCATTAGTAATAAATTTATTCATTAAATATATAATCACATAATGATATTTATGAATAAAGGTTTTATAGCCGGTGATATAATGTCTAAATTTGTTGATAGTATGAAGAATAGCTAGAAATTCTTTTTCAGTTACAGTGTAATTTAACTCAGCAGGAGTCAAATTTTTGCTTGTGTAATAGATGGCATAGGGGATCAAATATTTTTGTCCTAATACAACTCCTAGAGTTGTATCTGAAGCATATGTTGAAATGTGACAAGTAATTTTCCAATTTGGTCCTCTTAAGATGGATGCTTCAGGAATTTTTGTTTTTAAGTTTCAAATGCCAATTGGCAATAAGGATTCCAACTGAATTCACAATATTTGGTAAGCAATTTGAAGAGTGGGGATGCTATTTTAGTGAAGTTTCCTATAAATCTTCTATTATATCTTGTGAATTCTAGAAAACTTATAACATCCTTTTGACAACTTGGAACTGATAATTTGGAGATGATTTCAACCTTGGATGAATCAACTTTAATTCCATCTCCCGAAATGTGATGTCCTAAAACAATTCCTTCAGTAAACATCATAAAACATTTTTCATGAATTAATAAAAGATTTATTTCTTTACATATTTTAAGTATCTTTTCCAAAATTTCTAAAGCTTCTTCAAATGAATTCCCATAAATTGTAAAATCATCCATATATACCTCCACACAATCGTGTATTAGATTAGAAAAATTCCTAATACTTCCCTTTGGAATGTTGCAGGTGCATTGAATAAACCAAAAGGAAGTACTCGGTTGGCATAGGTTTCCCATGGACAGGTGAATGTGGTTTTATCTTGGTCTTCAGGTGCTACCTGAATATGATTGTAACCACTAAAACCATCCAAAAATGAGAAATAATTCTTTCCCGCTAGTGTATCCAATACTTGATCTATGAAAGGTAATGGAAAATGATCTTTTAGGGTAGCTTTATTCAATTCTCGATAGTCAATGCATACCCTCCACTTACCATTCTTTTTAGGTACAATCACTAAGGGAGAAACCCATTGAGTGTCTGAAATTGGGTAAATGAAGTTTACATTCAACTATTTTTGCAATTCTTCTTTCACAATTTCCCTAAGATTTGGATTCATCCTTCTTTGAGGTTATCTGATAGGTTTACAATTTTCCTCAATGTAGATGTGATGTATACAAGTCTTAGGACTAATTCCTTTCATGTCAGTGTATTCCCATGCATATGCAGAAGAATGTTGTTGTAATGTTTTGATTAAATTTTCTTGTTGTAATATTTCCAAGTTTTTGTTTATATTCAAAGATTTTCCCGGAAATATTTCAACTTTAGAGTTACCAAATTCTTCCATAGAATATAGAGACATCTGCCTAGATGACAAGTATTCAATATTTCATTGTTCTTGAAAATGATCATGTTCATATTCTGAAGATGATTCAAAGTTTTCTATTGAATTTAATATTTGACTATCTTCACTAATACAAGAAATAGTAAAGAGAGGTTGTATATCATTGTCATCATCAATCCATTCTTCATTATCTATTTCTGTGAGTGTTTTTGTTGGAGGATATAAAGTGAATTTATTTGTTGAATTACCATCAGAGATACACATGTCACCAGATCTACAACTAATGAAAGCATTAGCTGTAGCCAACCAAGGTCTTCCTAATATTAATGAATGTCATCCTAGATTTTTCTTGGGGATTAAAATTATAAAATCGACTGGATAATCCCAAGAGTCTAAGGATACTTAAATGTCTTCTAATACAACTTATGGCTTGATTACTGATATGTTTGCTAATTGTAGTAATGTAGGTGTATACTGAAAATTTGGAAGCTTGAGTTGATCCATGGTTTGTTTTCTGATGATGCTTATAGTTGCTCCTAAATCAATCAATGTATTTGGAATTTCAATACCATTGATATGTTTTTTTACAACTGGACTTCCTGGATTTAAATATTTTTGTATGGAAATTTTTCTCATCATAATGTCTGCAAATTTTCGTACTAATTGAATTCTTTTTATTTCTTTTGTTTTTCTTCCTAGTTTCTTCATGCTCAACTCTCTTATTGTTTTGGCTAGAATTGGAATCTCTTTAATGACATGTAGCAAAGGAATTTTGATATATAAATTTTTCAATTCATCTGGAAAATCATAATTGGGCAACATTATTTGTTTTTCTACTCCTCTTTCAACTTGTAATATTTCAGGAAAAGGAGGGTTAGAAACATATACTTATGGTTTCTCTATGATAGGAGTTGAGCTTATTGGTTTTTCTTGTTTTTCATTTTCATAATTCTAGTTTTGTTGAAGAGATGTCCCTTCTTCAAAACTTTTCTTTTGCTATAGATAAATTTATTCATCAAAATTATGTTGTTCTTGAATGAAAACATAAGGCTTTTTCCTTTCTAATATTCTACCAGATCTTAGTTGAAGATCATTAAGATCTAGTGGAGTAATCATATAAGTTGGAAATTTATATCCTTCTATAGTGTAAGAATTTTGAGAATTTTTATTATTTGGGTTTGGCAATGGCTGGGTAGGTAGTTGGTTTGGTCTTTGTGGAAATGGTAATGAAAGTTGTGGGTTTTTGTTTTGGAGTTGGGGTTGTTGATTTTGTTGTGGAAATTGTTGGGGAGGATAGTTTGGATAGGATGGAGGATATTTGTAATATTGAGAATATCTACCATAGGGATTTTGCATTCCTTGTGCACAAAATTGAGGTTGGGACCAAGGTTGCTGCCAATAATTCCAATTATTTGGTGAGGGTCGAGTATAAATTTGGTTGTTAAATCCTTGAGTTTGTGGCCCTTGCCATGGTGTTCTAGAGACAAAGCAAAGAGGTTCTACTGGATTTGAAGTTACTTCTTCTTGAAAAATAACCTTAAGACCTAGAATTGAAGGACAACTCTTAGTTTCATGATTTTCTGAGTAAATCACACAGGTCTCTATGACTTTTACATCAAGAGGAAATTCTCTTAAGGCATGCTTCTTTTTGCATCTAGGACAAAAAATAGTTAAGGCATCAATTTCAGATTTATGCTTATTTTGTAATTTGAGGGTGTCTATATGTTCACTAAGATTCCCTAAAATATCTGTTTTAAATTCATCAAGCATATTTCCAATTCTTGACCTACTTACTGTTCTAGTTGCAGATTTATTTACTCTAGAGAGAGAAGGATCTCTTGGATTTTTCCCAGTTTTTTATTTTCCCCTTGAGAGATGAATACATATTCCACCAATTTCAGGTAATGTGAGTTGAGAGATGTATACCCTCCCCATCACGTTGAAAATGTGTATCCATTCATCTCTAATGGATTTTAACAAGAGAGCTTTTAAAGTATCTTGATCTAAGTTTTCCATTTTTGCCCTTTTTATGTTATAATTGAATCTTTCAATTAGATCCTCTAGATTCTCATCCTCTCTTTGCATCATCTTGAATACTTCATCATTTCGATTAATAGGTATGCAATAATCCAAATATCTTTCTAAAAATTCTCTTTTCATATCGTTCCATGTTCTAATAGATTGTGTGACTAAAGCCATGAACCATTTTAAAGCTGCTCCTTTAAGTGTTGCAGGAAATAGATTTAGTTTTTGAGAGTCTTGTAAGTAGGCATAAGATCTACACAAAAATTCAAATTCAAACAAAAAATTTTCAGGATCTTAAATTTTTAATCGATGGAAATTTGGAAGAATGGAAGGCGAAATATTTTTCATTGTGGCATTTGTATCCTCATCAATTATAAGAAATCCAAAAGAATTATCATCTCCCCTATTTCTTCTATTCATTCAGCTCCTCCTCTGTTTCCTCTACCTCGTCCTCCACCTCTTCCTCCTCAAAACAATAAATTTTCTCCATTTATATTTTCTCCTTCTCCTTCTCCTTCTCTTGCCATTGTAGATTCCTTAGAGCTAATATGAGGTTCTAACTATAAAGATAATTGATCTTCCTCTGGTTATTCTATCAATGGGATAATGAAGAAAGTTTCTTCTTCTTCTTCCTTACTAGGAATTTCTAATTCTTCAGCTAGAATGTGTTCTCCTGTAGAGGTGAAAAAGGTTACTCCTGTTGGAGATATATGATCTTCTTCCTCTAAGGCTGTCTCAGTGGATGAAGTAGGAGATCCTTCTGGTTGGATTTCCAACCTTAAGACTTCAGGAAGTCTATGTTTAGTGAAGTATGGAATATGAGTTTGAGATGGTGGTGTAGCACTATGTGGTCTAGGTGGGGTGAGTGGTGTTGTTGGAATCAAACTCCTGCCTCTAGCTATGAACCTACCCCAACCAATTTAATGTCTTAAATTTCTTACCATAAATCATCAACCGATGTTAGCAATCTGATGAAGTGTGGTGCACTATACATGCTTAGTTAAACTTCTTCTTACTTCGTTGTGTACATTTTTATATTGTTTTGGGGGGTTTTGTTTCTTTATGTCTAAAGGAGTTAATCTTAAGAAATGAGAGCTATGAAATGAATCAACTAAATCTAACTAAGTTTAAATGTTAAAGCTAGTTTTGAAATAAGGAAAAAATGAAATGTTCTTCAACTATTCTAATTTGCATAAAAATGAATCAGACTTTAAATGGTTAGAATCTGATCTAAAAACAAAGTATTTATTCTAATCAATTTGAGCTTTTGGAATTTAAAGTTAATTCTAATCTATGTTAATTTAATTCTACTCCATGGATTGAAAGCATAAATCTTGCGACTAAGAATTGAAATGATAATGCTAATATGAATGGAAAGAAAGTTCAAAGAAATTGAAAAGCAACTACTGTATGACCAACTACTCAATCATCAAATTTTGGAAGAATGACAAAGTCATCTTCTTGACATGATTTACAAGCAATTTATTATACATTTAGTTGAAAGAATTAATCTAAGAAAGAAATTAAGACATGTAAAGGAAACTTAACTACTGTATGATTCGATACTTAATCATCCAATTTTGGAAGAATGACAAATTCATCTTCTTGATATGATCTTTATGAGCATTTCATTAAACATTTAATTGAGAACTTAATCTAGGAAAATCAATGTAAAAACATGTAAAGGAAACTCAACTACTGTATAATTCAATACTCAATCATCCAATTTTGGAAGAATTACAAAGTCGTCTTCCTGATATGATATTTACAAGCATTTCATTATACCTTTAATTGAGAACTTAATCTAGGAAAAGAAGTGTAAAAACATGTAAAGGAAACTAAGATAACTGTATGCTTTAATGCTTCAAACTTGATCCAATTTTGGAAAATAGAAGAACTACTTTCTTGAGATGGTTTTGGTAAGAAAAAGATTACACAGTTATTCTAAAACTTATTCTGAGAAAACATTCATAAATATAATCTACGAAATAATAAGCAATTTAATCTAAGAATCAATTGTAATGCAATGTAAATTTAACTATGAATTGACAAAACATAGCTAATGAAATTAAACTAAAAACAACTAATGAAACCTCCTTTCTGTGTAGGGGTCCTCTGCGACAGAATGAGTTGATATCCTAGAAAACTATATGCGCATCAAGAAGGAACTGGAACAACAAACACGGTATTCGTATTATGAAAAGAACAGAGCCTCAAAGCATACACAACGTTTACAAAATTAAGGCTGTTTCGGTTTTCAAATGACTGGTATTTAAAAAAATTTAAATGTAACTGTCTGGAGATATTTTCTCCTACAAATGGAAATTACACCTGAAACATAGAAAAAAATCTAAGTGGTTAACTCTCAATTTTCTACGTCAGAGCAAATCGAGAGTCTTTCGTTCTCGGATCACGTCCTTTGACCACAATTTTACCATGAGAATAGGCACCTTTTTCTGTCGAATTCGAACAGGTGGATAGGATGCGATCCATGTGAGGATCATTCCAAAGAATACCATGTGAATCATTCCTTCATTCACTCCTCAGAACCTGTAAAACCATTAAATTAGCTGCGGAAACAACAATTAGCTACAAAATAGCATGCGTTATGTAGCTGAGTTACAAAAATTCATTCAAATAACAAGAACATCAAAATATAAAATAGAGATCATTCAAATGCATTATCTGAGATGAAATATGTCATTTATCATTGATTGGAGTTATGGATTTATGAAAAGGTAGGGAAAAGTGATGAGAAAGGATGTCAGAGAAAGAATAGTTTTGAGGTTCAGCAAGCATCACATAGAGGGATTGACTCTTGGGATTCCAGATTTCCAGATCAAAGAGTTACCCATGAGACTGCAGTGCCACACTATTGGCATTCCTAACCGTTGGATGTGATTATTGCGTAGGATAGCTAGATCAGTAGCTTGTTATCACGAACATCACTAGTTTACTTTGATATTTTGCATACATTTTGAGGTCAGATGACTAATGTGTCTTGGGCACAAATTTTGTAAAAACCTATAACTATATATCTATTTTTTTTCAGTGTTTTCCTATGTTTATTGTGCAATCCTATTCAATTATGTGATGTGAATTAAAAGTATGTCTTTACATGTGTTACAAATTCCTGTTTATAACATAATTCGCTAAGGAATCAGTTAATGTATTCAAGTTTTTGGAAATGTGTTGATATTTAATGAAATCAAAATGTCTTGCCAAAATTCGAACTCCTAGGAAAATATGATGCAATGTTGGATTTATGACAGTATAAACACTAGTAAGTTGTAGTACAACAAGTTGTGAGTCTAACCTAATGATGATGCGGTTAATACCAAATGAAATAGCATCAGAGAGAAGTTCGATCAATGTGCTAGACTAAGCGACATTATTTGTAGATCAACTGATGAAAATCCCTTGAAAACTCACTAACTCACAACTAGGAGCGAAAATGGCCCACACTGTAGAGGATAGATTCTGCGTACTACGACTAGCACTGTTAGCATACCCAACGAATGGTTCCAAAGATTCAGAAATCTATGAGGAAATGTAAAGCGAATTACTAACTTCAAGAAAACTCTATAAAAACAAACTAAGATAGTAAATGCAAATCAAAAGCATATATACAATATAATACAAAATTTTACTATGCTCATGTTTAATCATAGTAACGTTTGAGATACAACCCATTTCGGGGTTGCGTCAATGGAATTCCATCATAATACACCAACTAATAGGCACCCTTAGCAAGAACTCTTTTGAAAATATAGGGGCCATGCCATAACGGCTCAAAATTTCTTATACCTATTACATCAGCTTCTTGATCATAAAGTAAGACCAGGTCACCCTTTGAGAAGATGCGAAGCTAGACATGTTTTTTGTATTGCGACTTAATACGTCTCTTATGCACTTCATTAGCCAATGCAACTTCATGAAATGTTTCATCAAGATGGATGAGGTTAAAAATATGTGCTTCTTCAATAGAGGTGTCAGGTAACAAGTCAACGACGAGTTTTAACGATGGTATTTCACATTGTATAGGCAAGATAGCTTCCAGTCCATACAACAATTGAAAGGGGGTAAATCTAGTTGCATTTATCACCGAGGTTCGGTATGCCCACAAAGCCGAGTACAGGATCAAATTCCAATTTCGTTTATGAACTCTTATCATTTGTTGAAGCATTTGTTTAAGAATCTTGTTAATAGCCTCAACTTGTCCATTGGATTTTGGATAATAAGTAGTAGAACTATCATGCGACAATCCTAATTTGGCGATCAAATCATTCATCATGTGATTGCGAAAATGCTTACCATGATCTATGACTATAGCCTGTGGAACACCAAACCATGAGATGACATGATTGAAAAAGAATAATCTAACCATTTCGCTTGTGTTGTTGAATGTAGGCATTGCTTCAACCCACTTGGTAAAGTAGTCTACTACAACAATAATATAACCATGACCCTCGGATGAACGAGGTTTGCAGGTCATGAAGTCAATCCCCCATTTTGCAAATGGCCCCATAGTGATAACATGATGCATTGACACTGGCGGTTTGCGGAATTTACGATCAAATATCTAGCATGCATGACAACTTCTGACTGCGAGGATGTAGTCACGAATATGGTATGCAAAAATTAATCATCATAGATTATCTTCTGCACGGTAGCATATCTAAACAAGTGTCCACCACAAGCCTGTTAGGAAAAATACTGAGAGGGGGGGGGTGAATCAGTGTTTAGGGCTGAACAATTTTTCTTTTCTTTCTCTTAAAACCATATGTTACAGTATTGCATCAACATGTATGTCCAGATATCTTATTAAGTCTTTACTTGAGTATTGCATCAGATAAGCATTAAGCAAGAACATAAATAACAGAACAAACCATCAAACACATATGAAAACCAGTATTTAAGGTGGAAACCCAATTCGAGAGAAAACCACCACTGCTGTAATCTCAGTCTTCAATATTTATTATAGAGAAAAATTCTTACAATATATGTTGGTGCAGACTTATACCAGCACGCAGGCACCCACCTGCAGAAGGATACAACCTTCTCTTGTTTACCAACCTCTCCTGGAAGGGAGCTACTACCCCCTGCTCTCGTTTACCAGCTGCCACTGGAAGGGAGCTACAACCCCCTCTCTGAAGGCTTCGACCCTCAGCACCACTGCGGACCACGTTTCATCAATTTTCATACTGGATCCACCAGTTTCCATACGACATACCTTGTCGGTCACCAGATTTATTTATTTTCTATATACTCACACCAGTTCTTCATGATTTTGTCCGTCATTCAAACAAGAGATTCATCATCGTCAGATCATTATATTCATGGGTGCATCGTAGTTTCAGATTTATCAGTTAAGAACAGAGCTCGCCCATACCGATATTATTTTGGAGAAATTTTTATTTACAACCCTTACGATTCACCCTTATACTCTAATCGTCTTCTCCTTATATAGTTTTCGCCTTTCTCAATACCACAAGTCAAAACCACCCAACTGATAATGGTATTCCTTTTATTTTATCCCACGAGGCTTTTTGATCTCTTTTTAATTTATTTACTAGTTTTAAATAAATTGACAAATAAATATATTTACAACTTTTGAATTCCCAAGCCTTATAACTAAAGTTTAACCCTTCGGACTTTATAAAAATATCCAACGCTTTTAAATAAATTAATCCTTATGATAAACCTTTGACCCCGGACCCACATATAAAGTGAATAGCCAATCCAATACACCCATCATACCACAGTAAACTTTGCGCAAGTCCAGCGTCCGATCACCGTTAGATGGCAAGCCTCCAGATCAACGGTGTATATGCATATCGCTCAACCTCCGATGCCGAACGTTAACGTGCGATGGTCTGCCGTACCTGTGTTAATATTCATGCACCTTCAACAAATGATGACCGTCCGATGACCCCTTCCCAGATCAATGACACTCAACGATATCGCTAGGCGTCTTGGGTCGAACTATAACGTGCGATGGCGCACAGTGAAAAGTGATTTTGTGAAGTCGTACAGGGACGCATGTCGAGCACTCTATGGAATCGCTCCTCAACTAGGAAATATCGCTTGCTCCGCATAGGCGGTGCGATGAAAACCATAAACCGCCTTCACTGTTCACTTGGTCATGGTTCTGCTCTTCCATACAGGGTTTTGTCGCCTTTTCAATGTGTTATTATAATTAAGCTGCGCTCTAAGGTTTTGCCTTTCTACTCCTAGTTTCGTCCAACTTCGCGTACCAAGTGTTCCGCTACTCCATTAATCTGCACCATCTCCCATCAACTTCCTCATTAGATATAGAGTATCATTCAAGCCTTCCAATTACACAGGACATCATTCGACTCCATTACAGAGATTATTCACACAGAGGTTTAGGGGATTCCATACAAGAATTACATTAGTCAATACACATATAATACACATATCCCCAACTCTGAAACAATGATTTCATTCCTCTCCGGGCACCGTAGGTATCCTCTGCCCATTATGAAATTGATCACACTGGTCATATATATTCCAGATTTACTCAACCATACTTAACACAATTCCACATTTCCTCATTAACATATGCAAATCTTGGCCAGATATTCAATTTGTCCTTCAATCTATTACCTTGTCTCTTCCTAGCAGCTCTCCCTTTTGTCATCTCCTTTGCAAACTGTATTAAACCCCTAATTCAACTCTACTACTCTGTCTCTAATACCTCTCTGTCTCTTTGCCTTATGGATAGTTTAGGTGTGCTCCTGTCTTTGCCAATTCCTTTGCCATCAATGACAACATTTCCAACAAAGCCCCAACATGAAAATCATTTAAAACCTTCTCGGTCTCCTCATGAGTGAGTAACCTCCTTAAAATCATATCAACACCATGACGATAAAGTGTATCGCCGACGATCATATAATCTTTGGCTTGGTATCGAATACGTCGCTGTTCAGAGTGAGAGGTATCAGGCCAAAATGTTTGGGTTTGGAGATAAATGATAAAATCCCCATACCAAGGATCAGATGATCCAATCAGAAACAGAGACTCGTCAGGAATTGATGGTTCTAATATAGTAGCAGTACTATCAGAGGGAAGGTCGCAAAGAAGCACAACCAAAACTAAAGATTTCTTTGACTTGGATTTGATGAATTCCAAATAAAATTCCTGTAAAAGGACAATCCATTTTGAATATTCCCCCCCCCCAGTAATTGACGTGACAAAATGTAAGTCATGGGGTTGCAATCCAAAATGATAATTGTCTTCCGAAACAGGATATAATGGCAAAATATTTGGACAACTTGAACAACCACCAAGGCAAGATTTTCAAAGTATGAATAATTCACTTCCGTATCAGTGATATTATGACTCAAATAATATATCGAATGTTCTATACCATCTTCTTCTTGGACCAATACCATAGCAATGGTCGTATCAGCCGCGAAGATATAATCACTCTGATAATTGGGGGGATACATTAATGAGGCCCAGACAAGTGTATCCTTGAAAACATCAAAAGAAGCTTGCATAACCTTATCCCAATTGAAGGGAATCCCCTTTTTCAAGAGATGAGTAAATCCTTTATCCATTTTGGCATAGTTGGGTATGAACCTCCTTTGGAAGTTAGCGTTTCCTTGAAGTTTTTGTAATTGAAGAAAATTTGATGGTGCAAGAAAATCAAGAATAGTTTGTACCTTCAGTGGGTCAATTCGAATTCCTTGTTTTGAGACGACGAATCCTAGAAAATGACCAGAACCAACACAAAACACACATTTATGTGGATTGAGGCATATTTTTTAGTGTTGGCAGCGTAGAAATATAGCTCTTAGATGCATCGGGTGATCAGTCTGGTTTCATGAGTGCGTGGGTAAATCATCTAGATAAGGTTGAACGATGTGCTTGATGTCATTGAAAGCATAGTCCATTGCTCTCTGAAATGTTGCCCCAACGTTCTTTAAACAAAATGGGAGTTTCTGATAAGCGAATGTGCCCCAGGGAAAAATGAATGTTGTCTTATATTGATCCTCTGGGTGAATATAGATTTTCTTGTAGTCAGAAAATCCATCCATGAACGAAAATACTTCACATCCAGCACAATCGTCAATAATCTGGTCGATAAAGGGAGTAGGATGGTTGTCTTTTGGACAAGAAATATTGATATCCTGATAATCGACGCACACTCTGATTGTCCCTTGTTTCTTCATGACAGGAATAATGTTGGAAACCCAATTAGTAAACGGAACATGGTAAATGAGACCAACACACAAAAGTTTTTTAAATTCTTCTTTAATGGCAACAACCTTCTTCGGATGAATAGGACAAAGGCATTGATGTACTGGTTTGAATTTAGGGTACATTTTAATGGTGTGTTCAATGATACTAGTATCGATGCCTAGAATTTACTCATAAGACCAAGCAAATATATCACAGAATTTATGAAAGAGAGAGCAATAAATTTCAAGTTATAATGGAGAACAAGACACACTGAAATGAATGTTTTCTACACTGTCGGTTTTGGTCGAAATATCGATAGAAATGGTTTCTTCAATATTTGATAAGTTTCGATCGGATTCGATTGCATTAATGGGAAAATAATTCAAAAATAATGTTTTGATCGATGGATGATATAGTTCAATGAGATTATCTTCTTCATAATCCTGAAGATGGGAACGATGATGATGATCGTCCCATGGTTCTCCTTCATGCATCATGGATTCCACAATGCTCTCATTAGTTAAGAAAGTGGATGAAAAAGGATCAGATGGAGTACCAAAATCTAATGAACGATCAACCCAAACGATTAGCGATGATGATTTCAGATTCACCGCTCAAGCCATATACATTGATTGCTATGTCAACTCAATTGGGCTGGACGACAAGAATTCATCCAACGTAACAACTTCATAATCACCTGTAATCTTCCTTAAGGGAGTGGAAGATATCATGTAGCAGGTCTCTATACTTGCAATTTCTGTCAACGTCGCAGCAGCGATAATGAAAAGGTTCCCATTAGGGAAGAATCCTTTAAGAGTCCTGCATCAATGTTTTGAAGCGCTAGTTGGGGTGCGTAAACTAATGAAATGCTTCCAGTTACCTGGGAACTAGAGGCAAAGAAGGAGAGTTTATTAATGACTGTGAGATCACCTTTATGTGGAAAGGCGATCATTCTAAAATATGTAGAGACGATCGCAGTCATACCGTATACCCATGGCTTTCCGAGTAAGATGTTGTAGTCAAGGGGTCCATCAACGAACTCAACTTCAACAGTTACTCTTTTTCCCCCTAGTTCAACATGCAGGTTATTGATGATACCGCAAGGCTTATATGTACACTCGTCAAAAGCTTTTAACTTCGTAGGCGATTGAGATAGGCGCGGCAAGCCAAGTGACTTCCAGCAATTTAGAGACATAATACAAGTAGATCATCCCTCATTAATTATAGTACGATGAATGAGGTGATTGAGAACTTTACTTGGATGGTGAATGCCAATTCTACTGGTAATTGCGCCGCATAGCCTATATCATTAAAGACTACAAGATTGGAATCTGTCGGATCGATTCCACCAATTGCCGACAAAAAATCCTGTTTCTGGGAGGGAAAATTTTGAAGTACCTCAAGCGTCGACATAGTTGAAGAGGATTGAGCCAAATATTCAACTATATTATAATTTTGAGCAGCTCGAGCTCGAGGATTGAATGTCTAGTTATGGACGAATCCCTTCGGTGGCTTGATTATTAACTCAGGAATAACAGTTGGTAGAATACATTCCATAGACGTATTCATGGTCAAGGTAGTAGGTTGATCAGTAGCATGACTACAGTAATATTTATTACGCGTTGACACCAAAACATCAGTTTTTGGCTTTGTGACAAATAGCATAAGCACTTGGGAACTAGAAGCTGGATCCATAGTAACAAAATTTGTGTCTGGATTCGGAAATGGATCTGTCAACACAACCGATGCATGCAAGGTCTTAATTAATTTTGAGACTTTGGTGCAGTGAGAAAAATCATGAACAAAGTGCTCATTACAGATTATTTAAGGGTAACGATTTTTCTGGTTGTTTCCAGTTTGTTGATCAGATGATCGTTCCTGTGGGGTTGAATTTTGATTTTTTTCGCTTTACCCTTTTTATTATTTCCGGGATGCTTGTCACTTTTTCCTTTGTCAGATGAAATGACATGAATTTCGGAAGAAGGTTCAAGATCAGATGTAGTAGAGTGATGTGTTCTTGCAGTACCAATCATACCTTCATCGGCATGAGAGTCCTTAGATGGAGGAGGAACAATAAAATTAGATTGCGGTGCATTGGGAATTTTCTCATAGAGCATGCCACACTGAGTGTAAATAAAATATAAGTACTAGGCATGAGAAATGACCTGCTCTTCAGTGACGATGCCACCCTTAGCCACATCCTCGATGATAGATGGCAAAAAGGACTTAATGAACCACTCAGCAAGGAGCTAATCATGAAAAAATGTATTCACCATTCTATGACGATGACGCCACTCATGAATATGATCATAAATGTGAGTAGCATTAGTTTGTTTAAAATTGGTCAAGAGTTCTATTCCAGTTTCATATCGTATGGGTAATTGGAAGTGGGTCAGAAAGGTAGTAGCTAAGGTAGTGAAATTATCAAATGAAGCTCTTGGTAACTCAATGTACCACTTCGCAGCCGGACCAGTGAGTGTACACTAGAAAACATGCAGCCAAACGGAGTCATAATTTAAGGAGTTAAATGAACACCACAAATGATAAGTCATAACATGCGTCGATGGGTCTTCCCCAAGGTTTCCATTGAACTTAGGAATATATGAGGGTAATTTATGTGGTATCACTGGTCACCAAGGAGCATAGCTGATTGAATCATTGGTAAGCCAGTTTAAATCAGGTAATTATAAAGTTGCAACAAAGGAAAACTATCGATTTATGTTAGGTTGAGCATAGCCAGGGTATAATGGAATGGCTTGGGAAAGAGGCCTTTGAGCACTGGCATAAGGAATTTGTTGCTGGTTACCCAGATAGGGGTTGTTTTGATAAGAAAACGCTTGAGGATTTTGTTGACCAAAACCTGGGTAAGATACTTGTTTTTGGAATGATTGTTGTGTCATTTGTGGTTGTGGCTGCCAAGGTGTCTATCCACCAAGATTATAGCCAAAACTAGAGTAGCTTGGACTTGGTTGAGAATAGGTAAAACTTGGTTTTGGTTGTGACATCCCATAATATGGTAATCCAGCTTGTGAATAAATAATTCTAGATACAAGTGGTTGTTGTAAACCAGCCGAAGGAGTTGGAGTCTGAAGGCCCAATACTTGAGGGTATTGGGTTGAAGGACTCGCTTGAGACGCTTGAGGTACAACACTCAGAGCCTATAATAGGGGTAATGATGTATAACAAGTGGAGTAGATGTGGGTGCAACATGTACAACTGTTTGATATGAATAAACAACCGTTTGTGGTTGAATGAGCAGAGTAGGTTGCCACTGAAAAACAATCATTCCAACATAAGGATTACCATATAACAATAGAATATTGTCAAAATGGGTGACCATAGGTTGCCCCCCAGCATGAGGAGTATAATAATATGGAATATATTGTTCTCCAAATGTCAGGAGTCTAGTTGAGATGGTGTTGGATGGAATATACCCAGATGGACCAACTTGATATTGCACTGAAGATGTATATAAAGGATCAAGATGTTCAGTACTCATTATATATGTACCAGATAGAATACCAGATGATCACATTGGTGAAGTCCATGGGTTTGAGGATGAAATAGAGAAGGTTCTAGATAAATATTGGTAACTAGGTGGGACAGAAGGGCCACCATATAGATGTGACTCTCATGATGTGGTGAACATTGACAGGGTAGCAACAATAGATGTTGTCGCAACTGTAATAGATTGTACAGTCAAAGATGTTGACTCAGCCATGGTCATATGACCCAATTTATACCTTATAGGATCTACAAGAACTTGAGTTGACACATGATCAAAGAAAGCAGTGTGAGGTGACTGAGGAAAATACTCGTAAATATAAAGCTCCTCCCAAAAATGAGTTGGAGTTGAAGGTGTTTCATCTTGTGGTATTTCTTCAATTGAAATCAAATCAGGTGGAAGGACTTTGCCGTCAAGCCCGAGATATATTTTAGGCGGTTGAATGCGCGATATGGGAGACTCAATGGCTATAATTGACTGTGGAGCGACTGATACAGGAACAACTTCTGTTTGTTCGACTTCAGGATCTAGATGTTCTGGTAAAATAATGATGGGATCTGGATCAACTTCTAGTTGAAAAACGTTGGGTTCGAGAGGTATGGTCTCAATGATTGGATGGATTGTGACCACATGTAGTTGTGAGGACTCCATCTCGACAATAGTAGATGAACTAGGATTTGTAGAAACAACTCGAGACAACTCTGGTATATGTGAGTATGATGTCTCACTAGAGGTACTGATAGTACTAGTTTTGGTAGAACGATGTCGCCTTCACCGACCATAAATGGCTTCTGGTGGTAAAGGTGGTTTAAGTGCTATTCTACGCAAACGATGAGGAAAGGGATGTTCTTCTTACACGATGACTAATTTATTTTATGAAAAAAAAATAAACAAAATAAAATGGTAATTCTAGGCAAAAGGTTTACCAAGTAATTGTGAACTGCATAATACCTCCTGGTGAACAAAGAAGTATGGGCAGGAAATCTCCCCTAATGCCGTGTTTGGTGTATCACAAGTTACAAGGCATCCAAATTAGTTACCTATGGATGAATAGCAACCTAAAGTTGTACTCTCAAATACAACCAAAGGTACGTGAGGCCCAAGTCCATATTAGCACTGTCTAATGGGAAATCGCACAGTGAGAGCACCCCCCTATACTTTTCATACTAGAACACTACCCTATATACCCAAAGGTACATGGACGAGCTCCAATATACTTACGTACGTGGAGTGAGGTATCACACTCAGAATGTATCACAGATAAGTTAACGACAACTACTATGTTTAACGACACTGGAACACGTCTCTAACCTAGACCTTCTAAATGTTATTGTTAATGTTCCAATGCTTTCTTAGGTAAATTCAGATAAATTTTATGTTGATCTTGTTAAAAGTTTTTCTTTGAGGTTCACCGCGTGATGTGATGGAAATTCCTAAAAATGAAAACTAAATGATAAGCAAACTTTTCAATTGAGCTTTTTCAATGAAGATCCTAGCTACTAAGGGAAAGAGCAATCAGTTTTTGAGCAAACAACAAAGAGCACAAACTAAATGAAACTTTCCTAACTTGTTCATATGCAACACACACAATTCACTATATGCACATGCATGTTTTTCTTTTTAGTTCCCTTTAATATGAATGAAAGAAAGGAAAATATATGCATAAACCAATCAAACAAGTGTTTTCTTATGAGAAATGAGGAATAAAAAAAAAATTCTCTTAGGAAAATGAAGAATGAAACTACAATTTTCCTACAGGAAGAGAGGAATGAAGCAAAAAATTCCTTTTTGACAATAGAATTGATCTAATGCATAAATTAAAATACTTTGAATTTGGTTTTCCAATGATAAAGAAAAACACTAAAGAGACATTGAACAAATTTACTTTTCAAAGGAGGAAGAACAAGAAATTTTACTGGTCTCTAAGAGGTATCAGACATCTAAGAATACAACAAACAAGTGGTTGAAAATGATAGTGATGGAAAATTTTGACGGAATTTGGTTGGTTGAGGGGGAAACACAGTCTCTAAGGGGAGACAGTGCATTGCAGAGCACCCTTGAGTGGGAGATAGTGCACTGCAGTGCACTATGTCTTGACTAACAGAGCGTTGGGTGTAGCTAGGTTTGAAAAAAAAGCAGTAGAACACACTTCTAATGAAATTTGTTCATTCAAATGACTGATAACAGAAAATAGATGCTACTGATGAGGATAAACAGAGGCAAAAACGCCAGGAATGATAGGATACTCCCCAGTGGATTCGCCAATTTGTTATATGGAATTGTGATCTATGGATAAACCAGATTCCCTAAGTGTGGTGTTTATCACTTAGAACAACAGAGGAAAGAATAACTATCACTTTCTCTAAAAAAAGAAGATATAAAAAATGGGGAAAGATACTACTTGTGATTCTTTCGCTTCTTCTTCTCCTTCTGTCGTTGTTTTCATCACTCTCAATCCAACTCAAGTCACTAGATCAATTCCTACAAACAAAAATAAGGAACATCAAACAACATGCAATATACATATATCTACTTATCTTACTAAAATAAAATTGATTAGATCCGAAATACATACATCATTCAAGAATACATAGCACAAGAAATAGAGACATATGTATGGGAAAATGAACAACAATCCTTATTAAATAGTAGAATGGGAAGATTACAACCAATGGATCGATTTGTTGTCAACCTGCTCCAACTTCATTCTAGCCTCATCACATCCAACATTATCCCAGCAACATATCAATACTTTCACTCTCTTATGAAATGAGAATCCAACATCATAACTTTACCAAAATTCTTCCTTCCCTAGCACTAGGATGAGTGCTCAATTTATAGTAGTTTCTCAATTAATGACTTTCTAATAATAGGCAAGACATGTTTCCAAGTTTAGAGGTATTAGATGGACACTTGAATTCGAATTTTGACACTGTATGGACTCTTCTAGAAGGCACTGGCCATGTGGATATTCCCAGAATAATGAAAATTCTGCTTCCAGGTGACCAACACACCCTTGAGTATCAGGAAGTGCACTACAGTGCACCCTTGCATGGAGGATTTGGCACTGGAACACATTGGTCCCTTGTAGGTGAGCATTGGTGAGTGAGTAGGTGATATGACATATACTTCAAACCTTGGAAATCTCACAATAGAATCTGTGAATGAAATGTTCTTCTCTTAGGGCATATAACAACTGCAAGGGGATGATAGACCCTATTTCAGTGGTCCTGGGGATGATGTCCAGTTTGACCAGGTCTTGGGGAATGATGACCAAATTGACCTATAATAGACATCCCAAGGAAGAAATATATAATATCAAATCAGAGTTCATGATGGGATATCTACAATCACTTAGATGAAATTAGTAATCGACATCTGCTGACAATTTTAAGGAATAACTATGCCATATCCATGGAAAAAGTATGAATACTCTAATAAGTATGAAGAAGAAGGAGAACCTCGATAGCATATATTTTGGATATGGATTCATACCGCATGCGAAAAAATGTTTATGATGCAAGAAGTAGATGTAATCACTAAGGGCCATCATAAAGAGGTAATTTTGATCTAATATTCATTTTTTATTTTTTGAAAGAAATAATTTGGCTGAGTTGGAACAGGGCTACCAGAAGAAGGTTGTAAAAATATACAACTAGTACATATAACATTTATGGATTTTTCTGAAAAGAAACATGACTTGGAAATGAGATAGCAATATGAAGGATAACTAGATGATGATGAAGGAAGGTCACTTTACAATGAAAATAAGGATGACATGATTAGCATTTATTGGAGCTATGTTTCGTTCAAGGAAAGTGATTTAAAAGATGGTCGAAGCCTTATGAAAAATTTACAGAAGAGGATGAATCCATGATGAATAATTTGAAGTTCATCCATGACATCATGATGAATAAAGGAAGATCTCGACAAGCAGATGATAATAACATGATATCCACCAAAGAGTAGATATTTATTGTTGGAAACAAGTCTATAGTTAGGATGGGTATTGGGTGTATTTATTTTATAGGAATGAGTAGATCCTCACCAGTTGAGAGGGAGAGATAGAAACATCATTGTTGTATTCCTGTTATGAAGAAATAATGGAGGATTGGGTAAGAATCCGAATTATGATAGTCTTTTAGGATGTAGTAGGGAATCCAATAGGCAAGATTAGTCAAAGAGGAAATTCCTTTAGGATCTGTAAATCCAAGATAGGATTGGTCCTAAAAGGACATACCTTATGAACATCTATATGGGGTATGTGCCTTGAGAGAAAATGATGAAGGTGTATATTAGTCATTATCTCCCCAACATAGTTCTCTTATCTAGTGGAGAGATAGAGCAATTAGTCAAGGCCTTGATATATGACAATGTTGGTTGAGATGATGAGATGCACTAATATAAGATGACATGATAGCTTATGATATGGCTTACCAATATAACTCTTCTTATGAAAATTCTTCAGTATAGAATGTCCATGTACCATGTATGTATTATGAATACCTCCCTAGTTAAGTGGGAGTGTTTAAATATGTAACTGGGTCTGATCTTCATAATGTCCTATTTAATATTGATTTTATGTATTTTATGTAAAGAGAAAAGAATTCTATTATTATTATTATTTTATAACATGGGTTTCATGCTCAAAGTCAATTTATTTATAGGTCAAGCACCCATTTTTTGCTTCTAGGGTCTGTCATAGGGTCAGTAAGTCAATGGAGTCATTATAAGACCCCATTAGGCATCTTGTTGTTGGGAAAAATTAATTTATTAATAAAAACAACTAATGACTTATTCATTAATTATCAACCAAGGAATGTATTTTTATTTCAAAGGCAATAGGAAAAGTATATGCATAGAAAATAACAATATCTAACATTGGTTCTACCTGATTATGTTCTACACTATGAATCTCATTCGAAAAGAAATAAAATGCAAGTCTTGAAAAACAATACTAAATCTCAAAACCAAAAAGTAAATGATAGGAAAATAATTATACTAATCACATGACTTGAATCAATAATGAATTAAATCACGCATTTCTGAATTGGAAATTTAACCTATTGCACTCAACATAATTCAAATGCTAATTTAGAGCAGTGAATTAAATGAAATCTAGAAATTGCATGAAATAATAAATATGGAAAATGCAGAAAACAAATAATTACTTAAAAGGAAATCTACTTTAAGGAATGCGAATTGAAATTAAAATAAACGTGAATGCAACTAAACTACTTTACATGTTCAAGGCAGCACCTCATCCAAGGTAGTGGGCCCAACTGCCCAAGACTCAGTTCTGCCTTGAGAAATAACTTAGATCAGATTACAAGTAGCAGATGTAAAACTCAATAGATAACTTCACTCATTAAAATACATGAGAAGTAAGTACAACATAATGAAGGTCTTGGATTTGTCTCAAGTTCAACAATTATTCATCTCGTATTCAACAATTGTTCATTTGTTCATCCAATAATTTTTCAGTTATTCATTCCCATTTTCTCTTCGTTCCTTTCCTAATTACTCCACCCCCCTCTTTGATCTCTGGTTTCATTTAAATACACAGAGAGCAAAGGGAAGTTACAACAAAGTTGATTTAAAACATGATTTCCATTACAATTTTGGATTAAATACATAATATCAATAAACAAGATCATATTTGAAAGATCTTTCCATCATCATTCAACAGGAACAAGTCGAATCTGGTATTGTAATTGGAATAATTTTGAAAACGACCACAACAAAAAATATGAGAAAATCACCTTCAAAGAAACTTCCATTTCTCTCAATCCAAGCCGAATTGTGGAAAATTTCTCTCAAGAAAACTGAATTGGTCCGTTCTGCACAAAACCCATGTCTCGTATTTTCAAGATTCATCTTCATTTGTACGAAATAGCCAACACAAAACCGTCGCTTTTTATCCCAACGAATTTCTGAGTTGGAATAGCTGGAGATTGAATTTGTAATCTAGAATAGATCTTTGAGGCTAAAATCATAAGTGATGTTATAAAAAATATATTAATAAATCATCATTGGAAAAATAATGTGTAATAATCTTCAATTTATTAAAAACAAAAGTATAAAAAGTAGTATTTATCCATAAGAGCATAAATAATTATAAATGAAATTATGTGATTAATTGTGATAAATTATGATGAATAACGTGATAAAGAATGATAGAAATGGATGAAATAGACGTTAGAAAGTGGTAATAATAAGGGCATATTTGCGGCCTAACATACCCCCAAACTAGATATGTTGCATGTGCTCATGCAACCCAAAGCCTCCATATTAATCAAGTTGTAATACAATAATCAAAATGTTTACCCCAAGTCATTATATTGATGGAACAAATGAATTATTCCTCAAATAATAATTATTTAATTTTAGCGATGTTGGTGAAGGCACAACAATTTTCACATTGACTTTCAACCGTATGTTAATGCTTCTCTAATCCAAAAATCGGATTGTTTTGATGCATGGATCATGAGATATATGCAAAATGGTTGTAGGTGACAGTGCATGATTTCTAAAATTTTACTAACTAATTTAGCTTGAAATTTTTACGTTTGTGTAGTTTAAAGATACTTATTTGCTGTTCAAAAATCACAAGAATTCAGTTCATAGTTTTAAAGATATGCACAAATCAATTTTTGCATTGTATAAAAATGAAATTTTATGCCTTAAATGAGAAAGAAAGTAGAAAACATCCATCATGTGTAGAAATTCCTCCCCCAAACTGGAGAATTAGCATGCCCTCATACTATACTAGAAAACATATTGAGGTAGCTGCTACAATCGTTATGCTTGTTGTACAACAACATGGAATAAGAGAGGTTTTGAGAATGAATAAGGAGATTGATGGATGATGGCATGATCAAAATAAATAAATGAAAGAAAGGAACACTCCCCCAAATTGAAAGCTTTTGTGTCTTTGAAAAATGGGAAGTGGCAAAGAAGGGGAACAAATGAAGATAAATAATGCTCAATGGATTTTCATGAAATTCTCCTAAATTCTTAATAAATCATAAAATTATGCTATTTTACCTCAAGTTTTACCTCCGTAAAAATGTGGAATGGTATGTAGGGACTGGAATTTGTTGAAGCTAATGTAGGCGGAGCTGATGCTGAAAGTGATGCAAAAAGGTGGAAGCCATGCAAGCTGAAAGTAAGTACAAAGTGTGGCAGGGTTTTGCTTCCCCCGGGTGTCCATGACCAGAAAGCACTGGAAAAGATGTTATGGATTCATAAATGCAATAGAATAATAACGAGAATGACATATATTGCGGCAGAAATCAATCAAATCAACACAAATCATAAGGATGGTGGGGAAATGATTAAGAAGGGAAAACAAAGAAATAATTGTTATGAAAATGATTTTTTCTTTGATGGAAAATTTTGACAGAACATGACATGTAAAGAATGGTAACAACTGTCGGGATTAAATAATCAGACATAATTAAGTTAATTCATATGTAGTTTTACCATGCACACAGGTGTTTATAAAGATAAAACTATTCAAATGGTAAATTCTCCTTTGAGAATGGGTTGGTAAGAATAAGTGAAAAATGATTGGCTGTTTTACATGAAACTCCAATGCCACAAGCAGAGCCACTGCTGCCAGTAGGCGTCCATAGCCTCTACAGGGTTTCTTTTTAACCCAAAAGTGAGCCAGAATCCTCTATTTACTATTTAGATAATTTATTTTCTCTTATAGAAAGACCACCATGCTGACATGGTAACCAGATAGCCACAGTGTCATTCACTAGGATTTAACAAAGTAATCAGACTGGCTCGTAATGAGACCTCCTGTCCTTCAGACAATTTTTACTTTGGCTAGAAGGTCATTGCCCTGGTGTGGTAGCCATTGTGGGAATGTTACTTTTTATCTCCCTATGATCATGGTAGGCTGGCTCATGATGAGACCCCCTATCCTTTCTAAAATATTTGCATATTATTTTGATTTTTGTATATATATATATAAATATATATATATATATATATATATATATATATATATATATATATTTATCATAAATAGAGGGAGACTCATTAACTCCTTAAGAGTTAGGGATGGTGTGAGGAGTGAAAAGAAATGCCAATAAAGGTTATACACGTATTCCTAGGTCACCGTACCCTAAAATATTAGCCATTGATAGTGTAGCAAGATATCCCAACATGGTATTAAGATATGATTTCTTTATAATATGTCTGAAGAAAATATATCCAGCAAGCCATTACATAGTTAGGCCATATCAATGTTTGAAAATAAAGACATCCATCAAAGGTAAGAAGATCATAATTGTTATTAGTGTCGTTGCTTTTCCCCCTTTTAGATGCACATTCCCCATTCACAAGATGATTTTCATGAGAAAATGCATATGTTAGGATATTCCGACACATAGGAAATAGTTAGCAATAACTTAGTCTAGTGTAGAGTTAGGTAAAGTGTGTTTCTTTACCATGTACATTTGTAACTTATAATTCGACGGTCACGATTTGTAGTGATCTGACGGTTATCTCTCACCTCGGTATTAATGACACTTGATCCGTGGCTTGACACCTGATTGGTCCATGATCTCTATTTAAAGAGCATGGAGGGTCATTTTTCTGGTAACTGTTTATGAGAGAAACATATGTAACTTTTCTTTTCATATTAATAAATTGCCTGAAGTGGTTGCGTTGGCTCAGGCCATGGTCTGTTTCCCTCTTTAAGGGTTTTAAGCACGTGATTATACTGGTGTACTAATTTGTGATCTATTTTTGAGCAGTGACCTTTGGTTATTGATCCACTAAACTTACCTTGTAAATTCCTACATGGTATCAGAGCTATTTTGAGGGCCGCATCCGCTGTTGATCAAAATCCGAAGCCGGTTTGACTGCATGCGAATGAAGTTTTGTATATCTACTATTTCTGAACATTTTTGGACTTGGAGAATTTCTTTGTTGTGTTCAGACCATCTGTTACAGTGAGGAACACCTTTCGTTTCATGCAAAAAAGTTTTCGGCTGCCCAAGTTATGACAGTTTAGATTTGGCATTATAAAGCATCTATTTTGTAGTTATATTTGTTAATAGTTCTACTTATTTCAGTTCCCTCTGTTTATTTTCGATTTTATTTATTTTCTAGATCTATACCCTCTTCTCTGTGTGTGCTCTTTGCTCTTCATTGCGTGCGATCTCAGAAAATCAGAAACAGGAAAATAAATTTTTTTTTGCTACGTATGCTCTTTCCCCTCATCTTTGTGTGAAAATCAGAAATAGCAAAAAAACTAATAGTTGCCAGTAAGGGAAACAAAAAATATAACATTCTGCCATAAGGCTTGCATTTCTTTTTTTTTTTCTCGATTTTTGAGTTTTTTTTGTTCAGGAAAAGACATGCACACCGAAGAGTTAAAAAAAAAAAAAAAAAACAACCTCTTCCTCCTTTCAAACAATAACATAATCCTTTTACTATCTCACTTGGTGAGGGGTTAGTTTATGAGAATAGAGGTCTTGGGTTCAAATCTCTTTCTCAAGATTCTTTTGTAAAAAGTTTTTGTTAAAAGGGGTGGAATTTTTTTTTAAAGTCACACTTCATCCCGTTCCTGTAACTATTTGGCATCTTCAACTCGTTTTTTCAAAAAGGCATAACTTCTTCATCCAAAGCCGTTTTTCGAGCCATTTTTTTTTTAAACAGCCTAATTTTTTGAGATATTTCCATTGGATCAGTTAGTTTCAGCTTTTCACAGCTTTAATTTAAAAAAAAATGGAAAGTGCATGCCCGATTATTCTTAACAACACCAATTATTTCCAATGGCTACCTCACATGGTAGATATACTTAGAATTAAAGGGATTTACAGAATAGCCATAGGGCTAGAAACTAAATCTTCTGATGATCATAAAGTTGCTAAATGAGAAAATAAACAAGATCAAGCACAGGGGTTGATAGGAATGTCCGTTGCTCAAGATCTTCAATTTCATATCCTTGGCATTGACACCCCTCATGAAGCCCTGTACAAGCTAAATACTGTCTTTGGCATTCAAAATCAAATCAGGTCCCATCAACTTGAAAATGAGTTGCTTACTTTGGATCCCAATAATTTCTCCTCTATTGAGGATTTTTTTTCCAAATTCAAGACCCTTAGAATTCTTTTAGAGGGTTGTAAGGTAAAAAAGGAAGATGGTAGCCTCATTTATTGAATTCTTGCTAAGCTTGGCCTTGCATACTCTGTATTTGTTTCTGCCTTCCATTCCACTAGAGGAGCCATCATTTCTTCAGGAACTACCTACAAGAATCCCTCTTTTGATTCCTTTTTCAATTCTTTGATAAGAGAACAAGAAAAACTCTTACACCTTGGTCTTATCACTTTTGGAAATGCTTCTAATAAAGCCTTAGCAACCCAACATCAATCATATCAAAATAATCCCAAGAAGCCGTATCCTAAAAAGTATGGTCTAAAACCAAACAAGGGTCCTAAGAAATTTCAGTTGCAAACTGAAAAAGAAACTCACCAAAATGATAAGGCATATAAAAACAAAGGAAATAAGACATATAGACATTGAAACTTTTGTAATCATGATGGCCATATAGAGTCCAAATGTTTTAAGAAGATGGAAGCCTTAGAAGCAGCAATGAAGAAGCACAACATCAATTTGGAGTACTCTTCACCTTCATCTTCAGGAATGGCACTTTCTGCTTGTGGTTTTCAAGCATCAAGATCTGGTTATGCATT
Source organism: Pinus albicaulis (assembly GCA_034641835.2). Lineage (NCBI taxonomy): Eukaryota > Viridiplantae > Streptophyta > Pinopsida > Pinales > Pinaceae > Pinus > Pinus albicaulis. The sequence continues at coordinate 569,933,145 of CM076574.1, forward strand.
AAATGTATCTTCCTCTTCTCATGCTCATGAGTGGCTCATTGATTCTAGAGATTCTTATCACATGGCAAAAAATAAAGCCATTTTTTCTTATTTAAATGATTGTAACACCAAACATATTTATGTTGGTGATGATAGATCTCTTAGTGTTGTAGGATCTAGAACCATTCATCTTGATAATGGTTAGTTTAATGATGTACTATGTGTTCCTACCTTGTCATGCAACCTTCTCTCTGTTTAACAGATAACTCATTTAGGTGAAGGGAAAATAGTAGAATTCTCACCTCATGATGTTGTAATCAAGGACCTCAAAGATCCTAAACATATTTTAGCTACTGGCATTTTTGATGATTCCACAAGGTTGTATAAGTTTGACAACTTTGGATCATCATGTCTTTCCTCCGTTTTTGTTGCACATAATGATGAAGTGAGCAAACTTTGGCATGAGTGATTTGGTCACTTAATGACGCAACAAAACTAAAATTCAGCCCCTCGGAGAGCTGGTCAACTGTGACGTGGCTTAGTCTTCATTTCCCTTTCTGTTTATCCCACATGGCCCTTTTATTTTGTTTTATTTTATTTATCAATTTCAAAGAAATTGACAAATAAACTTATTCGCCACAACTTTCGAATGTTATAATTTGGTTCCTAGTTTATATATATATATATATATATATATCCCCAAACCTTTATAACCAATGGTTATACCTTCGCACTTTATATAAATCCAACACTTTTTAAACAAATAACTATGGTACTCCTTTTCTCCGAGCCCACCTCTACATCCAATCGCCCAATCAAATGCTCGTATCATACCTGGATATCCTCCGTGCACCTTGGTTAACCTCCGGGAAAGTCCAACGTGCGATCACCGTCCGATGGCCCTCTCCCAAATCGATGGCTCTCGATAATATCGCTCGGCGTCCCGGTATGATCGTTAACATGCGATGGCGCAGGTTAAACAATGGTTTTCCGGGGGTCCACCTTGCCACGCGTCGACAGGTCTATGGAATCGCTTCAATTCAGCAAATACCGCCTTCTCCACAAAAGTGGTGAGATATGGGAAATCCGCCTTTGGGAATCCACTCGTGGTTTAGCTACAGTGATCAACCAAAGGTTGAGTCGGGGTTGGGATGCTCTTCATATGCCTTAACTCCGGTCTATGGCTTAGGTTCATTTCAATTGAATTCGTTACGATTATATAGTGGGGAATTCCATAATAAGGATACAAACAGAGGACTACGGTGGAATTTAACTCGCAGGGTTTATCCAACCAATTCATGGGAAAAATAGATAGATAATGCGGAATTATACAATCACCATTCTCAACGATTTCACACCGAACTAGTGTACAATCGTTTCTCAATCAAACAATTTCTTCATTAATAAGAATTCGAGACAATCTGATGGCCAATGAGCGTTGAAATCATTTAACTGGAAAAAATTGTTAACACACAGAGTTTTATTGCAGAAATCTCTTCTATTCCCCCTCTTCTTTTTTCTCTCCCTTAATACATTCGAGGGATTACATTTATATACATAAGCATATGTCCTTTTGGTTTCTTTGTGAGGACCATTATGGTAATTCAAGAGCCTAATTACAATTATTCGAAAACTAGAACATGACAGATGGGCTAACCATTCGACTTCTACAACTCTAACTGATCTAATAATACAATCAGCTGAGGTATTGACACCTAACTGTTATAATTCGAATATTTTTGACCCCTACTAGCCACAACATGTGGACAAAACTCCTACATTGCTGGCTAGTGTCTAATGCCCCTGCATCAGACTCTTGAGGGCAATCTTCTTCATGGGCTCCTGTCCATGAGCTCTTCCACTGATCTGCCTATCTTCTGCAACTTTTCTTCTATCATCCAAGTGGCATCTTCCTCTGGCTTGTCCTTCCATGTGATCAAGTACTGAAAGTACTCTTGTCCCCTGGTCTTCCTGAACACCCTCTTGTCCAATATCTTCTCTTCTTGCAATGGTTGCGCTGGAGGTAGTTGTTCCCTCCACTCAATCTGTTCCTTGTCTGCTGATCCTTCTTCTGCTCCATCACCTTCGTACTTGTACAAATCTGCAACATTAAAAATGGGAGATATTCCAACATCAGGTGGCAATTCAATCTCATAAGCATTTGCAGAAAACTTCCTAAGTGTTAGTCTCCTATACCAATAGGTTTCATTTTTCATGATTGTCTTGATTGAACTATGGAATATGTTCAAACCTTCTTTCTTGAGCAAAGGTGTTCCATATTCTTGAAAAACCAAAAAATCAAAAAATTTAAAAAATGTAAAGAGGGTATACCCTAAAAGAAAGATCAAAGGGTAAAAAGAATAAAATGGTCAAAAAAGTGAAAGAAATGAACCCCAAGAAAAAAATAGACCAAGGAAAGTGTGCAAATCCAAATGCCACTGCTATTTCATTTTTGTAATAAATCAATTGTGTGCAGCTTGTCAAACCTTTGCCACAATTCATGAATAAGTCAAACTGCTTAAACTTGGCTTACTCATATTTCAATTTCATGTTATAGATTAGAGAATAAATATCTAGCCAAACAGTTTAATCTTGGCAGATAAGTAGCTAGGTAGAGTGAATAAAAGGTGCTCAATAGTTTAATCTGAGCCCTTGGATGTAATAAGGGTAGAAATAGATAGATTTATCATGTAAAAAGAAAAGATTGATAAGGGTTTGCAAGTCTAAATGCACCCTAATAAAGAAGATAAAATGGTAGTGTCAAGTAGATAGGGTAGGTAGATGGTGCTGCAAAGTGTTATCTGATGAATGATGCTGCTACATATTTTTTGATCCTTTACTTTAATCACAAATACTAAAGCAGGAAATACACTGGAAAATCACAGCAAGCAAAGTTAAACTCATTAACTTCCCTCATCACTTTCCCCTCAAAAGTTTTACTAATTTCCCCCAAAGCACTAAGGTATTTGGAGATCAAAGGGGCTCAAGGCATTTCCTTGACTTCTGGAGGGACTGGACCCTCGGCCTAATGATCAAAAAGACCTAAGTACTTGAAATAATTCATCATTATAATCATTCACTTTTAATTCTTTCCTAAGTAAAATCCAATTTTACCTAGGAAAATCATGCAAAATTCCATAAAAATCCCTCAAGATAAACCTGCTATTCTAAGTTTAAGTGTTGAAGATAAGATATTGCAATTTACTTCAGAAGTTATCACTTTCTTAGATGTGCAAAATATTTTGAGTTTCCTTGTCCCTTTGTCATATTAATGTTTAACTCTATTTACTAAATCCCTAGTGAAATGCCCTATCCTAAGTATATAACTCATTTTTTATAAATACCCCAAAAAACCCCTCTATTATAAAGTTTAACCAAAGTAATTATTTCCCCATGCATTCAAATAAAAACCCACTATATAAGCCCTTTGGTTAAATTATATCTTTATATAATAATCCCGCCCCTATGGTAAGTTAATTATATTAATTAATTTATCATATAATAAAACATATATGAAAAATAAAACTTTAAACATACGATATGTATGTTTAAACCCAAAAATATAAAACCTGAAATTTTATTTTCAAAACCAAACTTTGGATAATTTCCGCGCCAACGTGGCTCATCCACCTGGCATTCCACCCGATACTTTAATTTTAATACCCGATGTTTTAACCCCACCGCGACCCGTATTTCCTTTATCACTGAGGGATTAATTAATTATCTGAATTAATTAATAACCATACTCCTCCGCCTATCAGACGCCCCCCAGGGAGATTAATAAAGTAAATCGCGTTTAAATCCCGACGGGCCCACACCTTAATTCTCCACCTATTCCCCGTCATTGCAACCGTCCGATCACTCTTCCAAAGATCAACGCTTCCTATCAATCTCGCTACCCATCCCTTGTCAGCATTTTAACGAGCGGGGGATTGGTGGTATTGAAACAGTTCACCGTCCACGTGTCAATTACTTTGTGGAATCGCTGCTCTCCCGACTAATACCACCTTCGTCCAAAAGCGGTGCGGGGACTTACCGCTTACCGCTTACTGCTTACTGCTCAACCCTCCACACGTCAGCCCGTACATTGATGACGTCACTCCTCGAAAAAATAAAAAACCCTTTTAACTTGTAAATAAAGCCAATTTTCATGTTTTTTCCGTTATTTTCGTTATTAAACGCGATTGTGCTCTCTGCTACTGTTTTCGAATTTTCATTGAAATCCACTGTTCCATTCAATTTCGCTCCATAAATCCGCCAGACCTGAGTTCAAGCGTCCTCCTGCTACCGCCTGTTACCTGTTAAGAACCAGCTTTCTTCCAAAAACAAGTATTTATCCTATTCCGCCCCGAACTGCAAGTAAAACTCTGTGTTCTTTGTTTTTCGCTGAATTAGTGATTAAAACTCATCACTGAGATCTTCCCCAGAGGTTTTAAAACTGTAAATTGTTCCCCAGAACCGGCAATTGTGCCAATTTTCTCATTAAAATCGAAAACGCACCCGGCCTGCGAAGAAAACCCAGGAATTCCCATTTTGAATCCACAAGAACCAAAATGGAAGCCCCAGCAGCCCTGAATGTGACCCCACTGAATGCCCCTCATAGAGAATTAGAGTATTTACCCTTAGTGGATAGAGATTTTCAGATTAAAGACTTGCATTTTGATGAAAGCCCCCTTCTGAGTTTTTTTCGCTGCAGAGACGATTATTCAAAGGGGCAAGATGTCATTGGACTGTGGGAATCCAATCTCCCAAGGTACCTCATCCCCTCAGTCATTAATTTCCCAGAAATTATCCACTATTGCCATTCAAGCTATGATCCCACTCAGAGAGCTGTGATATCCCCTGACCAAAGTGTTCTATTCCCCATTACTCCCCATGCCATCAATGAAATGCTACACTTTGAACCTGACCAAGAATTGGCACCTCTGTCCATGGAAGATTTGATTGAGAAGTCTAATAAATTGACCTCGGAGAAGTTAGAGTCCATTTGCCATAATTTCATGTTGCCTGAACACCAACCTAAGGGACCTCCTCCCTATGGTTTTTATTATTTCAATCAATTGGGAAGACTCATCCTCAATATGATATCTTTTGTCTTGGGCTTCAACACCAATGAATATGTTGATGAGATAACCTTGGTTTTGCTATCCATTTTTACTCCTGGGCAACCTCCTGAGATTAAATATGACTTTGCCTCCTTCATAGCCAACAATATCCATGATCAATTCATGAGGCTAGATGATGAAAAAGTTTTTAAATATTCCTCAGTCATCTATCATCTCATTATCTACTATCAGTCAGAAAAGTTCCCTTTCCCTGTTCAAAAACTTGATGCCAAGGGAAACCCAAGGTCAGTTATATTTTGGTGTCCCATAATTCATTCTTATGAGTCTCCCTATTCCTATTCTGAGTTTATAGATCTTTTTGTATATCCTGCAACTACATTGTTGACAGGGATTCCTCCCCCAAGACTCAGTAATGAAATAAAGAAGACTTGCAACTTTCAAGGACCTATAAAGTTGGGGATTGGTATTTATATCAAAACCATACAGTCATCAGAATCTATGGATGTGAATTACATCCATTCAAGTTACCAAAGTATGTACCCATGAGATTGTTTGCCTTGGAATATTTCAGGCAAATGAATAATTCAGATGTGATCCATTTTTTTAGTGTGAAAAATAAAGCTCAACTCCAGATTAAAATTCAATTAGGTCCCTACATCTGCAATTCTAGAGAGGCTGAGCGAGAAGCAGAGGATATATTACAAAACCGCTGCAAATTTCAAAGAAGTTTTCGTTGGGTTCCTTATGTCCCATTTGGTTTCATCTGTGAAAAAAGATTAAAGAACAAATCTTCCCCTTATATCCACCACAAGATTCCTGATATAGAGCAATATGCTAACCAAGATGAATGGGTGGAAAAAACACTTGTTGAAGAAGAAAGTGTAGAAGAAAAAATGAATAAAATTATGAAAGATCTTCAAAAGAAATATGACCTAGAATCTTATGGTCAAGTGCAGGTATATCACATTGGCACATCTTCAGCAGCAAATCCACAGCAGAGATTGCAGGAAGGTAGTTCATCAGTGGCAGCAGAGACAAAAGGCAAAGGAAAGGAACCTGCATTACAGGTGATTGAAACTTTAGTCATGGCAGAGAAACCACAAACTTCCAAAGCACCTGAACAATCACAGGTTTCTCCCACTCAGGCAAAGCACACAAAAGTTCCAGAGTTAAAAACTCCATCAAATGTGGAAATAGGTAAGAAAAGGCAAATTCCAGATACCACACCTCCAAAAGAAACCTCACAGGTACATCAAGCTAAAAAACATAAATCAGATCCACTTCTAGAAGTGGAAATCATAGATGAAGTGTTTGATGATGGGAGGGAAGACAGTCAACTAACTGGCACAGTTAGTGAAACAAACACAGGACAGAAAGGAAAAGCCTTACAAAAGCAATTAAGTACTGAGGTATCCTCTTTCAGACCACCAAAAACAGATACAGGGGATATTAAAATAACCTTCATAAATATTAAAGCAAAGAATGATCCATTAAAAATGAAGGTATATGATCAATATATGAAAATGGCTCCCCATAATCAAGAAAGGCTAATGTCAGCATTTGACATGTACAAGGAAAAATGATAATGAGCCACTTCAAGTCAAAGGTGCCAAAACCCATTACTGCAGCTGACTACATCAGGACAAATTTTGAGGTTCTGGCAAAGGATATTCATCCTCTAGACCAGATAGAGCTACACAGACAAACTGGGGAAATGGTCTATTCCACTCTTACCAATAAGGCCATGGCAGCTATAACGCTGCAGGATTCTTTGAATAACACAACTGCACAATTGCAAATTGAGAAGGCCTCTTCACAGGCCAAAGATAAAAGAATAAATTCTTTAGAAGACATAATCATTGGTTTGGGGCACAGCCCCAAAGATATTAAAAGCATTGAGGCATTAATAAAGAAGAAATATGATGACATAGCTGCACTGAGAAAGCAGCTAAAATTTCGAGCCTCAAGGCACCCTCAGACCCAAGAATTTCTAAAGAGGAATTCACAGGAAGAAATAATGGAGTTGCTCCTAAATATGACTGAGCAACTAAGTGAAACAGAGAAGGAATTGGAACAAGCTTTGCAGGAACAGGAAACTATCAGGCAGACATCAACCACAGGTACTACAACAACAGGTCAGCAAACACAGCCATCCCAGGCAAACACTTCTGGTTTGAGTTCTGATGAATTAATAAAACAAATGGAAAGTCTACAACTAAGGGTCACAGAACTTCAAACCACGAAATTGCAATTAGTAAAATTGGAGGAGAAATATGATACATCTAAGAAGACAGTTGCTGATAACACCAGGGAAATAAAAAGATTAGAAAAATTGGTCCAGGCTTTGGAAAAATATCTTTCATTGGAAAAGCCTTTAAAGGAAATAAATGAAATTCTTTGGGGTAATATCATTGAGTTAATAAAGGGCATTTGGCCCTCTATTCAAGCTATTTTTGAACAAAATGATTTGGTTAAAATAGCCCAAGAAGAAATAAACAGAACTAGAAATGAATTAAGAGGCAGGCCTGAGCAGGCCAATCAGCTTATTCAATTTTTGAACACCCGGACAAAGCAACAGCTTGCAGTTTTAGGGATTGAGGACAGGACCGGTACAGTTTTGGAAATAAAGAGAGTTTTCATCAAAAGAACTTTCATGCACAATTTAGAAAGGAAGTGCACAGATATTTTGGTTGATATCAATATTTTCAGAGAAACATTTCAAGCTTTGTTGGACAATGGGTTACCGAGTCCTATGCTCTCAGAGGATCAAATAATGGACTTGGAAACCTATGTAAAGAAAATAAATGCTCATGCTCAAAATACAGCTGCTTGTTCTCCTAGTTTACCAGAATCAACATTACCAACAGGGAGAAATATCTATGATAGAGTTAGGAATTTATTTCATTTGGAACATGAAATAAAGTATCTATTTCCTAATGAGCCCACCTTTTACAAACTCACAGAAGCAGATGAGACATTGAGAAAACTCAAAAGGACTGTGATACCAGACGATTCATGGTGGAGAGACTTATTGGAAATTCTATAAAATTTATTTTCAGGATGAGAATTTTATCTTTACTATCAGGTAAATGGTAAAAATGAGTACAGATGAAAGAGTATCAGTTACACAAGTTAAAGAGTATCCGTAAAGACAAAGAGTATCAAACAAGCAAAGAAATTACTCCAGAAGACAGCAACAAGCCCTTTTTCAGCACTTACCTCCAGGACATCCATAAAGAAAGGAAACAGCACATCAGCAGTTACTTATTATTCTATCTACGAGACCATTTGTCTCCTGTTTATTTGTAAATTACTCCTTAGTCACCCCAAATTATGGGCTAGGATAGTGTGAGATATTTTCAATTATTTTGTGTATAAATGAACCCTCAAAGAGAGTATTGAGGGTGGATTCTATTACTTTGCTATAACATTGAGATTTTCGGAATAAAAGCATTTTGAAGAAATTTATTCGTGGCTTACTGGATGACGATTTGAAGCTCAGGACTTTTTGCAGGATTCATGTGTTGGACTGCAGTTCAATAAGTCTTTCTACCCTTTGTCTTAAGTTTTATATCAGTTTATAACATCATTATGTCCATCTTTGAATAATTTACATAAAGGATTGAATCAGAATTTACTTAATTGTACTCTGATTTCAGATGTGATTGTTCTTAATGTTTTCCTCTAAATTGGTTATAAGCATGAATTCTTAAATGCTCTTGCTTTACTAATTTAAACATTATTGATTACTATAATAAAGAATTCTTCATTGCTCTTTGTTTGTAATCATCTCATTTCTTTCTTTTGAACATGGTGAAAGATTCTTAGCTGCCTTTCATCCCTTCAAGATCATCCCATCCACTTTAAATTTTAAGGATTGTTCTCTCTCTAGCTATCTTGCCCTGTAAAGCCATCTTGTGCGTAGAATAGAAATCCAGTAAAGCCATCCTTTGACTCCATAGCCCAATGGACTGAAAACCCTCAACCTTGCCCTTAGTTTGTGGATTCCACCATTTTCCCAAAACAAACTCTTGAATCTATAACTAGCCTAAAACCTTCCAAGAACAAAGATAAATCATAAAGAGAGAGCCCTCTCTGGATGCAGATTGGCTAGATTCTGCATCTAAAAGGTTGGTTTATGGTTACCTCGGGTATACTTTCCTCTTACACAACTTCTAGGAAAACCTGAGTGATAACACTTAGTATCTTGCATGGCCCAATCTTTTTGAACTTCAATTTGTTGTACTGCTTCTTTGGGAATCTCTCCTTTCTCAAGTGTGCCAAAACCTGATCTCCTACTTCAAAATGAACTTTCTTTCTGCTCAAGTCTGCTCTGTTTTTATATTGGGTGCTGCTGCATTGTAGTTGCTGTTTCACTTGTTCATGTATGGTCTGGATCTCTGAAGCAAATTCCTCACCATCTGCACTCCTTAGCTCTGCTCTTCCCAGATTTCTCAACTTTGATATTCCCCTGGGGTGCATTCCATAAACAATATGAAATGGACTCTGCCCTGTGCTCCTGTTCGGTGAGTCATTATATGCATATTATACCTAGGGAAAAATATGATCCTACTGCTTGGGATGCTCTCCTACAAGACTTCTCAATAAATTTCCCAGGCTACTATTCACCACCTCAGTTTGTCCATCAGTCTGGGGATGATAAGTTGAGCTGAAACTTAGTTTGGTACCAAGTTTCTTCCATAATTTCCTCCAGAAATGACCCACAAATCTGGTGTCTCTGTCTGAAACAATACTCTTGGGCAACCCATGCAATCTAACAACTTCTTTGAAGAACAAGTTAGAAACATGGGTGGCATCACTAGTTTTATAACATGGAATAAAATGTGCCATTTTGGAGAATCTGTCCACTACAAAAAAGACTGCATCATTCCCTCTTTGAGTCTTGGGCAATCCTAGAACAAAATCCATACTCACCATGTCCCAAGGCCTGTCTGGAATAGGCAAGGGAGTGTACAATCCTGCATTCTGGCTTCTTCCTTTGGCATATTGACAAATCTTACAATTCTTCACAAAATTGTCCACTTCTGCTCTCATCTTAGGCTAGTAATAAAAATGACTCATCTGCTCATAAGTCTTATCAGTACCAAAGTGTCCAGCAAGTCCACCACTATGCTTCTCTTTGATCAAATTTTTTCTCATGGAACATTTTGGTACACAAAATTGGCTTCTTCTGAATAACAATTCCTCCTGTAGGAAATAATCCAGCCACTAACTTCTATCTGTTAAAACAGGGTTACTACATGCCTCAAATGCTTCTTTAAAATCTGGATCTATTTTATACAATTCTTTGAGAAAATCAAATCCTACAACTTCAAAATTTGTTTCTTGAACAAGCATGTTCCTTCTACTCAAAGCATCAAATACTTTATTGGCTTGACCACTTATATGTTTCAAAACAAAATTAAAACCTTGGAGATACTCAACCCATTTAGCGTGCTTATGTTTCAACTTGGGCTGCTGTACAATATAATGCAAAGCATGATTGTCAAAATACAATACAAATTCCCTGGACATCAAGTAATGTCTCCATTTCTTTAGTGCCTGAACAATTTCATAGAATTCCTTCTCATAAGAGGAATAATTTCTTCTGGTGTCATTCATATTTTCACTGAAATAGGCTACAGGCCTATCATCCTAATTCAACATAGCTCCAATGGCCTCTTCACTGGCATCACATTTTACTTGAAATGGTTTAGTAAAATCAGGAAGAATCAAAATAGGCTTCTCTGTTATCTTTTGCTTCAACAGTTTAAAACTTCTTTCTTCTTAAGCAGTCCACTTAAATGGCTATTTTCTCTTCTTTATTGTCTCAATTATGGGTGCATTGATCTTACTGAAGTTTCTTATAAACTTCCTATAAAAACTAGCAAGTCCATGGAAACTTCTTACCTCAAAAACATTCCTGGGTGAAGGCCACTCCACAATTGCCTTAACCTTTTCTGAGTCCATCTTCAATCCTTCTGTAGAAACAACAAAACAAAAATACACCAACTCTTCCTTCATGAATGAGCATTTCTTCAGATTTATCAGCAGTTTCTCTTGGTGCAGCTTCTTCAAGACATGATTAAGATGCCTTAAATGTTCTTCTCTAGTTCTGCTGAAAACTAGTATATCATCCATATACACTATCACAAATTTACCAATGAATTCTTTCAATACTTCATTCATAAGTCTCATAAAAGTGCTCGGTGCATTTGACAACCCAAAAGGCGTTACCATCCATTCATATAATCCTTCATTTGTTTTAAAGGCAGTTTTCCACTCATCACCCTCTCTTATTCTAATCTGATGGTATCCACTCTTCAAATCTATCTTTGAGAAATATTTAGCACCACTCAAACAATCCATCAAATCCTCAACTCTGGGAAAAGGGAATCTGTATCTGATTGTGATCTTATTGATTGCTCTGGAATCAGTACACATCTTGCAGCCTCCATCTTTCTTTGGGCTCAATACTACTGGTACTGCACATGGACTCAAACTTTCTCTAATCAGCCCCTTGTCCACCAAATCCTGTACTTGTCTCCTGATTTCCTCATTTTCCTTGGGAGTCATTCTGTAGGCTACCTTATTTAGCAGATTTGAGCCAAGGATAAAATCTATCTGATGGCTGATCTTTCTCACAGGTGGCAGCTCATCAGGTAAATCATCCACAACAATGTCACAGTAATTGTCTAACATCTCTTGTATCTCTACTGGTAAATCAGAAATATTTGTAGAAGTAAGAACTACTTTAGGTTTGCAAACTAAAGAAAAAATTACCTCTTCTTCTTCTATCTGCTGCAGATATTCCTTCCCGCTCAGCAACAAGGTCTTTGGATCAATCACTTTGTTGGATGGCTCTCCTTCTTCCATGGGTATCAATGTATGGTGTACCCCATCTTTGAAGAACTTGTAAGTGTTCTTCTTTCCATCATGCACTGCTGCTCTGTCAAATTGCCAAGGTCTACCCAGCAGTATATGACACACATCCATGGGCATTACATCACACAGGACCTTATCTTTGTATTTGCCCATTTTCAGCTCTATCTCACACTGCTATTTTACAACCAGCTGGTGCCCTTTGTGCAGCCAGGACACCTTGTAGGGAGTTGGATGCTCCCTTGTCTTCAATTTCAACTTCTCTATTACCTCAGTGGAAACCAGGTTGTGTGTGCTACCACTATCAATGACTAGCTGGCAGCATTTCCCTTGGACTTTGCATATGCTCCTAAACAAAGTCTTCCTTTGTGCAGGCTCAGTGACCTCTTTGGTTTGCTTCAACAGGACCTTATTTATCACCAAGGATTCTCCCCTCTCTGGAAGAATTTATTCTTCAATTTCTGCCTCTTCTCCAGCCTGGGCAACAACAACATTTCTTGGACCAGCACCCACATTCTATGGACATTCATAGTGCTTGTGTCCCACTTGCTGACATCTATAACACCTCAACTCTCTACCCCTGCCTCTGTCTCTGCCTCCTCTTCCTTTCCCTCTGTAAGAACCCTTCTGTCCCTTGCATCATCCTCTATGGATGCATTATGAGGTGAGCTACTGTTAGCTCCATCCCTAGGTGTAGCAGGCTTTCCTCTACCACCCTGAATTCCCTTCCCACGGAAAGTACCTCTCTTCTTGGAAAACTGTTTCCTCAAGAGTTTCTCCTCTGCTTTCAAGGCCATATGATAGGCCTCTTCCACTGTCTTAGGAGACATGAGACCAATCTCATCTTGGATCTCTAGCTTGAGACCATTCACATATCTGGCAGTCTTCTCTGGTGTGTCTTGGAATTACCCAGCCCTTATGCTCACTCTGTAGAATTCCTCTGTGTATTCTTTTACTGTTAGCAACCTCTGTCTCAAGTTCTGCATTTGCTTATACAATGTCAGCTGGTAATCACTAGGAAAGAATTTAACTTTTAATTTAGCCATCATTCTGGTCCAGCTCTTGATAGGTTGCTTGCCAACTCTCCTCCTTTCTGCCTGCACTCCATCCCACCAAAGTGCAACATGTCCTTTCAGCTTTGTTACTGCAAACTTGACCTTCTTATCCTCGGTTATTTCTTCATAATCGAAGCATTTATTCATTTCATTTATCCAATCCACCAGCTCCTCTGGATTTAGTCCCCCTGCATAACTCGACACTTCAATTCTGGGCTTAACTGCAGACCCCAGAACAGTTCTAAGGAGCCTCACGTCAGGAGGAATCTCAACATTTTCTTCTGCTTCTTCTGTTTCAGGTTCACTGATGTCTTCCGGATCTCTGGGTTGTCTTCGCTCCATGGCATCCATTCTGGTCTCGACCCTTTGCAACATCCCCAACACCTCTGTGTTGGCAATGATCCTCCTTCTTCCAGCACCTCTACCAACTCGGATCGCCATGTTAGCTCTTCTGCAAAAACAACCTTAAAACAATGGCTTCGATACCACAAATGACGCAACAAAACTGAAATTCAGCCCCTCGGAGAGCTGGTCAACTGTGACGTGGCTCGGTCTTCATTTCCCTTTCTGTTTATCCCACGTGGCCCTTTTATTTTATTTATCAATTTCAAAGAAATTGACAAATAAAATTATTCGCCACAACTTTCGAATGTTATAATTTAGTTCCTGGTTTATATATATATATATATACCCCCAAACCTTTATAACCAATGGTTATACCTTCGCACTTTATATAAATCCAATGCTTTTTAAACAAATAACTATGGTACTCCTTTGCTCTGGGCCCACCTCTACATCCAATCGCCCAATCAAACGCTCGTATCGTACCTGGCTATCCTCTGCGCACCTTGGTTAACCTTCAGGCAAGTCCAACGTGCGTTCACTTTCCGATGGTCCTCTCCCAAATCGACGGCTCTCGATAATATCGCTCGGCGTCTTGGTACGATCGTTAACATGCGATGGCGCAGGTTAAACAGTGGTTTTCCGGGGGTCTTCCTTGCCACGCATCGACATGTCTATGGAATCGCTTCAATTCAGCAAATACCACCTTCTCCTCAAAAGCGGTGCGATATGGGAAATCTGCCTTTGGGAATCCACTCGTGGTTTCGATACAGTGATCAACCAAAGGTTGAGTCGGGGTTGGGATTCTCTTCATATGCCTTAAATCTGGTCTATGGCTCAGGTTCGTTTCAATTGAATTCGTTACGATTATACAGTGGGGAATTCCATAATAAGGATACAAACAGAGGACTACGGTGGAATTTAACTCGCAGGGTTTATCCAACCAATTCACGGGAACAATAGATAGATAATGCGAAATTATACAATCACCATTCTCAACGATTTCACACCGAACTAGTGTACAATCGTTTCTCAATCAAACAATTTCTTCATTAATAAGAATTCGAGACAATCTGATGGCCAATGAGCGTTGAAATCATTTAACTGGAAACAATTGTTAACACCCAGAGTTTTATTGCATAAATCTCTTCTATTCCCCCTCTTCTTTTCTCTCTCCCTTAATACATCTGAGGGATTATATTTATATACATAAACATATGTCCTTTTAGTTCCTCTGTGAGGACCGTTATGGTAATTCAAGAGCATAATTACAATTATTCGAAAACTAAAACATGACAGATGGACTAACCATTCGACTTCTACAACTCTAACTGATCTAATAATACAATCAGCTGAGGTATTGACACCTAGTTGTTATAATTCGAATATTTTCGACCCCTACTAGCCATAACATGTGGACAAACCTCCTACATTGCTGGCTAGTGTCTAATGCCCCTGCATCACTTAAACTATCACTCTCTTCAAACTCTATGTAAGGAAAATATGGTGACGGGTCTTCCTATGGTATCTTGTCGAGATGGTGTTTTCTCCGGTTGTTTACTTGGAAAACATCATCAAGATAGTTTTGACAAATGTGCCTCTTGGCACTCTTCAGCCCCTTTGCAGCTTGTGCACAGTGATTTATGTCGTCAAATTCCTATCGTTTCTTTCTCTGGTTGCAATTACTTCTTAACTTTCATTGATGATTTTTCCAAATGCACTTGGGTATACTTCTTAAAACTCAAGAGTGGAGTTTTTAACATGTTCTTGGCCTTTAAGGCCTTTGTTGAAAAAGAATCTGGACATCAAATTCTTAAGTTAAGATCAGAAAATGGAGGAGAATATATTAACAACAAATTTATCAACTTCTACACTGAGCATGACATTCAATTGGAACATACCGTTCCATATACTCCACAACAAAATGGTGTAGCTAAAAGGAACAATCGCACCTTAAAAGAAATGGCTAATTATATGCTTCAATCTAGAGGACTTGGTCTCAATTTTTGGGCATAAGCCATTAACTGTGCAAATTACATAGTAAATCACACTCCTAATAAGGTTTTAAAGAATATAAATCCAGAAGAATCTTGGAGCTCATTCAAACTAGATGTAAGTCACTTTCGTGTTTTTGGAAGTGATGCTTGGGCCCATATTCCAGATGTGAAACATAAAGCCTTAGAACCTAAGAGTGAAAAATGCATTTTTTTTGGATATTCTGAAGATGTCAAAGGATATAGACTTCTTCAACCAAAATCCAAAAATATAATCATTAGAAGAGATGTAAAATTTGATGAAAATATATCGGCCTGCGAGCCTAGTTCGGCGAGTGTGCCACCTTTGGCCTGCGAGCCTGATTCGGCATATGTGCCACCTCTCTCTCTCTTCTATTTTTAATAGCATTCCTTCTAGTTCAGATGATGACAACGAGGATGAAAATCCTCCTCCACCTCTTGAAATTGTTCCTTATACTCCACCGCTTCCAAGATGGGTCCACTCTACTCGAGATGCAGCAGGTTCTCTTGCAGGTGACCCTGCTGATCGACAACGTACACTTTCTCAGTTTGAAAGAGCTTCTTCCTTATTGGCTCAAATTCCAGAAAATCCTGATCCAGAAACCTTTGAAGAAGCCTCCAGTCATCCAGCTTGGGATGAAGCTATGAATGAAGAATATCGTTCCTTATTGGCGAATGATACTTGGGATCTTGTTCCTCTTCCAAAAGGAAGAAAACTTGTCAGATGCAGATGGGTTTACAAAACAAAGTTTGGACCAGATGGAAAAGTGGATAGACATAAAGCTTGTCTTGTCACTAAAGGTTTTTCACAAGTTGAAGGCATTGACTATACTGAAACCTTCTCCCCTGTTGCCAAAATGAATTCTATCTGCCTTGTTCTTTCCCTTGCTGCCTCCTTTAAATGGGAAGTCCATCAGATGGATGTTAAATCCACCTTCTTACATGGAGATTTGCATGAAGAAATCTACATGGAACAACCCCCTGGATTTATCCAAAAATACTCCAGCCTTGTTTGTCGCCTTAGGAAGTCTCTCTATGGTCTCAAACAAGCTCCTCGGGCTTGGTATGCCAAAATGGATAGATTTCTCTTATATAATGGCTTTTCTAGGTGTCATTCTGACAACACTATCTACACCAAGAAGGTGGGTAATTCCTTCACCATCCTTGTTCTTTATGTTGATGATCTAATCCTTACTGGTAGTGATCCAAACCATATAAACCATGTGAAGTATAGCCTCAAAAAGAAGTTTGAAATGACAGACTTAGGACACTTGCATTATTTCCTTGGTCTTCAAGTCTTGCAATCCAAGGAAGGCATTACCCTCTCTCAGTCCAAGTATGCTTGTGATCTTCTACACCACTTTCACATGGAAGACTGTAAGCCAGCCCCTTCTCCCTTTCAGTCTGGATTCAAGCTTTCAGTCAACTATACTACCCCTAAAGTTGATGCTACCTTATATTGTCAACTTGTTGGTAAACTTCTGTATCTAACCCACACCCGTCCTAACCTTTCCTTTGCCATTGGTCTTGTCGCTCGGTTTATGCACCAACCTCATGAAATTCACTTGGAAAGCAGCTAAAATAATACTTCGATATATTCGAGGTACAGTTCAGTTCTGGATTCATTACAGTGCAGGAGCATCTCCATTGTTGATTGGTTTCAGTGATTCTGATTGGGCTGGTGACGCTGATGATTGAAAGTCTACTGTCGGATATGTATTCACTCTTGGTTCAAGACCTATTACTTGGTCTTGTAAGAAACAAAGTGCCATCTCTCTTTCTTCAGCAGAAGCAGAGTATCGTGGTGCAGTTGAAGCCAGCAAGGAAGCCATGTGGCTTCGTCAGATTCTGTCTGAATTTGGTCTCCATCAGCAGCATCCAACTACACTTTGGTGTGATAATCAGAGTGCCATTCAACTATGTAAAGATCCAGTTCAACATCAGCGTATGAAACACATTGAACTCCACATACACTTCATCAGAAAGCTCATTCATGATCGTGTTCTTGAAGTGCAGTACTGTCCAACCAATGATCAAGTAGCCGATATCTTTACAAAGGCTCTCACAGAAGCGAAGTTTACCAAACTTCAATCCATGCTTGGAGTTCAGGAAAGTTTTCATTAAAGGGGGATAGGCTCTAATGCCTCCTTCCTTCTCCTATTGTGTCACTTTTGTAAATCTTTCAATCCTATCCCAATTTGTTCTTAAGGGGGGATGTTAGGATATTTCGACACATAGGAAATAGGCTCCTTTTGTGTCACCTTTGTAAATCCTTCAATCCTATCCCAATTTGTTCTTAAGGGGGGATGTTAGGATATTCCGACACATAGGAAATAGTTAGGTAAAGTGTGTTTCTTTACCATGTACATTTTTAACTTATAATTCGATGGTCACGATTTGTAGTGATATGACGGTTATCTCTCACCTCGGTATTAATGACACTTTATCCGTGGCTTAACACCCAATTGGTCCATGATCTCTATTTAAAGAGCATGGAGGGTCATTTTTCTAGTAACCGTTTATGAGAGAAACATATGTAACTTTTCTTTTTATATTAATAAATTGCTTGAAGTGGCCACGTTGGCTCAGGCCCTGGACTGTTTCCCTCTTTGAGGGTTTTAACCACATGATTATACTGGTGTACTGATTTGTGATCTATTTGTGAGCGGTGACCTTTGGTTCTTGATCTATGGAACTTACCCTGTAAATTCCTACAACATAAAAAATGGTTATATGGCCACAATATTGGCAAAAATTCATTTAGACAACTATTTAGTACAAAAATCATGTTTGTTCAGTCAATTGAACAACAACTGTTCAATTGATTGAACAACAAAAAACACACCAAAAAAATTATGTTGTTCAATTGATTGAACATCAAAAAAACACACCAAAAAAATTGCTATTCAATTTATTGAACAACAGTTGTTCAATTTATTGAACAACAAAAAAACACACCAAAAAAATTGTGTTGTTCAATTGATTGAACAACAAAAAACACACCAAAAAATTTGTTTTTCAATTGTTTTAACAACAACTGTTCAATTGATTGAACTACAAAAAAAAACACACACAAAAAAAAATTGCATTGTTCAATTGATTGAACAAAAAAAAACACCCCCAAAAATTTGTTGTTCAATTGATTGAACGACAAGAAAAAACACCAAAAAAAAATTGCACTGTTCAATTGATTGAACAACAAAAAACACACCAAAAAATTTGTTGTTCAATTGATTAAACAACAACTGTTCAATTGATTGAATAACCAAAAAACACACCAAAAAATTGCACTTTTCAAATGATTGAACAACAAAAAAGCACACCAAAAAAACTTCTTGTTCAATTGA
Source organism: Pinus albicaulis (assembly GCA_034641835.2). Taxonomy (NCBI): domain Eukaryota; kingdom Viridiplantae; phylum Streptophyta; class Pinopsida; order Pinales; family Pinaceae; genus Pinus; species Pinus albicaulis. The sequence continues at coordinate 569,951,831 of CM076574.1, forward strand.
TTGAACAACAGTTGTTGAATTGATAGAACAACAAATAAAACACACAAAAAAATATTGTTGTTCAATTGATTTAACAACAACTGTTCAATTGATTGAAAAACAAAAAAAACACACCAAAAAATTGTGCTTTTCAATTGAATGAACAGCAAAAAAAACACAAATTTTTTTTTTGTTCAATTGATTGAACAACAAAAAAACACACCAAAAAAATTGCGCTATTCAATTCATTGAACAACAAAAAACACACCAAAAAAATTTCATTGTTCAATTGATTGAACAAAAAATGTTCAATTGATTGAATAACAATTGTTCAATAGATTGAAAAGCAGTTGTTCAATTGATTGGACAGCAAAAAAACACACCAAAAAAAATTTGATGTTCAATTGATTGAACAAAAGTTGTTCAATTGATTGAGCAACAAAAAAACACACCAAAAAATTCCGCTGTTCAATTGAACAACAACTATTCATTTGATAAAATAACAAATGTTTGTTGGACGAAACAAAAACTATTTATTTAATATAGCAACTGTGCATTTTCCAACGAAATGGAAACCACAACTTTGAAGGAAGAAACATCTGAAACTCAAAAGCATAAGAGAAATCAGAAAAGAAACAACAATTTATTAAAAAGAGTAAATAAATAAAGTTACAACGGCTGTGATTTCAGTTGCAACAATGTTGTTTCCTAAGGGAACATAAGTTTGTTTATGGGAACAAAAATCTGTCAATGGTGAATGAATGGAAAAAAAATGATATTTTGGAAAAATTCTTTGGTGGAAATGACTTGAATTCTCAATTCTTCATTTTTCCTCTTATGAATTCATTAGGTAATGAAAAAGTCTTCAAGTTGTTTCCTTCATGTTGGTGAGAAATAGTGGGGACAGTTTTGCAACAAGATCTTATGACACCTAGAAAGGCTCAAAATCATATGATATTAGATTTCTTAATAGAATATTGGATGAAAATATCCTATGTCATTATCCTTGCCTTCAAGAATCAATCGGTTATAAATTGACCTCCTTTATTCTCCCGGGACCTGCAAAAAACAAGTGTCTATTTGCAATAAAATATGAAATAATGGAATAAGAGAGGTGATTGGGATCTCCTAATCCAAGAAATATGAAAAAATAACAAATAGTTACTCTTCAAAACAAATCCATAGAAAAAAATAAACAAAGTAAAATCAATTTCTTACCTGCAGGGGATTGGTGGTCAACCATACTAACTAGCAGTGTTTTAATCATAAATTATTTTTTTTTCATCCAATTTAAGTGATTCCAAAGCCAAATGAAATTTTTTTCAAAGGGATATCACAAATAGAAATAGGTTATAAAAATTCCATGATATGGTATGCCAAATTTAATTAGAACAAGCTGCATAACAAAGTCATTTTCAATTTCCCAACTTAGACCAACAACTGATATTTTAGGCATAAATTTTTCATTTGATGATGGATTCAAATGATTAAAATTAGAGATTAAATTAGAGTCATTTATATATCTCCAATAGAAATAGGTTTTGAATTCAAGAAGAATTGATGGGTCAAATATGGAAGTGAACAACGGGAAAAACATATTTTTGAGAATGTTGATTTACGATAGGAAGTCAGTATTCTGGTCATAAATTTCTCATACGATATCGAAATAGTGTGATTCAAATTTCCTTATAAACAAGATTCATAGGGGAATATACCATAGAAACATGTTTGCAACATCTAGTCATTTGGACCTCCAAAAATGGACTGTCCCATCAGTGTCCCTGAGATGCCTATTAGACATCCTGTCAATATTTTGGTTATAAATTTTTCGTTTCAAATCCAAATTGAGTGATTAAAATTGGGTTAGAATTTATACATAAAGGGATAATTATGATAGAAAAATGTTTAAAAAATGTTCTCTTTTGTTCCCCCAAAACATGACTGTCCCGACTGTGTTTTCAGAAATTTTATTAAGCCTGCAAGCCAAAAAAAATATGATATTCAAGAAAATTTTCCAAATTGGTGAAAAAAATGAATATGAGTGTCTGTAGAAACGTTATATTCAATATAATACATCTACATGAATAAATAAATTCAAGCATTTATCACTGATGTTGATTTCCACAGTGTGTTGCAACAATTTTTTTTTTTTTTTTTTTTTTTTAGATAAAGAAATTGATTTATTTATGTTCTTATTTATTCTATTTTCTACGCTAACCTACTTGACTTTGAAAAATAAAATATACTTACGTGTAAGAGTACTTCCAATGGAACCATTTTCGAAATAAGGCCTCAAGTTTGTACATACCCAAATTTGAAAAATACATTTTAATAAATAATAGGGTATGAGAGACCAACTTCCCTTGAAAGGATGGTGCCAAAAATTGTTGAAGTATGGAGTGACGGTGGAAACAAACGATGGAGTGAAACCAATCTTCAATACAACCTTAAATCTCTTGATTTCCCATGGTTTTCATATCATGAAGTTCTTCCATAAATTCTGCAATTTTTGGATATAAAGCCTTCCCAATCTCAATATAAGTTTGTTGTAATGGTGCATGTGAGATAGAATGGGTGGGAAGAGTAGGTAAATTTTGCAGTTCAACACTGTAGGCATGCTGAACTGGTTTATTATTGTGAGGGTGTGGAATGGATTGAGAAGGAAATTGTGTAGGGCATGGAGGATTTTGATGATGCAGTTGATTGGGTTGTGTGGATGATTTTGATAGGCAAGAAAGATTTCGTTGAAGAGATGGTAAAGAATATGGATGACGTTCTTGTGCTACAAGATGAGGGAGAGTAGTCATGTAATCATAAGATGAACCATGGCAAGCTTGCAGACAAGATTGGTGAGGGTTATATTTAGATTGACATGGCTGCCATAACAAAGGGGTATTCCATAATGGATTATGAAAGTAAGAAAATGGAGAGGAACTATTTTGAACCATACATGTAGGCCATGGTTTCCATGGTTTTGAAATTGTAGCTTCTTGATCTCTTTGATATGATTCTTTCATTCTAGGTAGGAAAGAGAAGTTACCCCTGGGGTGTTTCTTTTGGCATCGAGGGAAAAAAAATTCTTCAAATGTTTCTTGATTTTTCTTAACCTGCAAGGCGTTCAATTGTGAATTTAGAGAGCTCTTAAAATCAATTTTAAAATTTTCAAATAAATCATGGATTTCAACTCTTATATCTCTTGTTCTTGTAGCAGATTTTGAAAGGAAATAAGAAAATTCTCTAGAATTCTTACCAGCCTTGGAGATTCCTCTTGAATACCTAATGCATAAATCACAAACATCATCATATGGTCGCTGAAAAGCATCACCTTTTCCTATCAAATTTAAGAGTTCTAAAAGTTCATCTTTGATTCCTTTAATATGGAATTTTTTTAAGATCTCTTTTTCCAAATTCTTATGCTTTGATTTTTGAATGTTGTATTTAAATCGCTCCACACGGTCCTCCGAGCTTTCATCTCCCCCCTATATCATAATGAAAATTTATTTAATGGCCTTGCAATAGTTTTGGTACTTCTTCAAGAATACATTCTCCATGTCCTCCCATGTTTGAATGCAATTCCCACCAAGGCTCATGAACTATCGGAGAGATGATCCTTTTAGAGTAAGAGGAAACACTTTCAACCTTTTATCATTAGTATAACAATCATATCCTCTAAAAAGTACTTCAAACTCAAATAAAAATGTATCTGGATCTTCATTTGCCAAACCATGAAATTTTGGTAGAGTAGATGAGGGAATTATGTGCATTTGTGTCACTCCTCCCAGATCTCTGATGGGAAATTCAAAAGTAGCAGTGTGTGCCATTTCTTACCATTATAGAAGATGTTCTTCATGTGTTTATTTAAGGCTCCTCCTTCAACTGTTCCTGTCAATTGGTTAGTGGAATGGGTGGTTCTTACAGCACCACTTAAGTGAAATGATAATATTTCTTCAAATTTCTACCTTTTTTACTTATTCATCCATAAAAAAACAAACACCTATCATATCTAACCTCTGCACAATTGCTGAGAAGTAGACTGGAGAGAAAGTGTTTTTCTTGCTAATATGCAGGTTCTTGCCTCTCGTTTTCAATACCCAATTATTTCACAGAAAAAGAAAAAAAATAAAAAGACATCACTCCTAAACATTGTCCTTGGAATTAGTGTGGTAATGCTATTTGACTTCCTTCCCTAGAAATGACGCCAAAAATTTGGGAAAATTAATTGCATAATAAAAACAACTAATCCCCTATTCATTAATTATCAACCAAGGAACACCTTTTAATTTCAAAGGCGATTCACAAAGTATATGCATAGAAAATACCAATATCTAACACTGGTTCTACATGATTATGTTCTAGACTATGAATCTCATTTGAAAATAAATAAAATGCAAGTCTTGAAAAACAATACTAAATCTCAAAACCAGAAAGTAAAAGACAGGAAAATAGCTATACTAATCACACGACTTGAATCAATAATGAATTAAATCACGCATTGCTGAATTGGAAATTTAACCTATTGCACCCAACATAATTCAAATGCTAATCTAGAGCAGTGAATTAAATGAAATCTAGAAATTGCATGAAATAATAAATATGGAAAATGAAGAAAACAACAAAATACTTAAAAGGAAATCTACTTTAAGGAATGCGAATTGAAATTCAAAAAAACAATAATGCAACTAAAATACTTTACATGTTCAAGGCAACACCTCGTCTAAGGTAGTGGGCCCAACTACCCAAGACTCAGTTCTACCTTGAGAAATAACTCAGATCAGATTACACGTAGTAGATGTAAAACTCAATAGATAACTTCATTCATTAAAATATATGAGAAATAATTACAGCATAATGAATCTCTTGGCTTTGTCTCAAGTTCAACAATTATTCATCTCATATTCAACAATTGTTCAGCTGTTCATTCCTTTCCTAATTACCCCCCCCACCCTCTTTGATCTCTGGTTTCATTTAAATACACAGAGAGAAAAGGGAAGTTAAAACAAAGTTTATTTACAAAATGATTTCCATTACAATTTTGGATTAATTACTTAATCTCAATAAACAAGATCATATCTGAAAGATCTTTCCATTATCATTCAATAGGAACATGTCGAACTTGGTATTGCAATTGGAGTAATTTGGAAAACAGCCACAATAAAAAATCTGAGAAAATCACCTTCAGAGAACCTTCTGTTTCTCTCAATCCAAGCCGAATTTTGGAAAACTGCTTGTAAGGAAAACTCAATTGGTTCGTTTTGCAAAAAACCCATGTTTCAGATTTTCAAGATTCAACTTCATTTCGTAATATTCCCAAATGGGGAAGCAACAATACATGAAAAAAATAATGGAAAACCATGATATAAGACAAATGTACAACCATATTATTAAACATATCAACATATAATAGGCACAAGATCTTGAGGATCAAGTCACTCAAGCAATACAAAACAAGCCTCTACAAGCAAAATATGCCAAAACATGAGAAATAACTGCCATACAAATGCCCTTGAGCTAAGACAACATAGTTTTAATGCATAAAATGCTGGATAAAGATAGATTAATGTTGATATGCTATTATATAGCTCAAATAATGCTAAGAGTAAAGATCTAGCCTCCTAGACACCTTTCCAAGAGAACTCGGGAAATACACCAAATACAAATGGTGATCTACAACCCTAGGACTAAAGAGTCACTGAAAACTGAAGCTCATGAAAATATAAGGTTGAAATAATATAGATATGATGTAGATCTCCTCAAGGGTCTTCTCCAATGAAAGGCTGAACCCTTCACCTACAGGAAAACACTCTAAAAGATCCAATAGATCCTCCTCTGAAAATACCCTCCAGAATAATGAAATTTCCAGTTGAAACTATGCTGTAAATGATGGGAATAGGTTGACCTGGTGCCAAAGATCTGAAATGTGCTTAGAATCCCTTCTTGCTGATCTCCCAAGAGAAGGAATCCTTCCTCCTCTGAAAAACTAGCTCAGAAAGTGGGTTTAGCGACCCTCCACTGCAACACCCTGCAACACAACACAATATTCTGCAGAAACTATGATGTAGCTGAAGACTGAAGCTTGGATATAATTTTGGATGTGTGTAAATGATAGATCAATACTCTCCCTAGAGGCCTCTCAAGGAAAGAGATGGGATTCTCGACTGGGAACACCTTGTGCTAAACAACACCAACAATCTTAGCTAAACAGCTGAAGAGAGAAAAAGTCTAAACAGACATATCAAAATAATAATCATAAGCTAACCTCATATGGCTGCCATCCTCTTCCTTATAAATAATTTGAGCCTTCTCACCTTGGGTCCCACTCATTAGGGTTTCCATCATCATGCAATTAATCTCCCTCCAAAACTGCATTGTTCCATCATTAATGCCACTCCTCCATAACAACGCTATTTGATTTGGTCAAAGTTGACCTATTCAACCTGCTTCAACCCTTTTCACACCTAAGGGTTTTCAATCCAAATTTTATATGACTATTTAAACTAATCCACATTCACACTGGGCTGTCTCTATTGATGATTCACTCCCTCCATACCAGCTTTGTTGACTTGGTCAAACTTGACCTTTTCCACATGCATTAGTCCCTGTTCACACATGAGGGTGCTTTATCCAGCTATGTATATGATCCCTTTTTACATTAAGATGGATTTTATTCCTACTAAAGAGATTTATGGGCCCCCCTACTCATTTATTCATCTAACTATATGTCAAGAGAAAAATTAATATTCCAATTAGTTGCATGCCAATTTAGGAATATTACAGTCTTCCCCTCCCAAATGTTGCTTGTCCTCAAGAAATTGTAAGGATAGCACTGAAGAGCCTCTCCTCTTCCTCCTGTAGCATCTCCATGTGATAAGCTCCTCCAATGAACAAGATGTTGTTTTATCAATAAGTTTCCAAGTTGCTCCTCCCAAGTGTATAAGTATGCCTTTGGTGAAAAATCCAAATGGCCCTCATCATGAACACGTAGAATATCCATGGAAGAAACTATGTGTGGTATAGAGGCCTTCTTGAGGCATGGAATCTAAAATAAATTGGGAGCTATCATTCCCATGTGAAGCCTCCATCCCCAAGCTATCATCCACAAAAAGTGAGCCACCCTCCAACATGGCAACTCATGAAAATTATCCTCCACCTTTGGCACCTGTAATGTAGGTGGGCTGCATAACCTAACATGGTAGAAAAATGGCCTACCCCACGTTGTCTCTCTCTCCACTTATGATAAGTATAGAGTAGCAACTAATTTTGGGCTGCAATAATGTTGCCCTCAAAAGGCAAGAAGAAGATTGGATCTCTAAAGATCCTCTCCATAGAGTCATGATTCATGCTAGCCAAAACCATCCCATACAAAATGAATGGTATATCATCACCATATGGCATCCAAATCAGAAAAATGATGAAGGTTATGTGCAATTTTGGATGGTTCCAATGGTTTCTTTAATGGATATAGCGTAGTTTTACCAACTACTGTTTTAGAACATCATGTGGCAAGTTGTCTCCCAACAAGTTGTGAGTTGTGCATGTTAGCTCATCTACTATGAGGTAGTAAATGGCATTATATATTAGCTAAGCATAATAAGAATAACACCACACTTGCCCAAAGTCATGCAAATAAGCGTCACACCCATCACAAATGTTGGTCCTAGAATGACCATGAAACCCAAAGATAATCTTTCCCTCTTGTGGATCAATGCACTTTACATAGATGGTGAGAAGATGCAAGTACTTTATAAAATGATAAATAAGTATAGAAATACATTTCTTACCATGAATAGTGAGTATGCTGAAAGTGAGGTCTAGAGATGAGCCCTCCCATAAGAATCTTCTCATAAGGATCTGAAAAATGAAGGGATGCATACTCCCCTTGGAACACTCCATCAATAGATACATACTTCCAAGTGACAATGTTGTTGGCCTTAGTGATAAGGCTCTTGCCACTCCATGACTCCATTATTTGACATGCCATATGCCAAAGTCATCCACCATCATGTTGCTATGTGTGGGATTCTCCTTCCTATGAGGAAGTACCTCTTGATCCTCCAATACTGAAGGGTAGCCTCTTTTCACTTTGATTATGCCATCTCTTTCTCTTGAAATATCATGCCAAGTATGGGAGAAAATCTTCCCATACTCTCCCAAGAGTGGCCAAAGCAACAATAACTCTTGCTGCCCCCTCACACCTCCATCATACAAATCATGAGGTGAAGATATGATGATTGACATGAAGAATGTCATATCAACACAATGCACCCAAACTCCTTGTTGCCATATGATGCAAGTGCCATGCAGAGTTACACCCACCAACCTATCCTTAGAAGAAGGATATGTCACATGATAGCCAAACTATTTCAAGAGTAGCCAACGCAGCCTTTCCTCCTGCTACCCCATGTCATAGATCTACAAGTGGCTTCCCAATCTCTTGCTCATCAACATCACCCATCCAACCAATGGTGAGTGTCTACTATCATGCTCAAAATTGGTATTCCTCCAATGGAGAATACCATCCTCCCAAATCAAATTTATATCTTTGCATTTCATGGGATGTTGAAATGCAATCTCCTAGAGACCTCCAAATGAAGACCACTCATCAATGACCAAATTGACCCCATAAGGATCCAAATGAGATGTAGGTAAAAAATTCTCATTAATATGTGAAGTTCTCATCAAGAAGTATCCATCATAATAATGGAAGATGTCATCCATCATAATATGTCTTCCATCAATCATCTGCTCTATCCACTGCTACACAAGTGTGTTGGTCATCAGAATGTCTCAATATTATTTGGGCCCCCAACTCATCACTTCTGCTCAATGACAGCACTGCTGATATCCATGGTGGTGCATCTATTGTCTCAAGATCATGCTCAATGCTAAACACATAGTTCTTCATTGCATTGTTTAGGACAATAATCATCCTATCCTCCAACAATCTACACTCCAACCCTAAGAGTTGTGTGCATCTCAACACTGAATAACCAGGATGGATGTTTATCTCCTCCTTGAAAAAATCAAGGCTCCTCAGTGCAGTGATAGTCTACTGCTCCAAATTAGCAATGTCTTCTGACCCTAGGTCATGCAATGGTATATTCCCACAATCCTCCATATGATGTGCTGAAATAACATAAAGTGGAAACATGTGCATACCTCGGTAAAGCTTGGGAACATCTTGTACTGCTACAAGGGTTCCATCCTCCAGTGTGATGACTTCCCCAACTACTAATGAAGATGGTTGCTCTTCTATGGTTGCATCAGCACTAGTATAAGCCTCCTCCTCCTCATGCATCTCCAGAATAGTGCATGGGACTCTAAATGTCAAGAGATCAAGACCACTTTGAAAAAATGCAAGTGTTCTCTCTCCTGATGCAAGCATTCCTATAGCAAGTGGTGGTGAAGGCCTCTTATCCTCTGATTTCTTCATGTCAAACATCTTGATCAACCTTTGAGTAAAGTCTGCATATGAAGTCACTCTTGCATGACTCAAATGGATGAAGCACCAAATGTTTGCTTCACTCTCAAGGTGCAGCGCTACAATCTCAACAACTTCTTTCTCTACTACTGGATGTAGCAGGAAAAATGAATCCAACTTCATTCCCCAAGCTCTTGCTGTGCATGTGGATGAACCATAAAATGTAGACAATAGAAATCTATTGTTGCAAGGTCTTCTTTCTTCTTTGAGCTGAATGAATTGTGGGAGAGTTAGATTCTCCTTGAAAGCCCTTATTTGAGATTTGTATTCTACAAGATACTCACTTAGAATCTCATGATCTAAGTGTCCTTAATATTCATGCCTTTTGTCTTCTTCTTCAAAAGAAAAGGGCATGGTATGTTTCTTTGGAACTCTATGCAATACCAGATCTTTCTTCTGCTGATAGGAAGTACATGGACCTTCCTCATCTTGAAACCATCTAGAGGTCTCATTGTATCTCTCCTCTTTCATATGCTTAACCTCCTTGGAGAGGTTCCTCATAGATCTGAAAAGTGATGAGACAAATCTCATTCCATCCATAATTTAGATCTCTTTTTCTTCTTATAGCATATTGGCTGAAACTCACAGGCTGAGCCAAGATTATGCTCTGATACCACTGTAATATTCCCAAATGGGGAAGAAACAATACATGAACAAAATAATGGAAAGAACAATGAATAAATCAAAACACCATGATATTAGACAAATGTATAGCCATTTTATTAAACATATCATCAAATAATAGGCACAAGATCTTGAGGATCAAGTCACTCAAGCAATACAAAACAAGCCTCTACAAGCATAATATGCTAAAACATGAGAAATAACTGCCATACAAATGCTCTTGAGCTAAGAAATCGCATTTTTAGGGCATAAAATCTTGCATAAAGATAGATTAATGTGGATATGTTGTTATATAGCTCAAATAATGCTAGGAGTGAAGATATAGCCTCCTAGACACCTTTCCAAGAGCACTCGGGAAAGGGTTTCTGGAAATACACCAAATAAAAATGGTGATCTATATCCCTAGGAATGAAGAGTCACTACAAACTAAAGCTCATGAAAATAGAAGGCTAAAATAATATAGATCTAGTGTAGATCTCCTCAAGGGTCTTCTCCAATGAAAGGCTGAACCCTTCACCTATAGGAAAAAACTCTAAAAGAGCCAATAGATCCTCCTCTGAAACTACACTCCAGAATAACGTAATTCCCAGCTGAAACTATGCTTTAAATTATAGGAATAGGTTTTCCTAGTGCCAAATATATGAAATGTGCTTATAATCCTCCTTGCTGATCTCCCAAGAGAAGGAATCCTTCCTCCTATGAAAATCTAGCTCAGAAAGTGGGTTTAGCAACCCTCCACTGCAACACCCTGCAACACAACATAGTATTATACAGAAACTCCGTTGTAGCTGAAGACTGAAGCTTGGAAATAATTCTGTATGTGTGGAAATGATAGATCAATACTCTCCCAAGAGGCCTCTCAAGGAAAGAGGTGGGCTCGACTGGGAACACCCTGTGCTAAACAACACTAGCCATCTTAGCTAAAAAGCTGAAGAGAGCAAAGGTCTAAATAGACATATCAAAATAATAATCATAAGCTAACCTCATATGGATGCCATCCTCTTCCTCATAAACAATTTGAGCCTTATCACCTTGGGTCCCACTCATTAGGGTTTCCATCATCATGCAATTAATCTCCCTCCAAAACTGCATTGTTCCATCATTAATGCCACTCCTCCATAACAACGTTGTTTGATTTGGTTGACCTATTCAACCTTCTTCAACCCTTTTCACACCTAAGGGTCTTTAATCCAGCTTTTATATGACTATTTAAACTATTCCACATTCACACTGGGCTGTCTCTATTGATGATTCACTCCCTCCATACCAACTCTATTGACTTGGGTCAAACTTGACCTTGTCCACATGCATTAGTCCCTGTTCACACATGAGAGTGCTTTATCCAGCTATGAATATGATCCCTTTTCACATTAAGAGGGATTTTATGCCTACTAAAGAGATTTATGGGCCTCCTTACACATTTATTCATATAACTATATGTAAAGAGAAAAATTAATATTCCAATTAGCTGCATGCTAATTTAGGAATATGACACATTTGTCCGAAATAGCCAATGAAAAAATGTCATTTTTTATCCCAGCGAATTTCTGAGTTGGAATAGTTGAAGATTGAATTTCCAATCCGGAATAGATCTTAGAGGCTAAAATAATAAGTGATGTTATAAAAAATTTATTAATAAACCATCATTGGAAAAATAATGCGTAATAATCTTCAATCTATTAAAAACAAAGGATAAAAAGTAGTATTTATCCATACGAGCATAAATAATTATAAAATAGAATTATGTGATTAATTGTGATAAATTATGATGAATAGCGTGATAAAAAATGATATAAATGGATGAAATAAACATTATAAAGTGGTAATAATAAGGACATATTTGCAGCCCAACACTTGTACCAAAAAAGAATTTATTTGAGTCAAAATTGTGTCAAAATACCCTACAAGATTAAGTAAGACTACAAGGTATCAATTCAGCCTCATAAATGAAATTCGTACCCCTGGAAAGCCTATATATAAGAGGCATTCAACCTCTTTTGAAGCATACATCCAATACATGTGAAGGAGCAAGAGAGGAAGTTTGATCTTAAGGAAAAGAAGTCTAAAAGGGAAAGAAAAGTTCAAGAAGGAAGCTAGAATCAAAGTTTTGGGTCTCTTTTTCTCTCTCTAATATACAACAAAGTTGTGAATTTGCATCAAGGAGGAAGCTAAGAAATTGTATCAAGATATAAGCTATAATGTTGCATCAAGGTTGAAGATGTGAAGCCGAATCAAGATTGAAGTTGTGAAGTGACATCAAGATCGAAGTTATGAAGATTCATTAAGATCGAAGATGTGAAGAAGAATCAAGACTGAAGTTGTGAATCTGCATCAAGGTTGAAGTTGTGATGTTTCATCAAGTTCAAATTTGTGAAGATGCATGAAGGTTGAAGTTGTTAAATCTACTAGGTTGAATTTGCATAAACTGTTGTTGGGGATCAAAGTTGCTGGAAGGTCAAATTTTGGTGATGTGTTGGAACAAGGTCTCCTGCAAGCTGCGAATCTAGTCCATTTTATATATTTATGATTATATTTAGGCTAGCGCAGGGGTTTTGGGGTGAGTTAAAGCCCCTAATACATTGTAAGCGGGCCAAGTGTAGACCAAGAGTCCGCAAACCGTGGTTTGCGGGCCATTGGATGCATAGGCTAAAGTACTATAAATAGTGAACCTTTTTGAGTCAATAGGTAGGAATGAATAGAGATTGATGTTAAGTATAAACTATTAGATCTGGGATTGGGTTATTGGGTTAGGACTCCTACTGGTTGTGTGCGCGGAGATCCTTTGTTCGGCTATGTCCGGACCCTCCTAGTTGTGTGCGCAGGTGGGTTTGAGGGTATGTAAGAGACTTTTTGATAAGTAATCTACGTGAAGTATCATGGATATCTGATGCTGTTTGATCTATCTGGTTATGGTTATTGAAGAATCGAATTATATGTGATTTTCTTACGAGCTGCAAATGATATGTGTTTATGAGCTGCGAATGATCTGTGTTATGATAATTGTATTTGCAATCTGATTAAGTTTGCTACGAATATATTGTTTATGCTTATACTTGGCTGTCTGCACACGGATGTGAGTTTGCTATATCAATCTAGTAAAACTGTACTCTGATTAATCATTGAAAATCTCGTGAATGATCTCTGACTACGTAGACCCGATAATTGCCGAACGGTTCAACTTACCTGCTCTCTCTCTCAGGGTGCGGTAACCTAGTTCCAACAACCACCCATACTGCTTCGGGTGAGACTTTGGCCTGCGAAAGTAGGTCACTGCTGAAAGGGCCAGTAGTATAGGGGTTTGTTGGAAAACCTTAACCTCCGAACCTGGGTCAGGACCCCTCAAGCCAACAAATGGTTCTGTTGCTGGGACAGGGAGAATTTTGAGATAGGGATTGGGTAATGCCAAGGCCATACTGGAAACCTGAAAGAAAATAAATTGATGAATGGTTTAAATGGAAAATTTAGGAATTCGCAGTAAAAAAAACTGTAGTAGGAGGTTTACCACCGAAGAGTGGAAAAATAGGTATATTTTCATAGAGATCTACAAGATATTCTTCGTAACTATTGCGATCGAGCTCCAGGAGTGGCTCGCAAGGTTGGTTGAATTTCAGAAGTGTTGGAAGGATGGGCGAGTCACACAGTGGAACCTAGAATTGATCCAGTAGTTAGAGAAGGAAGATAACACCAGCACTTGCACTGTAGATCATTGGGTGGACAGCGTGCTAGGAGGATTCGTGACAGAATTTGCCATCGATCAATTCGTCTCCTACTCTGAAGCAGAGAGAAGGTTCTTCAAGGGATTTAGGGGTAAGTTGATGAAGAGTTTACCATTGCTGATTAAGATATTACTGTGTGAAAAAATTATTCTGTGTAGCCACATCGAGTGAATGATCGTTGATAAATATGGAAGTACGACGCGAAGCGGAAAATGCTATCAAACAAACCTATAAGGAGGTGGATTTTTCTACAACCCGGTAAGAGAAGAAGCTGTGCAGAGTCCTCCAGCCACACCACTTTCAAACCAGTGTAGGGGTAAGAATTCACCTACACCTTCACCACCAGAAGATGACATGGATGCGCACATGAAATTTCCTACCTTTAAGGGTGTGGGAGATGAGGACATGGAGCAGTTCTGGTTTGTCGCAAAATCGGTATGGACTGCATAGAACGTAGCTAGTGATGTGGTGAAAAGGGCACAACTGTCCCTTTCTTTCGAAGGAAGAGCCTTGAATTGGTACATGGGATACATCGGGCAACATGCAAACTCAACCTTCGAAGAGGTCAAGCACGCCTTAAAACAACAGTTCAATAAGCATAAGTCTTATTCTCAAATAGTGGTCGATCTAAAGGATTTCAAGCAAGGGCCTTCTGAATCGGTATGGGAGGCTGATCAACAGATGAAGAAGGTGATCAGGGAAGGAGTATTTCAATACGAAGATAAACAACACATGGAGTGGTTCATTGCTATGTTGCTACCTCACCTGCACGTACCTATGGGTCACCAAACTTTCAAATCACCGGAAAAATCCCTGGAGGTCGCTATGAAGTTAGAAGCTGCGCCTAGAGATGATGCCCAACTAGGCATCTAGCAGATCCAAGGACAACTAGAGGCGATGCACATTGAGATCCAGAACCTGCGGAAGGAGTGAGGCGCAGAGGCTAGCCCGAAAAGATGGTGCATACATTGCAGGATGAATGGTCACACCAAGGATAACTTCCCGTTGTTAACAGACTACATGTAGGCTTGGAGACCTAGTCCACTACGCCCTAGGGAAGTGGCAAGAACAAGTGGGCCGGCACTATGGTGCGATGATTTTGTGTTGTAGGGTTGCACAACATGAACCACTGTCCCCGCCTTGCTACGTACGTCCCAGAAGTAGAACAAAAATGGTGTAGGTTCTGCAGGTCGGTAGGACATGATGAACAAAACTGTTGAACATATGATTTGATGATCGATTGAAGGAATCTCTATACAGTAAAATCGGACCCATCCTCATCCAGATTTCTCTCAAGCATAGGGGGCTCCCCAGCAAGAGGAAGGGGAGGCGGAAGAGGTGGAAGTGCAGGTCGGGGAAGAGGGAAACTCATCTGTTATAACTGTGGAGAGGTAGGGCACTTTTCCAATGACTGTCCAAACCCCACAAGACAGACCTGTTGGTATTGCAGGTAGCTAGACCATGCGATTGAAGAATGTCCAGTCTTGATAGTGAAGATGTAGGAAAAGAAACTGACACCTATGCAGAATGTGCAGAGGGTTAAGGCCAAACTATGAGACAAATATCCAAGCGTAAATATCATAGCACACAGTGGGATGGCCACTAGGGGGTCTGGGGAGAAAAATACAACCGAGCCTGTGATTCAACCAGCAGTTAGTAAATAGGAAGGGTTGGATCTAAAGAAGGAGAAAGAAACATTTATCGCAGCTCGCAAGGACTTTTCCTAGGTAGAGGCATCTACTTTGCAATTGCCTGAGGACCTCAAGGAAGATGAGGAGGTCAAAACCTTTTTACAAGCATGTATGAAGCTATTGCGCAACTCGAGGGCTATGGGAAATCTTTAGGCATTGATAGGCCCAAATCGATATGGGAAGAATCATTAACCTAGAGAAGATAAGCATGGTATTTGAGAATAATGATACAAAGGTAATAGTACCATTAGATCCGGTGGAGGGTGAACGATACACAGAACCAGTGCATGACGAAGAGGATGTGGATCACATCTATAAGTTGATTGCATGAGATGAAGACTGGATCAACCCCATGGTGGAGGGGGTACTTTTCTGGGAAAAGGACAACTAATGTTTCTCTGACTCTGATGGGGAGATGGAGAATTGGAAAAACCGGTTACATGATCTCTCTGTGCTGAGATGTCTTCGGATCATGAAGAAATTTTGCTGCATCTCCTCTGAGGTAAGAGATCTACCTTATTTCAATGGTTCTGGTAATGTTAGGGAATTTTCATAGGCATTTGAAGCCAAGGTTCCCCAAGAAGGACGGATATGGGCCTGTAAGCTGGTCATGCAAGGATCACCTGTGCAATGGTGGGTAACGCATGAGGAGGCATTCCATGATTGGGAGGAGTGTCGGAATATACTGATCCTACAATTTGAGGGCCCAACTGACATGTGAATCAAAACGTTCCTTGGACCCGAAAATCCATGTGAATATATGGTCGCTTGGATAAAACAATGGTGCGATAGAACTACCCTGGAGTGGGTTCATCTAATTATTCATGCCTTGGGACCACTTCCCGCCACATGGTACTTAGATGTGGAGCTCCACTAGTGCACCCACCACTGGGAGGCTTTGAGGGATGAATTTCTAGGAACATTTGGGTCCATAGGTGGAACAAAGGCATTGAACACAGCTTTGCGGAACATTGACACTGTAGCATGGTGTGAATCACACCTGTGTATCGCACCTGAATTACCCACGTGGGAAGCACAGGTACTAAGTATGGTTGATTACCGCAGCCTAGCCCCAAAAGAGGGTAGGGATGATACACAAGCTACCTCTGACTCAGAATTGGAAGGGATGTGCACGGTTACCAGGCCGCTTAGGCTGCGAATGGGTAGCATTGAGATGCACCCTACGTTGGCTCAGATTGAGGAAATAGATATTCCTACAGAAAAGAAACAACTGCGTTCAATCCTCGGCCACACGGGTTATTACAGAAAGTTCTTTCAATAGTACACACTAATCATAGCACCTCTGAGAAACTTGCTTGCGAAGGTGGTTCGGTTCTATTGGGATGACGCATGTTGAAAGAACATGTATTTGGTTTTGAAGTACCTAGGGAAAAAGATGTTTTGGGGAAGGATGTGTAGGAGGCGCAGGCGTTATTCCAAGCTCATCAGGTATGCTGAGCGCATGTAAGGAGTGAAAAATAGCCTCTGAAACAGAGAAATTTGGTAAAAAGGAAAAGTTATTGTTGAATGGAGCGGGCAGATGGCAATTAATGAGGCAATTCCTTGATATTTTTTACTGTTTACTTGATGGTAAGTTCCAGGTGAAGTTTACCCTACCGTTGGATTACCGCAGGCACTATAAAGTAGGGAGAATAGCTCAGACAAGGGTTCCGTATCACTTCCATAACCCGTATGTATTTTCTTTATGCTGCACGGTTCTCTTGGCCTGTAGCGTTCTGTTCATGACTGATCAACCTAATCTCGCTGCCAATATTCCCCCAGAAATAGGATTCATTTTTCATGCTAAAATGACGGTTACTAACCCTGCGGAAGCTTCGGCACCTACAGAGCCGGAAATTGCGGAAATCATGGACATTGGGCCTGAGGATGAGGAAATTAATAGGATAATTACGCTCTGGCTCCCTGCTTGGAGGAGTGGCTTCAAAACCGGCGAAAGGAGCACCGAAGGGACCAGCCCGACAAAGTAACCCCCCTGTCAACCCAAGGGAGGCCGAAAGACCAAGCCAGAAGGGCTCGGACGCAACTACGGAAAAGGATGCATGGCCGCCGCAGAATGCCGAAATGGACGCTGAGACCGAGGCTCAGGTCGGTTCACAGCTAGACCTGAGCATGAGAGGGTTGAATGAAAAAGATACCACCTCTGCCCAGGGTACGAAGCGTCTAGGTGAGCCTGCAAAAGGGTCCCGAAAGAAGCAGCGTGCCCAACGCAAGGAATATGATGTGATGGTCACACTAACTGACGGTGACCTCGAGCAAATCGCGGATGCAGTTACACTGGATACAGACAATAAGTGGGAAACCATAGAGGAACAACAGAAGGTTGCGATCACCACCATCCAGGCTGAGCTTCACACCCTCCAGTTGAAGATAGATACACTGCATACCAACATAGTTTAGGTACAAACTCCCTTGGAAACCAACAATGCAACGCTAGCTACGAAAGAAAGCTGCCACTACTATTTTCCTAGTGCTGCCTTTGTAGGAATCCAAATCCAAGTAGGTACAGGGATACAGTTGGATCTGGCCAAGCTACCCCATGAGGCATTACAGGTCCTCCACACTGCCGTGTTCTAGGAGATCCACCATCGCGACTAGAAAGTACACCAACAGCTCGGTATGGCTGAGCAGACCATCGCCCAACAGAACACAGAAGTGCTCCTTGCTGTCTCACAGTAGGCAGAGCTTGAAACAGTGATACACCAACTCTGAACGGAGGTTACAGAAGATATCTCGGTTGCAGCCATGCCCCGGGATAAATTTGAAGGATTGGTTGCAGCATTGAAGGTGTCCAGGACAGAAATGCAGGTCATTAAGATGTATTTGGAGCAGCAAATTAGTGACTTTCATGCAAAACTGCAGCTCGAAACACCCCCAGAGGTACATGCCCAGCGTGCTGCGCTGGTGACTACAGCTACGGACGCCATTATAGGAAAAATTTCTCAGGGTGCCTAGTTTCTCGAGACAACCCTGCAGTTATGGACCAAAGTCTAGCAAGATTCTATCCTTCAAAAAGTTAGTCAAGAATTGCGGCAAAAAGAGGAATATTTTGAGCAGATTAGGGCTACCTTACCCACTTTGGTCCCTGCATAGCATCTGGCCCATCTAAGGACTAGAAAATCCCTCCAAGATGAGATTGAGGAACTCCGGCATAAGAAGGACGTCCTCAGAGAATGCTTAAATCCTTGGATTGCTGCGGCCTTCCAACCCTCATAGGATGTTGATGGTGCTGTGAAGCGCCTAAACCAGACACTGGAGAGTGTCATGAATGTGACTGAGGGACCAAACTCACAAAATATCATGGAAATTGCACAGAGTTCTACTACTCAGAGTCTAGAAGTTCTGCCCCCACTAGTCATAGCTGTCAATACATTGCGCGCGCAGGTGGAGATCCCACCACCACAGTGACTTGGGACGAGTCACAAGATTGTGTTGGGGGACTGTTGGAACAGGGTCTCCTGCAAGCTATGAATTCGGTCCATATTGTATATTTCTGATTATATTTAGGCTAGCGTAGGGGTTTTGGGGCAGGTCAAAGCCCCTAATACATTGTAAGCGAGCCAAGGGTAGACCAAGAGTCCGAAAACCGCAATTTGCGGACCATTGGATGCGTAGGCTAAAGTACTATAAATAGTTGAACCTTTTTGAGTCAATAGGTAGGAATGAATAGAGATTGATGCTAAGTGCGAACTGTTAGATCTGGGATTGGGTTATTGGGTTAGGAATCCTGCTGGCTGTGTGTGCAGAGATCCTTTGCTCGGTTGTGTGCGGACCCTGCTGGCTGTGTGCGCAGGTGGGTTTGGGGGTATGTAAGAGAATTTTTGATAAGTAATATATGTGAAGTATCATGGATATCTGATGTTGTTTGATCTATCTGGTTATGGTTATTGAGGACTCGAATTATATGTGATTCTGTTACGAGCTACGAATTATATGTGTTTATGAGCTGCGAATTATCTGTGTTATGATAACTGTATCTTCATTCTGATTAAGTCTGCTACGAATATATTGTTTATGCTTATACTTGGTTGTCTGCACATGGATGCGAGTATGCTATATCAATCTGGTAAAACTGTACTCTGATTAATCATTGAAAATCCTATGAACTACCTCTGATTGCGTGGTTCTGATAATTGTCGAACTGTTCGACTTACCTGCTCTCTCTGTCAAGGTGCGGAAACCTGTTCCAGCACCCACCCATACTGCTTTAGGTGAGACTTTAGCTTGCACAAGCAGGTCACTGCCGAAAGGGCCAGTAGTATAGGGGTTTTTTGGCAAACCTTAACCTCCGAACCTAGGTCAGGACCCCTCAAGCCAACATGATGGAAGCTGTGATAATCAAGAAGGAAGATTTACTTGGTCTTGGATGGGTATCTGTTAAGGGCATAAAGTCCTGGATTTCGTAATTTAAAAATTATATAAGAAGAGAAGAATTTATTGCGATTTTTCCTCTTTAGGACAGGTTTTGGCTGTGGCTACTAGCCTATATCCTATGTCCTCTTGTTCTATTGATCTTTATAGTTTGGTATTTGCTTGATGATAAGAAAAACATAGTAAGAAAGAAGACAAAGATAATAATAAATAAAAATAAAAGAACATCACAAGAAATTATCAAAGTTAAGAGAAATCATCCTAATCTAGTAGCCCTTGATTTATCAACACCATGAACTCTACATTGCAATGGTATCTATTTTATGAATTATGAATGCTCAGTCTTGAAATATATTTTTCAGATGAAGGTAAGAAGGGAAAAATGGATCATTGTAACTAGTATGCCTTTGAATAAATCACACCTTGGCAAAGAAAATTTTCTTATAGTGGAAGAGAAACCAGGTCCTTCTTCAAGCTTAGAGATCAAAGAATCTCTTGATAAAGTCATTTGTATAGATAGTATTGCCCAAGGGTATAAATGACTAAAGACATATTGGATAATTTTTTTTGATCAAATTAGAAAGTATTGATACCTTGGAAAATATTACAAGGGTAATTGGGTGTTGACATAATGCTCAGTAAAAAATAATGAAGTTTATTCCTATCACATTGAAATGAAGACCAAGTCTCTAAGGACAAATTTTTTTTTTTGCTAAATTGATTTTGAGGAAGCCAAATTATTTGGTTTTCAAATACAAATGATTTTCATTGGATGAGACGTCATTTACTCATGAAAATGATGAAGCTCATCTCATATGTAAATATCATATCAATTATAGGGTTTTGATATGTAGATATTAGAATTTGGAAATATAGGGTTTAAAACCCTAACTAGTTAAAAGGGATTGAATAAGAATGCTTTAGGGTCTATGGAAAAAACCCTAGAACTAAATTAATCTTTTTACTGAAAGAAGAAAACCTAACTCTAGCAAGGAAGGAATGACATCATGTTAATGATAAGGATGAGGATGATAAAGTTTCAAGATGGATATAAGAAGGATAAGATCAAGAGGGAGTTACATAGTAAGAGCTTCCAAGGCTCTGGCAAGTAGATGGAAGAAGTAGAAGAATGAAGCAAAGCAAGAAGAATTTCCCATAATAATGATTTGTGATGAGATCCAAGCTAATAGGGAGAATGAATATTAGCAAGTTTGAAGTATACCTTGATTTTCGTGAAGAGAAATCAATGGTCTAGCTTGCAACAATTGACAATATAGATAAGTACAAAGGGAGAGTTGAGAATAGAAGGTTCTCTCAGAAAGAGGGAGATGATCATGACATGACGTTTGCTCCAATTGTGAGGTACACTTGTTAGAAATATTATCATTTCTTTTAAATTGCATATTTTTTTTTCTCAATGAAATAATTGAAGAGGAACAAGTTTACATATATATACCTCAAGGATTTGAGGCACATGAGAAGAAATATCATGATTGAAGAAGGCTTTGTATGATCACAAGTAGAGACATTGTGCTTGATATTATTGTATTTATGAATATATGATGAGTTTTAGTTGATCTTATTATTATATTATTTGTCTCTAAAAAAAATAGTAAATAATCACGTTTCATAGGGAGCAACCATGGCAGAAAGGTTTGCTTACACAAGGAGCATCTAGGAACCCTTGTTTTAGAGTTAACCTATAAATTCTAGATGATGATATATCAAGCTAAGGGAACATCCACAATTACCACAAGATGATATATTTTAGTGTAATATGGAGAAACCAGTAAGGGTGACAAGAAAGTAGTTGTAGTGATGGATTCAATGAAGGAAGAAATTAATTCATGTTGCTCAAGATGTGTTGATGTAACAACATTGTATAGTTAGTCATGTAATAGTTAGTTATGGTTCGAGATATGTCTCAAATAGTGAAGTACAACTGCAAATTTATATTGGATAGAGAGTGATAAACAAAGAGAGTTCATTAGGATATTGCTTCAGTTTGGGCTCCGTTATGACTTCTTGGATGAGTAGGAAGCATACATATATCACACTAAATATTGCAGATGCTACTTATATTGTAGTTGGATTGTAAATTTGAGACATAATATGGTTTCAAAGACTACTTGCAGGACCATTTTGATCAATTGCAGGTGACGATCATGATGAAAAGTCAAAGCACTGCGAGATCCAATACCGATACATGGTACACAAAGAAGCATAACGGCTTTAGTATTATTATATATTATAACAGATCCCAATATGAAGTCTATATATACTTTAGGGACACTCTTGGAATTGTTGAGAATGCTTCCTTCAGTGAGAGGAAAAGATGATGAGAAAGCATAATTGAATGGAATTCTTCTTGTGTCAATTATGTTGACACGAATTAGGGAGAATGGTTTAAAAAATGATAATCATTCTTCCTTTGTCTACTATATTGACCTGAATGAGGAAAAATGGTCTTGGAGAATCAGGTTCATTTAGCATCAAGCCATGAATTAACTAGTTATAGTGTTGCCTTTGGAGATTCACCATTGTCAAATATATTGACCTGAATGATGGTGAACCAAGACTAGTATGGATACCATGTGTCAGGTACTGACACAAATTATGGTGACTAGTTGATCTTAAATGATGTATCATGTGTCTATAGTATCAAGAAGTATTATGGTGAGGATATATCATAGTTTTGAGGTATTAACCTGAATTATGGTAAATTTTTAATGTTATTCACTTACCATGTGTCACAGTTGTTTGACCATATTATGGTATGATGCTATTGGTTCACAATGTGTCATGGTTTTGTTGACTCGTTTATGGTGATGATTTGTTATAAATTTTTCTTAGAGAAATTTGTCAACATGAGAGCATCTAAATAGTCATTATCAATACCTCCCTAGCTAAGAGGGAGTGTTGAATTTTGTAGCTATGGTCAGTCTTCATTAATTAATATTTCAGTCATTGATGTATTTGTAGAGAATTTTCTTCATGCTATTATTAAAAGATAAAATTCGAAGACATGTTATTCAGTTTGGTTCTTAAAAAGATAAAACTTGAATTTTTGGCTCCATGAATCCAAGTCGACCCATCTCTTAGTCAAGTCCTCCCCAATGAAGAGGCACCCTTTAAACCCACTAATATTCTATTTGTATGGGTCATTCGACCTCCTTCAAAGGAATAATTTAGATATCCTCTATTTAAGAGAATTTTGGATCATCTGAGGCATGAAGACAAGATGAATTTGAGGTACATTCCTAGTGAAGAAGGACACATTTCTAAGAGATTAATTTATAATAAATAAGGATGAGTTGCTGAAGAAAACAAGGACAAAATTTTGTGACACAGTTAGGCCGAATATTTGGGATGGTACTGACCAAATTTATGATGCCAGGATTCAGGACAAAATTTTTTGAGGAAAGGTGTAGGGCCGAATTTCGGAGGCCAGGATGTAAAACCAAATTATTGAGATGGTACATGAACGAAGCTCCGAGGAAAGGTAGCAGATTAGATCAAGATTGTTGGGAAGACTTATGACTTGAATAGGAGGTATTGGAACAATTTTGACCAAGCATTATTAATAACTATATTATCTAGGTGTGTCTCTTGTTGAACTGGACAATTACTATAAGGAAAAGGCTATTGGGTTTCCCCCCCATGTCGATTTTCCTAGGGCTTGTATTCTTATGTGGCTGTCTCTTTATGATATTATTGTCATTTTATGTTCTACTATGATATCCTCTATGTAATTGATTTATGATGAATAAGAATGCAGGAAATAATCAACCTAAGAAGAAATCATAATAAGTAATTATTAGTTTAGATGATACTTGAAAAATCAACAGTAGGTTCAGTACTTGGGTCATGTCATTTCAAAAGGAGTGGTTGTAGATACAAAAAATATAAATTCTATAATGGAGTGGACCACTCCAAAATTTTTTATAGATGTTATATATTTCATGGGTTTAGCTGGATATTATAGAAGGTTCATTCAAGACTTCTCAAATATCAGGCATCCAATCACTGCTTTGCACAGAAAAAAAAGAAGAAGTAAAATTTCAATGGACACCAAAATGTGAAATGAATTTTGAGTAGTTGAAGACATTTCTCACGTGTGACTATATTAAGAATAGTAGATCCATAGAAGGAAATTATGGTATACATGAATGCTTTCAACGAAGGACTCGGTTGAGTCCTAATGTAAGGACATGTGGTCTACTATGAATCGAGAAAGCTAAATGAAAATAAGAGGGATTGTCACCCACAACATAGAGCTTCCAACAATAGTGCATGCTTTAAAAATTTGGAGTCATTATCTATTGGGGAGAAAGTTAGTATTGATGATAGACTATGAAAAATTGAGATGCTTGTTTGATTAGCCTAAGTTGAATGTCAGACAAGCCAGATGGTTGGTTTTGATCACTAAATTTTATTTTGAGATAAAATACATCAAGGGAAAATAAAATAAAATGGGAGATGCTCTTAGTAAGAGTCTACAAGAGGCTCATTTGAAAATCTTGAGCAATTTCATGGTTGACATCAAGTAAAATATTAAAGAGACATTATCTCATGATGAACACTACTAGTATGTAAAGAAATGATGGAAGAAGGATCCAGAGGGATCTGTGAGCAAGTGCTACTATCTCATTAATGATGGCATGATGTTGTTCAAGAATATAAAATATGTGATTGACTTAGTTGATTTAAGGAAGCTCATCATGGATGAATTACATAAAAGGCCTTACTCAGGTCATCCTGGTTATTAGAAGATGATAATGGCCATGAAGAAAAAATTTTATTGGCTAGGATTGAAGAAGATGTTGCTGAATACATTTCCAAGTGTATGGCATGAAAATAGGTAAAGGTAAAATGTATGCATCCAACATTATTGTTGTGACTAATCCAAATCCTTGAGTGGAATTAGGAAGTCATATCTATGAAATTCACTATGGGTTTTCCAAAGACAACTAAGAAACATGATTCCACTATGGTGGTGGTGGATAAGTTAAAGAAACTGAATTCATAGCTTTCAAGTCCATTCACAAAGCTATCGACATATCCCATATATTCATGAAGGGGATATTTAGAATGCATGGTGTGCCTAAGAAGATTATATCAGATCAATATGCTAAGTTCACTTCTAATTTTTGGAAGTTATTGTTTGTTGGTTTTGAAACTCAATTAGATTTTAGTACCACCTATAATCCTTATACATATGGCTAGATAGAAAGAATGAATAGAGATTTGGAGGACATGTTGATAATGTATGTCATGCATCCGAAAAAGAAGTGGGAATATTTCCTACCATTGGTGGAGTTTGGATACAACAATGGACATCATGAGTCATTGGGGATGAGCCATTTTTTGGCATTATATGGCTGAAAATTCAAAACTCCTATCAGCTGGGATGACCTAGTAAAAAAAGTAGTCATTGGGCCTAATATGTTGAAGGAAATGGAGTAGGAGGTGGTCAAGATCAAGTAGAAATTAAAGGAAACCTAGGATACGAAAAAGAGTTATTAAAACTAATAAAGGATGCACAAGGAATCCCCACTGGGAGAACATTTGTATCTATGCATCAAAATGAGGAAGAGCTCACTTAAATTGGGGTATTCTGCCAAGTTAGCACCTAGATTTTGTGGACCATTTTAGATATTGGGAAGAGTGGGGCTAGTGGCCTACAAATTTTCCTTTCATAGTGAATGCACATAATATTTTTAATGTTTATTTTCTTAAGAACTATGTATATGATTCTAATCACATTGTTGAATTGTTTGTGATACATGTGTAACCTAATAGAGAGTTCGAACTAAAACCACTATGCATCTTAGATTGGAGGAAGACTGTGCTCCATAATCGAGTAATAAAGTAGGTTAAGGTGTAATCGAATCACTTTAGACCTGATGAAGCCATCTGGGATATGTAATAACAAATGAGGGTGATATAACGGTTTTTGTTTGATGAATAAGTAGATGTAAGAGTTGTGTATAATTATTAATTTTTTTTTTCTTTCAAGTTACATAGAACGCTAAGGGAGATTTTCCCTTTATGAGGGTTTGGTTTGTGACACCCATATGTTAACCCTAGATTTTTTAATGTGAAATAATTACTGTGGTGGTAAAAACTTCTAATATTTTTGCTTTCTTGAAGAGTGAGGTGATGGATCCATGGTCTGGGGGGAAATAGTGAGTGGTGTTGCTTGGAACTACCTAACAACTAGCTTGCAATGATGGTGTAACAACCCTGGTGAAAATTCCATGTAATAAAAGTTAATAAAGGAAAAATAATAACCAAGGTCATGGTAGATGTATTCCAAGTTGAATGTTTTCCAATCCTATTGTGGGTGTTCATATGGTTTATTATGGCTATCAAAATTGGAAAAGGAAATGGCTAAGTATTTGGAAAGAAAAATTGGAATTTATTGGAATTTATTTATGAAAATAATGGAAAATTGAAGAAATTATAGGCCTCATTAATAAAAAGGATTCTCAGGATCAATTGACATATTTTTGTCGGTTTAGTTTTGGAGCTCTCATTTTCTCTCTCTCTCTCATACTCTTGGACACATAGTTTTCTTGGAGCACTCTTGGAGGAGTGTGGCGAACTTGGTATTTGGAGCAAGAAGGAAAAGGAGGAGCAGGTAAGTGCAAGAGGACATTGAGATCAACAAATACAACAAGTTTTGCTTGCAGGTAGCAAGTTGCATGTATGATTCCCTCACTAATTTTTGCATGCATGGAATTGGAATATGCATGTGGTTATTGGTTTATGATTTTTCGTTGGCATGGAGGATTTTCTATATTGACAATGGTTTTTCCTAGCCTTTCCATTTCCTCGATAGCCATGGTGTTTTGTGTTTTAATTTTGTTTTCTAGTTGGCTTTCTTGTGCCTTTGGTAGTGGGTTGAGTTATTAGTTCCTGGGATCCTTGGTTGGAGAAATGATTTGGAAGCCCTTGGTGGGTTGAGTTACTAGTCTTGGAATCCCTAGTTGGAAAAATTCTCTAGAATCCTGACGGTAGTTGTGGGTTGAGTTACTAGTATTGGAAGCCATGATTGGAAAAAACAATTTGGAGCACTGGATAGATTGGGTAGAGACCAATATGGTGATGGTTAATGATGTCCGACTGTGAGGTGGAATCACTAGTTGAGGTTTGAGGTAGTTTTTGCCTCTAGAAGCCTTGGTTTTGTTTTGTTTGATGTGTTTTATGAGATCCCACATTCATTCTTGGAATAGGGGTGACTAGCTGAAGAGAGATTTGGCTCAACCATGTCTTTGGTCGGGTGGTACGTGGAAGTCCCAGACTTGGTTTCATTTTGATTATGGAAATAAGAGCTATTTTCCTCTTGTATTGATGGGTAATATTCTTGTTATTATGTTGCTTTTAGGGTTGTTATATGCTTGTCATTTCTGTTGTTTATATGCTAGTTATGAATGTGTTCTATGACAGTGATGATGTATGACTCTCATCATATTTTGATTTTTAAATGAATGAACACCGAATCCGTGAACTAATAGATTATAATTCAGCTAATGTGATAAGGCAATAATGCTTCTTAGTGATTCTCAAATAATTATGAGACGCATAGGATCACATCTATTGTTTAAACTACTAGATTACATATTTGTGACATGTTTGACGAAATTCTTGTCATGTCTAGTAGGGGTCAAACCAAGTCCTTGGTAAAGTGATTGCATTTAAATATTTATTCTATTTTTATATTTCATTTCTGAAAGTGCCATGGAGTTTTGGGTAGTGACCTGAGCACTAGGCCTAAAAACGTGGCATAGAAATCGGGCTTGTAGGCATATAACTACCTGGAAAAGTCCCCAATCACACATATGCCCATGTTTTGTGTGTGAATGGAGTTTTATAGTCACACTCTTTCCCATATCGAGGGAGAGAATGGGGGATTGATGCACTAAAAGGTCAGTTTGTTTGAGGGGCTATCCTCCTAGAAGGTTTGGATGGCTCATGGGTGTCCTATAGTATGTGTTGAAGGTTTGTGTTGTTGTGTTCCTTCGATTCCACTTCCTTAATTGACACATAGTGAGTTAAATCATATCATAGTAACTCTTTGTCACATGTTTTCCCTATTTGGCCAGTTACTTGGGTAGATGTGGGAGGAGCGTGTTATAGAGTGGTATCAAAGTAGGTTTCATTCTCTTTGGGTGATGTCTAATTTGAATTCTCCTTATGTGACATATGATACCATAGAGTGGTATCAGAGCGGGTTCCATTCACTTTGGGTGATGTCTGGTTTTCATTCTCCTTGTGTGATAGATGATACCCCAGAGTGGTATCAGATCATGGTTCACCCCTTGAACTGGATGGACTGTGTGTTGGTCATGCATGTATGGTGGTTTCATATGTGTTACTCATACTTGTGGTCTATGATATTATTGCATACACATGGTTTTGGTCATGGTTGTAGTGATGTTTCCATGGGAGAGTTGCTGGTGTTGTTGTGAAATTTTTCATAATGAGTATATGATTGTTTATGCATGGTATATTCATGATTAGTTCTTACATTTTGTCAAGTATATGTTGACGTGGTTGATGTCATGCATGAGGTCATGGTAATGTGTGTAGTTGATATGGTCATGCATTGATGAATGGAATCTAGCGATAATGTTGTTTATGTGTTGATATACCTATGTGTTATATGTCTATATGTTGTTATGATTATGTTTATACATGTATTACGCTAATTGGTTGATCTTGGAGATGATATATCCTCCCCGAATTATGATAAGGTACGTTGGTTTATTCTGATTTAGTTTAGCTAACATAAGATGCCTTGCAGGAAAAATACCAAGATGATTAGCGAGATGGTAGACTACATATATTCTCCTTATGAATAAGTTGAGAAATGTGGTGTTGGGAACTCTTCTAACTTAGCAGACACAATGAGGAGTTTGAAGGAAGAAATAAGGAGTTGCAATGTAGATAATGATAAAATCATATAGGCATAGGAGAAACAAATAGACGTTAATGCAGTAATTATTCAGAGTTTGTCAGAATTGTAGAGACAAGGGCCACTATTCTTGGATACTTAGATTTTTCTTGGATCATTTCAACATTGAGACAAGAATGAGGAAAGAAATAAAATGAAGGACAAGGAAAGGAAAGGAAAGAAAAGATCAATAAAGGAAGAGCAGGATCTAACAGCTTCAACAAGAATACTTTCAAGTAACATATTTCATGTATGATTTCCTAGATGTTTTGGACATGCATGAATTATGCATGTTGGTATTTGGTTCTCTTGTTGTTGGTGGCATGGTTTTGCCAGGTTTTGAAAATAGTTTTCAACCTTTCCTTTCCTTTTTCTAGATAGCCATGGTGTGTTGGGATTTTGATCTTGGTTTTGAGCTTTGGATTTGCTGGATCAATTTCGCAATCCAGGGTGGAGGTGGTCTCAAGGAAAATTCCAAAAGGCTTAGGAATCCCTTGACTGGTTTTGGTGGGATACACGGTAAAGCCTGAGGGTGGTGTCTCGATTTAGGGCCTAGTGATCTGGCATTGGATTGCGGTAAAGACTGAGATACAAGGAGATGGAAAATTCCTCAAGGATAGTGACGGATTCTAGATGGCATTCCAAGATTTGTTTGGTTTTTTGATCAAGGCACCGATTTAGGTGTGATCATGGTATGGTGAGGGTGGAGGTGGTTTAACATTTGGATCAAGGGAGCGTTTAGGGGTTTGATGTTTTAAAACTTAGTGGGACCCAGGGACAAGTTAGGTGGATGACAGTGATAGCCTATCAGAGTCCTTTAGCAGGTACAGGGGGTCTTTGTTATGGTTTCCATGTTGATTAAACTTCCTTAAAGTCACCAAGGAGGTTGAGTCTAGTCATAACTACCCCTCATCTCAAGCTCACCTCGGTTGGACAATTACTTGGGCATAGATGTGAGGGGAGGTGTACGTTACAGGTGGTGTCAGAGCATGGTAAGCCATTGCATGTAGTTTATGTCATCATGATGTTATTGGTATGTTATGATGCCGATGTGTTGGATGAGATAGAGCAAGAGATGAAAATCATCAAAGTGAGGTTGCAGCATTAGACCTCGGGGTAAGAGCAGTTCGTCATATAAGTTGCATGTTTGGCATGATGGTATGTGGTTAATGATTGTTATAATAATTAGGGTTACTTATTTACATGTTTTTCATTATTGTTGTTGTGGTTACATGCATGGTAGATGATAGTGAATAAGTGTGGTCATATGAACATGTGTCAAATGGTCATGAATGATAGTAATGTGTTGTTATTTTCATTGTTTTTGTTGTTTTATGCTAGTTAACTTGATGAATATGCTATATGTTGTTGATAAGTATGATATATGTTAACTTGTTGATTGTTATAAGAAAGTTAACTTGAGGATTATGTTATATGTTGTTGATGAGTATGTTATATGTTAAATTGTCATTGTTATATGCTAGTTAGGTGATGACTCAGTTTATTGCATTAATATCATGATGTTATATGTATCGTGTTGATCCTGATTTGTCTATGTAGATGATTATGACTATTTAATTCATGTATGAGTTAATATATTGTGATATTATGTCATACTAATCTAAACTGACTATGCATATGTGATTGTTATGCATGAATGACAATTGTTTATGAGTTTATGATATGAACATGTTAGCTATTTACTATTATGGATATCATGACCTTATTTGTGTTTGAGTTGATATGTTGTGAATTTATGGCGTGCTGATCTCGAATGATTGTGTGGACAAGATATCCTCCCCTAAGATATATTAAGGTATGAGTTTTCTTATGCCGTCTATTTGGTTTATCTAGAATGTTATGTTTACAAGTTATCATAATGTTTGATTAATTGCATGATATCAATATGTGACTGAAAGATTGCACGAATGAATGGTATTTTTTTAAGATGGTTGTACTAACATGTATGTGTTGCAACAGTTGATAGGTACTTGAGTGTAAGTAGGTGATAGTTGTAGCATTATTTATTATGATCGATGAATGTGAGTTGATTGTTGATTATGGCTTGGTTGTAGTCTTGGTAAAATTTGATTTCAAATTGATAGATATATTGTCTTGATCTTTGGTACATATGGCTGAAATGTGTGTTCAGTTACAAATCAGTGTTCGTGGCACAATAAGGTAAGGTAACTAGCATGTTGTTATTTTTATTTATGCACTAAAAGTTATGTGTTTATGGAAGTATGATGCAGAGGATTACATGGCCAAAGAGACTGCCATGAAATGTCGAAGAAGGCTCAGGTTGAGAATTCTTGTGGAATCACTGGTAACCCATGGGGATTGAGTCATGGTGTTTGTTGCTATTATTTTGCTTTCGATATTTTATGATTTGTTTGTACTTGACTTCCAGTCTTGATTGCGTCAAGTGCATGATCATGCCACTTTGTTATGGCATCGTATTGATTTTTTATTTAATGGTATTATTCTTATTTGTTTCCTGTTCTTTCCTTCTTATTTTTTTAGAGTATTGGGGATAATTTGGGGAAGAGGAAAGTAATGGAGCTAGGGGAGAGCTGTATGAAACCCAACAGGTAATGTAAGACTCAAATGAAGCCCGATGTGTGTATAAGGGCAACAGAAGGCAAGAATATGATAGTCATTTGTATTGGTTAAGTCCATTGGGTGAGTGGACGGTGGTAGAGCAAGTAAAGTAAAAGTATTTGAGGCATTATATGTCTTGGATAAGTTTGCAAATGTGGTTCTCAATGTTGTGCATGTTGTTCACAAATAAAGGAAGTTCTCTTAAACCTGACCTTATGCTATCTAGTAATTCTATTGTGATGTTAGGTCCCTATATTACTAGTGTATTCCCTTATTGTTGTTAGTGACTCCCCCATATTGTTATTAGTGTAGCCACCTTATTGTTATTTTTGTACCCTTGTAGCCCAAATATTGTTATTATTGTGCCCTTACATTATTATTATTAGGTCGGCTAGGATTATATTGTGACCCCATGAACTCCTATATATAGAAGGAGGTTTTTTCATTCGTATCATCCAAGAATTGTTCATTTATGTAATTTAAAAGAGGTTCCCCCTTCAAATTGGCTTATTTCTAAGGCGTTGATCTCTCTTTTCTTCCATTTTTGGAGTTGGTTTCATAACATTTGGTATCAAAGCTTTGGATTCTAGGGTTTCGCTACTCCAAATAGGTCATTGTGGAATTTTTGCTATAATTTTTTTCAAAGAATTTTTAGAAGCCAAAATTTTTATCACATGAATCCAAAATCCAGGGGAGCTTCGTGTAAAATTTTCAGATCTTGGTTCGCAATATTTTTGAATATATGATCTGTGGAAGATAGGGTTTTTTCAGGCTCCCAAATTTCATCGCAAAGAGGTGATCGTGCGAAAATCATCATAACTCTCTCTCTGAGCATCGAATTGGAATTATGTAAATAGTGGCCAAAAGTAAACGGACTAGAGTTTCCTATGTATCAATTTCAGAGCCAAAGGAGGAAAAAATGACATGTGGCACGTCATACAAGTTCACTCTACTGAACCAATCCATAATTAGGTTATTGTGGAATATTGTGCATAACTTTGCCTTGAATAATCCAAATTAGGTCAGACCTATGGAATTTGAAAGAAGATTTTGAGGGCTTATACAGGACTAAATTACATATATTGAAGATCCAAAATCACATAGATAATTAAGTTTCAATATTGAGCTCCTCAAAAGCAAGAAAAATGTGTGTATTTTTTTCGAATTGCATAAGTCTTGTTTGAAATATTAGTTTGAATTTATTCCAAGGGAATATTGTAGAATATATATTTGTATTGGGTTCTAAAATTCCCCCTAAAAATAATTCAACACCCATTAAGACTTCAGAAGGCCCTACTATGACTCATGAAGATGAAGAATTGTAACATGACATATCAAAATTACAAGAGAAAGTGCACCAAATTTCGCTCTCGCAAAGAGCAATAAAAGATGAAATGGAATTTTTGAGTAAAGGTGTAGAAGCTAAGATGGATGGTTTGAAGAAAGGCGTGGAAGCTAAGATTTATGGTTTGAAGAATGGCATGGATGACATGGAAGAAAAAATGGAAGACATGAAGAATGTTATAAAAGCATACATGGAAGGCTTGACAAAGATGATACAAGAAATGATTCCTAATGGCGAAAAGATAGTAGAGGAAAATCATGATGAGAAAAAATAAACGTTAATCGTGATTTCATAAACTCGAAGTTTGGATGGAAGACCCACCATATTCCAAATATGGATATGAGGAAGTTTTATGGCAAGGATTCTGTAACATGGATACTACAAATAGAGCAATATTTTGATCTCAATAATGTGCAAAACACACAAAAGTTACACATTGCAACTTTATATTTAGAACAAAATACATTTTTATGGTATCGATGGCTTTTCTCCTGTAAAAAAATTACCACTTGGTCAATTTTTACGGAGGAAATGATAGCACATTATGAGGATACAAAGAGAAACACCTTCTTTAGCCAATTGATAAATCTCAAACAAAAGGGTTCAGTGGTGGAGCACATTGAGGACTTCCAAAACTTGAATATAAGGGTAAATGATATTCTAGAGGAACATAGGATTGATGTCTTCATGGGGACTTTAAAGGATAACATCCAACATGAGGTTCAATTTTGGGAGCTTGATTCATTGGAGAAGGCATTCAGGTTGGCAAGAAAAATTGAATGTAAAATTATGGTGACAAGGAAGCCTACCAGTCACATCTATAAAGATGGAAGTGTTTCTACTCCTAGACTTCCACAACCTACAAGGTTGACACCACAAAAGTTGGAAGAAAGAAGAGAAAAAGGGATTTGCTATAGTTGTGATAGAAAATACACTAAAGGTCATAAGTGTGCTAAGAATAAATTGTTTTACATAGATTGTGAAGAGGAGGAAGAAAATGAACAAGAAACTTTAAAAGAAGATGGTATACACTGGGAACCAACCCTAGAAGAATAAGAAATGAGTCCGACCATATCATGTAATGCCCTGGAAGGAATTATCACTCCTCAAATTTTCAAGATAGAAGGACATATCAAGAAGAAAAAATTAATAGTGTTGATTGATTCGGGTAGTACCCATAATTTTACTCATTGTAAGATAGCCAAGGAATTGAATTGTTTCCTATACCCAACACTAGAATGTCAAGTGATGGTTGAAAATGGAGGAGCTATAAATTTCTCTAGAAAATTCCATAATATCAAGCTAACCATGGGGGAATATGTATTGAATAGTCCATTTATTTCCATTTCAATGGGAGGTGCTGATTTTGTACTAGGACTACAATGGTTACAATCTTTGGGGACGATAGCTTTTAATTTTCAAGAAATTTTTTTGAAATTTTTGTTGGAAGGAAGGGAAGTCAAATTATGGGGTATCGTAGGGAATCTGGGAAAGATAATAAGCTCTAATGTCATGAAAAATCTTTTGAAGAAAGAACAGTGAGGCGTAATTTCACAATTATGCTCACCAGAAGTTCCAACATCAAAATCATCTATTTCTCCAGATCTCCAAAAAGTCTTGGAAAATCATTCCAAGGTGTTTGAAACTCCTAAATGACTCCCACCTATTCGTGATCATGATCATGCTATTCATTTGATTCCAGGAAGTGCTCCTCCAAACATCAGGCCTTACAGATATCCTTATGTCCAAAAGAGCGAAATTGAACGTATGATTGCTAAAATGTTAGAGGCTGGTATAATTCAACCTAGTCAAAGTTCTTTCTCTGCTCTAGTAGTATTGGTGCACAAGAAGGATGGATCATGGAAAATGTGTCTGGATTATAGGGAGCTTAATAAGCTCACTATTAAAGATAAATTTTCCCACTCCTGTGATTGATGAATTATTGGATGGATTACATGGAGCAATTTATTTTACCAAGTTGGATCTTCGTTCAAGATATCATCAAATTAGAATGAAGATTGAATATATTATGAAAACAACATTTTGAACTCATGGGGTCATTATGAATTTTTGGTCATGCCTTTTGGCCTTACCAATGCACCTTCTATATTTCAAGGGTTAATGAATTCCATTTTGAAACCCTTCCTTAGAAAATTTGTGCTAGTATTTTTTGATGATATACTAATCTACAACAAGTCTTGGAAGGAACATGTTCAACATGTTTTCAGGGTCATCAAACTATTGGAGGAGAAACAATTATATGCAAAAACATACAAATGTTTCTTTGGAGTACAAGAGGTGGAATATCTAGGTCATATTGTATCTCACAAGGGTGTTAAGGTAGACCATGTAATATTCCAAATCTGGAACAACACAACAAGCTTGCTAAAATAATGCACTCCTGGGATATTGATGCACATAAATGAGTTTACAGCCCTTGGATCCCTTATATCAGTAGATCTGGAGTCTATATCCAAAAGGGGGAGCAAAAACAAATCAAACTAGGTGTGGTAAATAGATCTTCCACCACCTAGTCTAGCTGAAAAACACCCTACAAGAGGGGCTGCAGCTATGCACAACAAAATTCTTAAGAAATAACACAGTCTTGGAAAGTATGAGCAGGAGGCCACAAAATATGATTAAATTATGAGTATACAACAGCAAATCAGAATTAAAATGAAGCTCTTTCAATATACAGTAGAATAAAAGAGACAATAAAGCAAGAAATCTTCAGAAAAGAAGGCTGCAACACATATATAAACTGCCAAATGGCTTAATAGCGTTATTTTGAACAGTTGTAGAAGCTAAATATTACAACTCATATCTAGGAAAAATCTATGGAAAAAACATCAGATCCATTTCAGATCTGGAAACTAGATAGTCTTATTTACAAGATCCCCTTGGGGTTTTGACCAAATCATGCATAACAAAGAGTAGATCTGAGTTTTAAGTTGCATATCTGCAAAATGCTTCAGAAATTTCTGAAGATGACTTTACATTAAAATATATCAGATCTAAATAGAACATGTATCAGCAAGCTAATCCATGGATCACCAAAGTGAAAGGCAAAGCCCAGCACTAGAGATATCTCATAAAAACTGGGATCAAAACACCCTGAAGAATCTCTTATGAAAATAATTCAGTTCCTCAATGAAAACTACATTGTAGCTTGAATAAAAATGATGGATTGATGCCAAGATACAAATCTAAAGCTTAAACAATGGATGCACTCTTCCAGGAGGTTAAAAGACACACTCCATGAGAAGAGGCTCCAATACAAGCTAGATCTAAACATATCTAGAATTCCACTTGCTACAACTTACAAAGGTAAGAAAACCGTCACTGGATCTACACTACAATTGGAAGTAGAGCTTGGCCCAAAGCCTGATAGTGGATCAAATCAACAAAAAATCCTCCAAGAATCCTCAAGGGAAGAGGTGAAATCCCTGCATAGGAACTCCAATGCTAAGCAACACAATCCTCCACTAAACAACAGAGAATAGTATTTGTCTAAACAGACAAGATACTAAGAAATATAATCAACCAACAACCTTCTCTTGCTGCCTTCCCCTTCCTTTTATAAGATGAAAGCCTTTGCAAACCCTAAACCACCTTGATGAGTTAGCTCCTTTCACATGAGGGGCCTCCTTCTAGAACTGTGCTGTCCCTTTATGAGGTACATTGAATCTAGACATCACTATAGATTTGGTCAAGTTTGACCCAGTCTCACAACTCAAACCCCTTTCACACCTGCAAGTGATTTATTTGCATGGCCCTGATTTATCCTTGTTCACATGGGCATTGATTTATTCAGTCTTTTCAGGAGTTTTACATGTCCTCCTTTATTCATTTATTCATGCAACAGAAAGTAAAACAAAATTTTTTATTCCTCTTAGCTTAGGCTAAGTAGGAATATTAGAGTCCTCCCCTCCAAAATGTTGCTTTTCCTCAAGCAACTGATAGGGTGAGAGCTATAGTACTTCCCCTCCTTCATTGATGGCATCATCAATGATCCAATCCTCATCATAAGCCAAGTGCTCATCAAGCCAATACATCTAAATTGTTCCTCCAAGATCAACATAAGATGTGCATATTCCATCCCACCCCAAGTGAAAAACTCAACAGAAATAAACATGGCTGGAGCAATGCTCCATCTAAAACATGTATCATGAGGTACAGGTAGAAGTTCCAAACCATGTGGTACATACAAGCTACCCATCCTCTCTCCATATAATCCCATAAAAAATACAACTATATCATCCAAGTATGGAAGCAAGACTACATATATGCAAATAGAGATCTGAGCTTGAGGAGGTGGGTCAAAATCCCACATGCGATGCCAGCACAGTACACCACCTGCCTGCATTAGATCAAAGTGTGGTAAGTGGCATTCCCACCACACATTTTCTTCATGAGTCACCTTAATATGGCTGAAGATGTTAGATAAGTTTGGTGCCTTTGGAAAGCAACCATCATGAGAAGGAATATCCCTTTGCACAATAAGGGAGTGGCAAAGTTCAACATCTCTCATTCCCTTTAGGATTCATAGCCTGCAAAATAAGAAAATACAACTTGCTTGGCATGATCAGATCCTTTACCATCGTAGTCCTTCATACACATGGAGTTGTGCATGAACATTTTCCTCCTCTCAAGCAAAGGAAGAACTGGCTGAAATGACTCTTGCAAAGAGTCCATTCACTGCCCCAATCCTCCATGGCTAATTCACTCTTGAAAGTGCTGATGTAATTCCTCTCTCATGCCTTCCCAAACAAAGCTCCTCATGATCAGGGTATAGATATTTATTGAATGCATATGTCTAAGGAAGAATTCTTCATGTGCCCCTTGTAATATCTTTTTCTTGAGCTTGGAAGCTCTAGCCAAGAATACCTTACCATGATAATAGATGACTCCCCCTTGGACTAAGCAGCCCTCTTCTTGCTGCATGTCATCTAGTATCATACCTGTGTGGAGATCTTTGGAATACTCTACAAGTAGTTGAGATTTCCAATACAGATCCACACTGCTCAACAATGACAGCGCTGCTGATACATCCATGGGAGTGCTTTTCATGTTGCTGATCTCCTTTTTGACATTTCTCATGCCAAATTTGTGTGTTGGAAGGCTGATCTCCCATTCTTCTCCTCCCACAGCACAAATTCAAAAAAGAGAGAGGGTGATAGTGATGCAGGAAGAATATCCCCCTCATTCTTGAGTTGTCACAAGCCTTCCAGCATTGTAACTTGGTCTCTCATTGCTCCAATCCCTCCTGGATCTAGATTTGGAGCAGCACTTTGTGAGGCCTCCTCCAGAATATTTGAATCTGATGGCACCCTAGGTGGCTTTCCACTAGATAGGAATGTCCCTTGCAGCATCCTCATGAACATAAGAGAAGGGACTGTAAGATCCCTGCTTCCACTGCGCAAATCCATATCTGTTGTTTGTGTGGAAGTACTTGGTGAGGGATAGGTGTTCATGCCTTGAATCATTTGCGGTTTCCCACTCTTCAAGTCCACCCACTCCACCTGCAAAGCTTTCCAATCAGTGGTCACCTTCCCCAAAGTAATCAACCATTGGACACCCAGAATGATATTGGTGTCTGGTATGTTAACTACAAAAAATTCATCCACCAGAGTGTAGGATCTCATAGTAACTGAGAGTGAGGGAACATATTGCATGCATTGCATGGTTCTATCTCCTGGGACCAAAACAAAAAATCCCTCAAAAGTATCAGTTGGGATTTCTCTCCTTTGCACAAGATAAGCATCAATAAAGTTGTGGGTTTCCCCACTATCAATCAGCACAGACACCCTCTGATTCATGACTGAACCTTGTAATCTTAAGGTCAAGTACTTAGTTACTCCTCTCAAATATGAAAGAGTCCCACTTATGGAAGAAAATTCTCCATCCCCATATCCGGATGGTGTTGGCTCTTCCTCATCATTATCAGCGCTGTGACCCCTCCCGGGTTCATCATCTCCATATTCATCCTCAAAATCTGAGAAGACTTCTATGTAGTGTGATTTCCCAACAGCACATCTGTGTCCCAGTGCCCATGACTCTTGGCAAGTGAAAAAAAGTTTCTTCTTTCTCAATTCCCTCTTGAGATCAATATCAAGAGGCTTCTTCAAAGAGCTCTCCTTGGAAGGAGCAACCTTTCCTTCCTTCCCCTTAGAAAAGTGAGGGGCCTTTCTCTGGAAAGTTGCCTTTGCTTTTGGCAAGGCATCTTGGAGGTCTCTATCCCTCTCAATGGAATCATGCAAAGTGATGGGCTTGGTATATTTAACCAACCCATGCAAAGGTTTCTCTAGGCCATCGATGAACATGTAAACCCTCCTTGCCACAGATAGACCAGGAACCATGACTGATAAT
Organism: Pinus albicaulis; assembly: GCA_034641835.2. NCBI lineage: Eukaryota > Viridiplantae > Streptophyta > Pinopsida > Pinales > Pinaceae > Pinus > Pinus albicaulis. The sequence goes on from CM076574.1 coordinate 569,990,982, forward strand.
CTCAGAAACTCAGAGATCTAAGTTTCTGCATCCCTTGATTTCTTTAGCTTTGCAAGGCTTATGAAGGGTAATTTAGGACCCTTCATGTCAAACCTCTCCACCAATCTTCTAGTAAACTCATAATAGGTAGTCACATTGATATGTCCCAATGTAGACAACCCATGGAACCACCAATTGTGTGCCTCACCTTCAAAGTGCAGCGCTGTAATCTTGATGGCTTCAATCTCAGGGACTTTGTTCAACTGAAAGTAAATATCCAAATTTTCTACCCATGCGCAGAATTGGAGGATGATCCATCAAACTTGGGAAAAAAGAATCTGCCCATAGAGTGGTGTCTATCCTGGTTATGAAAGAACCCACCATCTCTATATTGTTGCCTTGGTCTTCTTTTGTCCTTGAGGTGACAGAACTCTTGGAAACTTAAGTGGTCTCTGAATCTTTGATTCTGAGATTCATATTCCACAAAGTAATCTTCAAGGGAAGCTTTCTCTTGTGGTCCTTCATTCTCCACAGCCAAGAAAGTAGGCATAGTGGAGCATTGTGAAGCTTGTGGGGCTTGTGACAGGTTCACTGGTTGATCAGTCCAGTGATGAGGCATGTCAGAGCTTTCTCCTAGATGAAATATCCTAGGAGATTCCCTCATTCTGTCCATCCTCATCTATTTTATTTGGCAAGATCTTGCATGGCCACCAACAAAGTTCTTGCAAACTCTTCTCCTTCTTTATCATCTGCAGTTTCAGGGGATTTACCCTTGTATTGCTCATCAGTAGTGTAATAAAAATTCTTCTGACTTCTATTCTGATACCTATTATCCCTCTCAGTAAGAGGTTCATCTTCTTCTGAATGCAACATGGCTGTGGTGCTCCAAGGAAAGCACAGGCTATGCCATGAAGGAAGCTCTGATACCACTGTAATATTCCAAATCTAGAACAACATAACAAGCCTGCTAAAATAACGCACTCCTGGGATATTGATGCATAGAAATGAGTTTTCAGCCCTTGGATCCCTTATATTAGTAGATCTGGAGTCTAGATCCAAAAGGGGGAGCAAAAAAATATCAAACTAGGTGTGGTAAATAGATCTCCCACCACCTAGTCTAGCTGAAAAACACCCTACAAGAGGGGCTGTAGCTATGCACAACAAAATGCTTCAGAAATAACATAGTCTTGGAAAGTATGAGCAGGAGGCCATCAAATATGATTAACTTATGAATATACAGTAGAAAATCATAATTACAATGAATCTCTTTCAATATACAATAGAATATAGGAGACAATAGAGCAAGAAATCTTCAGAAAAGAAGGCTGCAACACATATATAAACTGCCAAATGGCTTAACAATGTTATTTTGAGGAGCTGTAGTAGTTGAATATTACAACTCAGATCTAGGACAAATCTGTGGAAAAAACATCAGATCCATTTCAGATCTGGAAACTAGATAGTCTTATTTACAAGATCCCCTTGGGGTTTTGACCAAATCATGCATAACAAAGAGTAGATCTGAGTTTTAAGTTGCAGATCTGAAAAATTCTTTAGAATTTTTTGAATATGAATTTACATTAAAATAGATCAGATCTAAACAGAACATGGATCAGCAAGCTAATCCATGGATCACCAAAGTGAAAGGCAAAGCCCAACACCAGATATCTCTCATCAAAAATGAGATCAAAACACCCTGAAGAATCTCTTATGAAAATAAAAAAGTTCCTCAATGAAAAATGTGTTGTAGCTTGAATAACAATGATGGCCTGATGCCAAGATACAAATCTGAAGCTCAAACAGTGGATGCACTCTTCCAGGAGGTTAAAAGACACACTCCATGAGAAGAGGCTCCAATACAAGCTAGATCTAAGTAGATCTAAAATTCCACTTGCTACAGCTTACAAAGGAAATCAAACCCTTATTGGATCTGTGCTACAATTGGAAGTAGAGCTTGGCCCAAAGCCTGATAGTGGATAAAATCAGCAAAAACTCCTCCAAGAATCCTCAAGGGAAGAGGTGAAATCCCCGCATAGGAAATCTAATGCTAAGCAGCACAATCCTCCATTAAACAACAGAGAATAGTATTTTTCTAAACATACAATATACTCAGAAATATAATCAATCAAAAACCTTCTCTTGCTTCTGTCCCCTTCCTTTTATAATATGAAAGCCTTTGCAAACCCTAAACCACCTTGATGAGTTAGCTCCTTTCACATGAGGGGCCTCCTTCTAGAACTGCGTTGTCCCTTTATGAGGTACATTTAATCTAGACAGTGCTATAGATTTGGTCAAGGTTGACCCAGTCTCACAGCTCAAACCCCTTTCACACCTGTAAGTGATTTATTTGCATGGCCCTGATTTATCCTTTTTCACATGGGCATTGATTTATTCGGTCCTTTTAGGAGTTTTACATGTCCTCCTTTATTCATTAATTCATGCAACAGAAAGTAAAACAAAAATTTATATTCCTCTTAGCTTAGGCTAAGTAGGAATACTACAGACCCTAAAAAAATTAAAGCCATTAAGGAATGGAAAGTCCCCATAACCATAAAGCAATTGCGAGGATTTCTCGGGTTAATAGGGTATTATCGCAGGTTTGTTAAGAATTATGAGAGAATAGAAGCACCTCTAACAACATTATTGAAGAAAGATGCATTTTCATGGGCTCCTGAAGCAACTAAGGCCTCTGAACATCTTAAAGAGGAAATGTGCCTAGCACCAGTCTTAGCTACACTAAACTTCACAAAAACCTTTATTGTGGAATGTGATGCCTCATGAAATGGAATTGGTGTTGTTTTAATGCAATAATGAAGACCCATTGCTTTTGAAAGTCGTCCAATCAAAGGAAAGTATTTATAGAAAGCTATTTATAAGAAGGAAATTTTGAAAATACTATATGCACTAAAGAAATGGCAACCTTACCTAATGGGAAGACACTTCAAGGTAAAAAATGATCATGATAGTCTTAAAAACTTTTTAGAACAAATACTATCTTCAGAAGAGCAACAAAAATGGGTCACAAAGATGTTGGGTTATGACTTTGAAATCATCTACAAAAAAAGGAAGCTAAATGTTGCTGCAAATTCACTCTCAAGAAAGCATGAAGAGGTGGAAGCATTACTTTGTGCCATTTCTATTATCCAACCAAATTGGATAACCGAAGCAAGAGATGAATGGAAGAAGGAAGAAGAAGTGTGGACACTCATTCAAAAGTTGCAGCAAGATCCTAGTACATATGATGCATTTAGTTGGAAAAATGATTCCTTACGGTACAAACATTGCATATATATTTGTAAGAATCCCCAACTAAAACAAAACATTCTTTTGGTATTGCACACTTCTCCTTTAGGAGGACACTCAGGATTTTTAAAAACTTACCATAGGGTGAAGAAAGAATTTTTTTGGGATGGCCTTAAATCTGATATTGAAAAGTTTGTGGCGTAATGTTTGGTTTTCCAGCAAAATAAAGTCGAGACAATTAAGACCACGGGTCTTCTACAACCTTTATACATTCCAAGTAAACATTGGGATGATATTTCAATGGATTTTATCATAGGTTTACCTAAGTTCGAAGGAAAGAGTATCATCATGGTGGTAGTTGATAGAATTACCAAGTATGCACACTTTTTTGCATTATCTCATCCATTTAAAGCAAGTACAGTTGCTACTTATTTTATGGAAATAATTCAAAAGCTACATGGAAACCAAAAGATTATTGTAAGTGACAAAGATCCCATTTTTACTGGAAATTTTTGGACGGAATTATTTTCTTGTTTGGGTACTCAACTAGCTCATAGCTCATCTTATCATCCTCAATCTTATGGTCAAACTGAGATAATGAATAAATGTTTGGAAGGATATATTTTTTGTTTTGTATCTGATAAACAAACACAATGGGTCAAGTGGTTACCTCTCATTGAATGGTGGTATAACACTTCCTTCCATACAACAACAAAAATGAACCCATTTATGGCACTTTATGGATATCATCCATCGTCCATCACATCATATTTAAGAGAAAATTCTAAGGTTCGAGCAGTGGAAGATCACATCGAGCATTAACAAGAAGTTCTCCAACTCTTAAAGGATAACCTAAATTTGGCACAAAATCGAATGAAACAAGAGACAGATCAACATTGCAGCGAGAGAATTTTTGATGTAGGAGACTGGGTATTTTTACGGCTACAACCATACAAACAAATGTACCTCAACCAAGCTAAGAAGGATAATAAATTATTGCCAAATTACTATGGTCCTTACAAGGTGTTGCAAAATATTGGTACTATGACATACAAATTGGAGGTTCCTGCTTCTTCGCGTGTGCATCCAGTTTTCCATGTTTCATGCTTAAAGAAGGTTATAGGTGACAAAATTCCAGTTCAAACAATATTTCTAGAACTTGATGAGGAAGGAAAAATCATATTGGAACCTAAAACAGTCACGGAAACAAGAACTCAACAGCTATGAAATAGATCAATTTTAGAGTATCTCATCAAGTGGAAGAACTTACCCACTAAAGATTCTACATGGGAGGATGAGAATTTTATACAGAATCATCTAGAGCTTCTCAAGGGTTGAGGACAACACTTTTTTGAAGGAGGGGCATGTAAGGTCCCTATATTACTAGTGTAGTACCTTATTTTTGTTAGTGTAGCCCCTTATTATTATTAGTGTAGCCCCTTATTGTTATTGTTGTACCCCTGTAACCCCAATATTGTTATTATTTTTCCCTTACATTATTATTGTTAGGTCGGCTAGGATTATATTGTGACCCCATGGACTCCTATATATATAAGGTGGTTTTGTCATTGTATCATCCAAGAATTGTTTGTTTATGTAATTTAAAGGAGGTGTCCCCCTCGAAGTGGCTTGTTTCTAAGGCATTGATCTCTCTTTTATTCCATTTTTGGAGCTGGTTTCATAACATGTGATCATGATTATGATAATGTCTATATATGTATATATACATGTATGTATTTCTATGTCTAACAGGATCATGAATGCTTTATGTTGATGTTTATATATGTATATATGTATGTATGTATGTAGTTTTTTGATAGGGTGCTCATAGATCATGATTGTTTTATGCTAATGTTTATATATATATATATATATATATATGCGTGTCGTTGTTTGACAGGGTCATCATGAATCATTCTTGTGGAGGAATGATTGCCTTTGAAGGTGAATAGAATGAAGAGGTTCTTGGCTTATGAGGAATCAAGTTGGAAGAGTAACCCTCACATATATACAAGGTCAGTAGCATGTGGGTATGAATTAATATTATGTAATTATACTATGTGTTACACCATTTTTTGGTCATCTAACCTATTATCATTAGATGGGCCCAAGTACACCATGTAAGACCAATTTTACCCTAAGTAAAATTGCCTTCACTATGTTAAATAACTTAATAAACCACATTTATTAGGTTGTTTATGGTCTAAACAGGAAACCCCAAAAGGAAATATTAAACAAACCTATATTTGTTTGATTTCCCTCATGGAATAATTAATTAAACCATAATTTAATTATTATTCCTAGTCATGTTTAACCCAAAACAAAGAAATTAATTAGATAAACCTTTATTTATCTTATTATTTTCTAGGAATAATTATTTAATCTTATTTAGATAATATTCCTTGTTAAATATGACCAAATCACCCACAAATAATTAAATAAATTATTATTTATTTGATTATCTTTCAACCACTTCCTTAAAAAGATAAATAAATCATTTATTTATTTATTTTTGACAAATAAAGGGATTTGACCCAAGTCAAATACTTTTTCCCTCCAACAAATATAATAAAATATTCCATAAAAGGTGGATCTAGAAGCAAATCTAGATCCACCTTTTATGGAATATTTTATTATTTTTGTTGGAGGGAAAAAGTATTTGACTTGGGTCAAATCCCTTTATTTGTCAAAAATAAATAAATAAATGATTTATTTATCTTTTTAAGGAAGTGGTTGAGAGATAATCAAATAAATAATGATTTATTTAATTATTTGTGGGTGATTTGGTCATATTTAACAAGGAATATTATCTAAATAAGATTTAAATAATTATTCCTAGAAAATAATAAGATAAATAAAGGTTTATCTAATTAATTTCTTTTTTTTGGGTTAAACATGACTGGGAATAATAATTAAATTATGGTTTAATTAATTATTTCATGAGGAAAATCAAACAAATATAGGTTTGTTTAATATTTCCTTTTGGGGTTTCCTGTTTAGACCATAAACAACCTAATAAATGTGGTTTATTAAGTTATTTAACATGGTGAAGGCAATTTTACTTAGGGTAAAATTGGTCTTACATGGTGTACTTGGGTCCATCTAATGATAATAGGTTAGATGACCAAAAAATGGTGTAACACTATGTATATTTCTATGTTATGGCATGCAGTGTTGAGGGGTACATCAACGTAATGAAAGTAGTGTGATTAGTGACATGATGAAGCATGCATGCATAGTGGAGAGACACTAGGAGCAAGGTTTCTTTGTGGGTCAATGTGTAGTCTATCGATGTGCAATATTACTACTGTATATATGTTGTACATGTTGCACCTGTGATGTTACATGCATATGGTGTTGTGTATATATGTTGTTGTGTGTATATTGCATATGCAGTACTAGGTATAGATTGTGCTATGTACATGTTGGATATGCAGTGTTGTGTACATATAGTATCATGTGAATGTTCGATATGCGATGTTGTGTACATATAGTGATATGTACATGTAATATATGAAATTATATGTACATATGGTGTTTTTTCATGTTGTACATGTGGTGCTATGTACATATGGTGTTGTGTGCATGGTTGTACATGTGGTGTTGTTTGCATTTGGTGATGTGTACGTGTTGTAGATGTGCTGTTGTGTGCAAGTGGTGTTGTGTACATGTCATGCATGTGATGTTGTGTACATGTCATGCCTGTGGTGTTATGTACATGTGGTGTTGCGTACACATTGTACAAGTGGTGTGATGTACATGTGGTTTTGTGTACACATTGTGCAGTTGGTGTCGTGTACATGTGATGTTGTGCACACATTGTGCCATAATAAAGGTGGTGTCGTGCACATGTGGCATTGTGTACATATGTGTAGGTGGTACTATGTAAATGTTGTACATATGGTACTAGCGTACGCATGGTGTTGTGTGCATGTTGCACATGCTGTGTTGCGGGCATGTGGTACTATGCATGTGCATTATGCAATCGTGACATCGTGACATGTGTATTCTGTTAGAGTCCTATAATAATAGGATTCATAATTTTGAATTGAATTTGATTAGTCTTGTAAATATGTACATACTTTTATTTCTACAAATTGTTTTCCCATATTAGAAAATAAAAAAATGTAAATAGGGTAAAAGTCCTAAAAGAAAAATCAAAGGACTTAAAAGAAAAATATCAAAAGGAATAGAAAAATGGACCCCAAACAAAAAAGAGATAAAAATAAAACATGAAAGTGATGAAAATCAAAATGGCACTACTATTTACTTTTACTGCAAAATAAATATTATGTGCAGCTTTTTCAAAATGCCATAATCCCTGATAAGTCAAATAGCTTAATCTTGACTTCTTCATGTTTTAAATTTCATATTGTTAGATAGAGAATAAGGATCTATCCAAACAGTTTAATCTTGGTAGATCAGTAATTAGGTAGAGAATAAACAAGGAGATCAACAACTTAATCTGAGCCCTTGGAAGAAATAAGGATAGAATTAGTTAGTTTGTTGTTTTAAAAGAAAAATAAATAAGGGTTTGCAAGCTCAAATGCACCCCAGGTAAATGAAGAATTTTTTTTAAGGTAGCATATGGGTAGGCAGAAGCAGTTTTACAATCATGGATAAGCAGAAAATTTCTCATTTTAGTCACTAACTGCCTTCAAAAAATCATCTCCTTGTAAAAATACTTCATTTTCATTCTTTCCCTTTCATTCTTTCCTCTTTCCCATCATCATCCATTTTCCTTGCAAAAAATCCCCTTTTCCTAAGTATTAAATTCATTATACTTAAGGAAAATAAAACCCTTTGACTAATTCCCCTTTTACCCAAAAATGGCCAAAAAAATACTTATCCTAAGTGTAAATATGAAACAATTATGTTGGGACCCACAAGAATGAAATTCATCCCTATATGATGTTTTACACTAAGGCATAATGTATTTAATCTCCCTCATCTCATTCATTACTAAACATTAATTTTTATATTAAATCCTTTAGTCACTTTTCCGCCCGTATTAGATTAATTCCTTTTATTAATATTTCTCGCTCATATTTTAATTTAACCTATGGTTTATTTCTTCCACGAGATATATAAACCCCTCACCCCATAGGTTAAAACTATTAATTATACTGGTCCTACTCTATAATAACCCTACCAATGCTAAAAGTTACACTTATATGCATTTCATTTGTTAATACAACAATACATCCACCTATCATATTTCATATCCAAACTATGTATTAAACCTATTTTTTAATACATATTACACATCTCGTCGAATAGAAATCCTGAGCCCCATGTCATTTCACCATGCAGCTTTATCGCACGATCCCGATCGTTCGCTCCCCATCTCCTAGATCCAATGGTGGAGATCCCACATCGCACAATTCATTGCGCAAATGTTAAAGAAACCCAAAGCCTGCAATAAAAGCTGTTTTCATGTTTTATCTCACCTCCACGCGTCCTATTTTTGTTGGATTGCATCGATCCTTCCAATTCCTCTTACCACTTTTTAAATTGTTTGAAAACCACCTGATGGTTTTTCCTCCCCCACGCATAAACCACCCTCCTATTTGAATTGACCCACGTTTAATGCGTTCACGGTTCATTAAGATTGCTTATAAACTGCCTGAATGCATTCATTCTTACCTTTCTGTTATCTTTTTCTGCGCAGAAGAGCATTCCAGACCGAGATTAGACCACTGCCGACTCTGTTTTAGCCCAAAAACAAACAAAAATTACCAAATTGACTGCTACATTCACTGTAGAAGCTACCAGAGTGCCTATAAAGACCATAAAAAGCTTCTAAAATATTTCCAACCCTATAAACCCTTCTACACATCGAAATTCCAATTTCCTAGGTATTTTCTAGAGAAAAAAGAGTAATTCATCAAATTTAAAAGAGTTTTACAGTTAATTAAATAAATTAGGAGCCTATATACCTAAAAGAAACTCCTATTGCCTCCTAAATTCATTAATTCTGTAAAATCTGAGCATTACTTCTAGATTCTGAAGCCTTAACCTATTTTAATGAAAACTTTGATTAAATTTGACCATCTACAGACCTGAGAAATCCTTCTGAAACCTTCTAAAAATTTCCTACAGTAATTAGGCATCATTCTGCATAAAAATTGATGACTTAAGGTTGTTTTTTACAGAAAATCCACTGTAAACCCTAGTTATCATTTGCTGAGGCTATAAGGTCATGAAGTTCCTCTTTTCAATAAAGAAATTATAATTTGAGTTAAATTGATCAGAAGTATCCCTTTGCAGGCCAAAGATAGAACCCCTGTTATATCTAAAAACCTTCTAAAAATTGTTTAAACTTACAGAAGTGTTTTACAGGCCTAAATCAATGTTTAAAAGGTCAAATAGTATAAAATTGATAAATTAGACCAATCTATGGCTTTCAAAAGAACTCTTGTGATCAACCCTACAACCCCCTATTGTAGATGTAGAACATGTTCCCTTGGAAGATGTAGACTTCAAAATTATTGATCCTGTTACAGAGTTCAACCTTTTTGAGCTCCACTACTAGAGCCAAGAAAAATCCCTAGACCAAGCTGATGGAGTGTTTATCTGAGAATCAAACTTGCCTAAATATGTTGTTCCTCACACTCATCAATGCTTAGAAGTAATTAGACTCTGCCAATCATGCTATTCTCTAGATTAAAGAGCCATTATGAACCCTGAAAAGGAAGTTTTGTTTACCATTACAACTGAGTCCATCAAACAAATGCTTCATTTAGAGCCTAGTCCAAATGAAGTTCCTTTATCTATTGAAGCGCTCACAAAGTTCTACTTGGAATTAGATTTTCCCAAAATATTCCAGATCTTTCAAACCTTCATGCCATCTTATGTGGAAATCCCCAAGATGAATCCTTCATATTCCTCTACTAAATTCTCAGAAAGAACTAGACATATTATTTCCATGTTGTCTTTTATCCTTGGCTATTTCACAGATGAACTTGAAGATGTAGCAGTTCTTGGTTTCTTGTCCATTTTTGTACCTAGTCAACCTCTTGCTCTCATCTTTAACTTTTCCCAATATATTTTTGATACCATCCATGAGCAACTAGTCAAATTTCCTACTAAAGGTGTTTTTAGATATTCTTCATTTCTATTCCACATGTTCCTTTATTTTCAGTCTGAAAAGTTTCCTATAACTCTTAAAAATATTGATGTTGAAGGAAATCCACAATCTGTCATATTCTGGACTTCCTTGATAAGGAAGGATTCAAATGAGTTTACCTATTTAGAGTTCACAAATTCTTTTATCTATCCCTTGGTCAATTTCCTAAACAACAGTGTGCAACCCATAATTAGCAATGAAATCAAGAACGTTTTACAATTGTATGAGACAATACAATAGGTGATTGGTACTTGTACCAAAATCACACTGAAATCAGAGTCTATGGGTCAAGCCTTATTCCTTACAAATTTCCAAAATACCTCCCTATGAGGTTATTTTCTCTGGAGTATATAAGGCATATTTTAAATTCATATTCTGTCAATTTCTTGATTGCAAAGAAGAAGAAACAATTCAAACTGAAGAACCAGGTCAGTCCATTTATATGTAATAATAGAGAAGCAGGTCCAGAGGCAGAAAAGCAGTTGCTAGAGTTCAAAATCAATCCCACTTTTCTTTTTATATTATGATCCCCTTGGTATTATCAACAAAATGAGAGTTAAGTGCAAATTAACACCATACATACATGAAAAGAAGCCTGATATTGAAAAATTATCAAACCAATATGAATGGTTAGAGAATCCATTGGTAGAGGCTAAGAAGCAAAGTGATACTAGTCAAACTTTGAAGACTCCAGCCCAGGAAGACAGAAGTGTAAAAAGAAACAGGGAAGAAGGGTCTTACACAACTGAGACTACTACATAAAAAAAATTCAAAATAAGATATAGCAAAAAGCCAAAGATTAATCCTACAAGAAAAGAAAGAGACAGTAGAGGTCATTGACACATGTTGAGATTCAATAAGATGATGAGCTTAGTGAAAAGAGTCGCCTTCACTAAGTGGGCCCGCAGGCTATTTTTGGTGCAAGTCTATTTTTAGACATGATGATCATATTTCAGAAGTTGGAGGATGCAATTTGTGGATGGTTGATCAAGTTGGAAAAATAGATGAAATTCTGTTTTTAGAATATTGGGCGAAGTCTATTTATAGATCGTTTATCTAAAAATAGATGCATGTCAATTATTATTAGCTCTTAATAATACTCAGAATCTAAACAACAACTTATTCTCTTGGAGCACTTTGTTTCAGTGCACAGATGTGGCACATCAGTGGAATGAGGGAATTACACAATTCCCAAGGGTTTAATGAAGCTAATGCATGGAGGACTCAGTTAGAACTCAAGTGGCAGAGTTATGACACAGTTGGAAGAAGTAGTTATGGAGTTGTATTTAGTTTAACTCAGTTAGACTCAGTTGAGCTAGTTGTATCTAGTCTAACTGATTGATACACTAGTGGGAGTGGAGTGAATTAATTAGTTAATTAATTCACAAATAATAACTCATTAATCAACTGAACAATACAGCAGTTAACTACAGTGCATGGCAGTTTCAGTGGAGACCCAGTGGAGAGGTAGGTGAAAGGGCAAGATAGACTATCTGTTGTGACTATAATGATGCATTGATTGCATCACACACACATTGGAGTTGCCAATGAGGATTGCGCAGTCAAGGCAAGAGTAATTCAAATTCATTTAGAGCTATTCTTCAGTAGGGATTGCGCAGTGGAGGCAGGCTAGCAGGAGGCAAAGATCGGTGCATGGATTTGCAAGATTGGTCCTGATTAGTGTATGACGATTGTACTGTACTGAGAGCTTGATAAGCTTTGTATGAGGATTTTCATATGATTCCATGATACATAATATATAGTTGGGGTTTTCAGCTTCAGGCTTTCCCGATTAAAAACTGTGTTATGTGCGATTGATTATTTTTGTTTATGCTTCACATGTGTGTGCAATTAAATTTTCCACAAAAGATTAACAAGTGGAATAGATTCAGTATCTTGCATAAAGTTAAATAGTGTGAGATCAGGTGGATCTTGGACATATGCATGCTTAGTGCATATAATTTCTACATGGTATCAGAGCATTTTTTATTGAAGATTGCAATTGTGAAGTGAGTTTGTGTTGGTGGACAATTCGAATTTGCCACAGAAGATTCTTGGTGCAAAAATCGAGTATACATTGAAATATCTTTCAACGGGTTGAGATTGGAGTATTCCCTTGATGGGAGATCGAATTACACATATCTGGAAGGACGGGGATGAAGTAGTCTTTGGAGGATAATGGAGTGAAGGAGTTCGTGATAACGATGTTCCTAAGCGGGATCTAGCGATGCTGCATTATTTGACACATGGCAAAAGACACAAAAGACGAGAAGAATTCTGGTGGAAGGTGTGAAGGACCATATTATGTCCGGCCTTCACACAGAAATACACTCCATTCTTAATGTCTAAGGCTTCGACCTTAATTTTCTAAAGAAGAAGTGACCCGGAGGAAGATGGCACGTAAAGACAAGCTCATAAAATAAAAATGGAGAAAGGCGACAATATTCCAAAATACCTCACGAAGTTTGTCCACTGCAAGGATGAACTGGGAAGTGTGAGGGTTACTGTTGATGAAGAAGACTTGGTGAGCTTGGCTCTCCTTGGGATTCTGAAGAGTTGGCATAGCTACGAAGACTCCGTCAATGGACAGGAGAAACTGCTGGGATGGGAGCGACTTTGGTCGGATCTTGTGCAGGAGGAGATAAGGCGAGGTACCAGGGATGAATCTTCATTGAAGAATGAAGATGAAGAGAATTGCGCTTTGGCTGCCAGAGCAAGGAAAGGGAAGGGGAAGAAATCTTCTTCAAAAACGGTGCTAAAGGCAAGAAGAAGGATTTGTCCAAAGTGAAGTGTTTTCACTATCACGAACATGGAAATTTCGCCACTAACTGTCCATAGAAGAAGAAGAAAAAGTAGGCTGTTGGATCTGTAGTAGGAGAGGCCTTAGCCTCACAATTTGAGCTTGATTTCTCCTTGATCGCTTGCTTGGTTTCAAGCTACATGGGATCGGTGTGGTATCTTAATAGTGGTGCGTCTTTCCATATGACGGGAGACAAAGAGTTGTTTAGTGACTTGGAGGAGAAGGACCTCCAGATGCATATACATATGGGTGACGATGGTTGGTACAGTGTGACTAGCATTAGGACCATTACCTTTGAGAGGGAGTTTGGTATCCATTCTTGTTGAAGAATTTCATGCATGTTCCAGGTCCGAAGAAGAACTTGGTCTCAGTCGCAATGCTGGAAGACAACAGTTATGATGTTGTTTTCAGTGAGGGAAAAGCCTTCCTTTGACATAAAAAAACGGGTCAAACCAAGAAGATAGGGGTTTGAATTAAGAATCTCTACAAGCTAGAGGTAGATGGCTGCACTGCAATGGTGGGTAAAGCAGAAGAAGTGGTGAGCCGGGATGAGGGCGAATTATGGCACAGGATATTGGGCCATCTTCACCATGGCACTTTGAAGATTTTGCAGCAAATTTCTACTGGAATTCCCAGGGGTACTCTTGCGCAATCAGATCAGTGCAAGGGATGTACTATGGGTAAGTTTGTGAATGCCACCTTTCATGAGGAGGAGAACCGTGCTTCAGTGATCCTGGAGAGAATTCACACAAACGTGTGTGGACCATTCTCGGTTGCTTCAACAAAAAAACACAGGTATTATGTTATGTTTGTTGATGACTATTCTCGTAGATGCTGGGTCTTCTTCATGTAGAAGAAGAGTGAAACGTTCTCAAAGTTCTGTGAGTCAAGGCATTGGTGGAGAAGGATTCGGGGAAGCAAGTGAAAGCTCTACAGAGCAATAATGGTGGTGAATACATCTCGGGCGAATTCAAAGACTTCTGTGACAAAGAAGGAATTCAAAGAGAACTCATAACACCTCATAACCCACAACAGAATGGGGTCGCGGAGAGAAAGAACAGAACAATCGTGGGTGCTGCACGAGCAATGCTACATGACTAGGGCCTACCGATGCACTTGTGGGTGAAAGCATGCAACATTATGGTTTATGTGAAAAACCATTGTCCTCATAGAGTACTTGGAATGAGTACACCCAAAGAAGCTTTTACTGGTAAGAAGCCTGATATTTCTCATTTGAATATTTTTGGCTCACCTGTTTACATTCATGTGACAAAGGACGCCAGGAAGAAGCTGGAGCCGACTACAGAAGTTGGGATATTTGTGGGGTGCACAGAAACACCCCATAACTATCGTGTGTATTTTCCAGACAGTCGAATGACTGTTGTGCGATGGGATATAAAATTCAATGAGGTGAAAGCCATGAAGTTGTTGCTTGAGAGGGAGCTACACTTACATGCGGAGGAGGAAATTCTTGTTCCCAAAGATGAGCCTCTAGATGTGGATCAGCCACAGGAGGAGATTCATGGAGTGGAGGAGTCCACTCATGCAGAACCAAACATAAAACAAGGCAGAAAGTGCACCACAGAAGCTGAGAGATTGAATCTTGATGCGGCACAGAATGTAGGAGTTCCTACATCACAGCGCAGACAAAGACAGTCACCTGACCGATTTACTGGATACATGGATCTTATGAGTAAGTGTATTGTGACAGAGCCATATTCTTTTGAAGAAGCAGTGTAGGAGCCCACATGGGTAGATGCCATGGTGGAGGATTATGACTCCATTGTCAGAAAGAGTGCTTGGGAGATTGTTCCAAGGTCGGTGGGAAAATCAGTTGTAGGATTAAGATTGATCTACAAGGTAAAGAAAGTCGCTGATGGGAGTGTCGAGAAGTATAAGGAAAGATTTGTTGCCCAGGGCTTCTCAAAGATTGAGGGAATTGACTATGAAGAAACCTTTGCACCTGTCGCACGGTATTCTTCCATACGGACCATCCTTTCTCTCTCAACGCAGATGGGTTGGCACATTCATCAGATGGATGTGAAGACTGAATTCCTTAATGGGATCATTGAGGAAGAAGTGTAAATTGAGCAGCCTGAAGGATTTGAGATATTCAGCAGCGAGTCACATGTGTGCAGGCTCAAAAGAGCGTTGTATGGGCTGAAACAAGCACCCCGTGCTTGGTACACTCGGATCGACAAATATTTCACTGGATTTGGCTTCACCAAGAGTGAGGCGAATGCAAACCTATACCAAATTGTGGTGGAGTGTAAGATTTTAATCATTGTACTTTATGTTGATGATTTAATACTAAAAGGTGATGAGCAGTTGATACACTCATGTAAGGAAAATCTTGCAAAGGAGTTTGAGATGAAGGATTTGGGCCTCCTTTGTTACTTCCTTGGATTGGAAATATGGTAACGGGAAGGTGAACTGTTTGTGTCTCAAGGCAAGTATGCTCGGGAGATACTGGAGAAGTTTCACATGTAAGGTTGCAAGCCTATCGACACTCCTCTTCCAGAAAATTGGAAGAAAGAGGATGCTACATCGACAGAGGTAGTGGATGCCACTTTTTATTGACAGTTGGTGGGTTCGCTCATGTATTTAGTCAATACAAGACCGGAAATATGCTATGAGGTGAACCAGCTTTCAAAAGCGATGGTTAAGCCTAAAAAGCTATTTTGGAAGGCAGGCAAGCATGTTTTGAGATATCTCAGGGGCACATCTAAGTATGGTTTATGGTACAGATAGATGGATGAGGTGAAGTTGCATGGCTTCACGGATGCAGATTGGGCAGGAAGCCCAACAGACAAAAAGAGCACATCAGGAGGGATTTTTAGTATCAGATCTATGAAATTTTCTTGGTACAGCAGGAAACAAAGATCCGTGGCACTCAGTTCAGTGGAAACAGAATACATGGCAGCAAGTCAAGCTACATGTGAGGCTATCTGGATGAGGAAGATTCTGGTTGGTTTGTTCGGTTCACATTTAGATCCCACCGTGATACATTGTGATAATCTGAGTTGCAATAAACACTTGGTTAATCCTGTGTTTCATGATAGATCTAAACATATTGATATACGGTATCATCATATCAGAGATTGTGTGCAGTGGAAGATCATGTTGCTTCAATACATTCCTACGGAGGATCAAGATGCAGATATTCTGACGAAGGCGCTCACTAGGAGAAAATTAGAATACCATAGAGGTAGGATCGGGGTGAAGGATAATCCCTATCTTTTTGAGAGGGAGTGTTGAGATTCAACAAGATTATGAGCTTAGTGGAAAGAGTCACCTTCACTAAGTGGGCCAGCAGGCTATTTTTGGAGAAATTCTATTTTTAGACAATGTCTATTTTTAGACATGATGATCATATTTCAGAAGTTGCAGGATGCTATTTGTGGATGGTTGATCAATTTGGAAAATTAGATGAAATTATATTCTTAGAATATTAGGTGAAGTCTATTTATAGATCACTGATCTAAAAATAGATGCATGTCGATTATTATTAGCTCTTAATAATAATCAGACTCTAAACAACAACTTATTCTCTTGGAGCACTTTGTTTCAGTGAAAATATGTGGCACATTTGTGGACTAAGGGAATTACGCAATTCCCAAATGTTTACTGGAGCTAATTCATGGAGGACTCTGTTAGAACTCAAGTGGAAGAGTTATGACACAGTTGGAAGAAGTAGTTATGGAGTTGTATTAAGTTTAACTCAGTTAGACTCAGTTGAGCTAGTTGTATCTAGTCTAACTGAATGATACACTAGTGAGAGTGGAGTGAGTTAATTAGTTAATTAATTCACAAATAATAACTCATTAATCAACTGAACAATACAACATTTAACTATAGCACATGGCAGTTTCAGTGGAAACCCAATGGAGAGATAGGTGAAAGGGAAAGATAGAATATCTGTTGTGACTATAGTTATGCATTGATTGCATCACACACACATTGTAGTTTCCAATGAGGATTGCGCAGTCAAGGCAAAAGTAATTCGAATTCATTCAGAGCTATTCTTCAGCAGGGATTGTGCAGTGGATGCAATTTAGCAGGAGGGCAAAGATCAGTGCATGGATTTGCAAGATTGTTCCTGATTAGTGTAGGACGATTGTATTGTACTGAGATCTTGATAAGCTTTGTATGAGGATTTTCATATGATTCCATGATACATAATATATAGTTGGGGTTTCCAGCTTCAGGATTTCCCGGTTAAAAATTGTGTTATGTGCGATTGTTTTTATTTATGCTTTACATGTGTGTGCAATTAAATTTTCAGCAAAAGATTAACAAGTGGAATAGATTTAGTATCTTGCATAAAGTTAAATAGTGTGAGATCAGGTGGATCTAGGACATATGCATGCTTAGTGCATATAATTTCTACAACACAGAGATTCCAGAGAAAGATATTGTACCTCCTACAGTAATTTAAGAGGAACAACAACCAACCACTTCTAATACATAATTAATTAAGAAACATCATAGTATAGAAGTGTTTTCATCAAAGAAAATAGAAGAAAAGGACATGGACATAAAGGAAAGATATAAGGAGATTAAAGCTAAAAATGAAGAAATAAAAAATGAAATATATTCTCAGTACTTAAATCAGACTCCTAGCATTTAAAATAGTCTACTTTTAGCCTTTTACTACAAGAACAAAAGGATGCTGATGATAGTGCTCCAGCCCACAGTTCCAAGTCCTAAATCATCCTCTGATTATAAAAAGGTTGATTTGGAAGTTCCAGTCGAGGATATTCATCATCTGGATCAAATAGAATTTCATAAAGAGCCAGGAGAGATGCTTTATTCCACAATGAATACTGAGGCTATGAGTGCACAAAAGCTTCAAAACACTTAGATAAATGTAAGAGATCAACTCAAATTGGAGAAGGCATCTTCATATGCAAAGGATATCAGAATCAAATCCTTGGAAGAGCAAGTGATGGAAGTAGGATATGATCCTCATAATATAAAAGATGCAGAGGAATTAATCAAAAAGAAAAATGCTGATATTGCTGCACTTAAGAAGCAATTGAAAATCCCCCCTACAGAGCATCCTTAGGCCAAGGAGGTTTTATAGGATTCTAATAAAAAATATGAGATGATGAGTCTCATTTTATAGCTAACAACCCAGATTAAAGAAATTGAAATTGAAATGGACAAATTGGTCCAAGAGAAAGAAGTCAACAAAGCACAGGAATTTATTGCCACTGTGATTTCTATAGTTACAACAACAGTACCATCTACTCTGGTAGAAACACTGGCTCCAAATTTCCCATTGGCCACAACAGTTCCAGTCACTTCATCTACAACTTCAGCCATTGAATCTTCAACAACAACAACAAAACACTCAGATGAAGCAAGAAAACTAGTAAAGGAAATGCAAGATATGTCTATCTAGACAAATGAGATCAATAGGTTAAAATAACATATTAAAAATCTTGAAGATATTAAAAAACTTGCACAAATAAATGCCAATAATGAAGAACAAAAGTCCAATAGATTTAATGAACAACTAAAGAAGTTGGAAAAAGAATTAAATTTGAAAGAAAATATGGCTCATGTCAATATCATTGAAGCAGTCAATGATACTTGACCATCCATATAGGTCATCTATGAGCAGAAAGACCTAGTGAAAGCAGCAAGAGAAGCAATACAGAAGACAAAGAAGAGCTAGGTAAAAATCCTGAAAGGGATCTAGAAATTATCAAATATCTCAATTCCAAAAACGAATAAGAACTGGATGAAATTGGAATTACAGATAGAACATAGACCATCCTTGAAGCAAGGAAGGTAATATCCAAGAAGAAGTTGATGATACAATTAGAGTAAAAGTGCTAGAACATGGAAATGGAGATTACAAGATTCATGATTAAATTTGGTATTCTAAGGCAAAAAGGCCTTCCCAATCCACTGGTGATTAATGACAGATTGATGAAATAGGAGGATTATGACAAAAATATAAGAGAGTTTGACAAAGAGCAAGTAAATAAATCAGCTTTGCAGGGAATCCCAACAGGGAAAGTGCTATATAAGAATTTTGAAAATTTGCTTTACTTACAGCATGAAGTAAAACACTTATTTGTGAACAAACCAACATTTTCAAAATACACTAAAGATGATGAAAACTTTAGAAGGCTAATGAAGATAAAAGTTCCAGAAGCTGAGTTTTGGGAGAAGTTGACTGATCTACTGTAAAGATCAAATTACAGTGAGCACAGAGCAGTGAAAGTAAAAACAGAGTTTTCTGTTTTTACACATTGAAAGTTTTCTGCAGTAAAAGAGTATCAGTAAAGAGTATCAGGATGAAATTGTATCAGATGAAAGGTCAAAGAAAAAATTTGAGTAAAGATGAATTTTCCAGCGTAAAGGACACCTCAATGTTCAGCTGCAGCCTTCATCAAACAAAAAAGAGAGAAAGTAGTGATAAAATCAAAACAACATGCTATTTTATTTCAATAAAAAATACAACTAGCATTAGTTAGGGAGCTGTCACTATCTTCTTGCATGAATATATTTATTTTCCATAAAAAATTCCTAAGTTCATTCTAGGATATTTTGTATGAAGTTTTTGTATAAATACTCCTCATTAGGAAGTATTGAGTGTGGATGAATTGCTTAACATTTCTGTAGTTATACTATTGTGAACCTAAGGGTTTTTGTATCAATTTCAAGTCAGCAGACTGGATCACAAGAAATAAAGCATCATATTATAGGATTCATGTGTTGGGCCACTGCAGTGAAGTATTTTCACATGTTACTTTGTCATTTTTCTCATGTTTTCCATCAATATTTGAATTTTTTCCAAATCTAAATGATCAATCAGGAATTGTTATTTCAGAATATGTTAAAAACACTCTATTTTGAATGATTATCATTTATATGTTTTCAACTATTATCCAGAATAGGGAACCTTTAATTTCTCCCTGATTTCGATTGACCTCTGCCTTCTCACTCATATCCAGATTTAAGAACCCTTAATTGCTCTTTTATCTTGATCAAAACCATTTCACCATCAGCCTTGAAGATTTGAAGTGACTCAGCTATCTTGCCCTGTAAAAATTTCCCTTTAGACCTGATCTTGATTTGATTGCTTAACACATTGACTCTATTTACCCAATGGGATGCATATCTATAGCTATCCATCTAAGTAAGTGATTTCACCACCAAATTAAATGAAAACCCCAAAACCAATTTGCCCTATATAACTAGCCTAAAAGAAAATACTAATCAACAAAGATAAATATTATAGAGAAAGAGCCATCTCTGAGCATTACGAAGGCGAGATCCTAAGGCTTGAAAGTAGGTTTGTGGTTACCTCTGATATTCTTAAAACTAAAATAAAAAATCTCACAAATTTTGAGAATTATTAGAGTGATAACATTCTAACATTCTGGTGACCATACTAGGGACTAACCAATCCTTAGTTTTTAAATAGATCTTAAAGGAAATATTTTCATTTATATTTTCACCTTAAGATTGTTTTAAATAAGTTGCGAGTATATTTTCATAAAACTATAATTCCGGCTTCCAGAAGAGTCTACTATACCAGGTCCAATCCAAATTCACAACCTACTGTCATAGTAGATAATCCTGACAGAATTGGAAAGAAAAACAAAAGAGTAGAATATTTAGGTAATGAAGTTTCATTAGTCAAAGCAAATTCACTTCCCAAACAACTATCAAGTTTACAATACATTGAATTTGATTTAAATTTTGAACAATATTTGTTTAGAACTAAATCAGAAAGTGACTTACATAATACTGTAATAGATCTTGATTTTATTTCATTCATTGAAACTAGGAAGGAAACTGTTTCAGTTGATTATGAGAAAAATATTTTTGAAGTATATGATAAACTTGATGCCATAACTGCAACTTTGATTAAAGAAATAGATGAATCTTATTTACAACATTAAATTGAATTAAGTGCTTTATCAGCCTATACCCCTAAGCCTTCTACCAGCCATTTAGATGCTATTATTTTAGAATCTATGGGTTCATCTCTATTCAGTACCACCTCATCCATTGCTTCCACCACACTTCATTCCACAAATTCATTTTTTCCAAAACTTCCACTTCAACCAAGAATTTTATTTCCATATTCAACCACCTCAAGTTCACCCCCTAGTATTTCTACTGCATTTTCCAATACATCATTCTCATTCCACCTATTCTAATATCCCAACTTCATTTTCTAGTATCTCAAACACATTTTCTAGTACATCTTCTTATATCCCAATCTCATCTACAAGTTATTTAACTACATCAACAAGTACTTGTAGTTCTTCACCAAGTACTTCAAACTTACCTCCTAGCCATGGTTGCCAGATATGCTCCCTTGGTCCTACTAGAACATTTACATAACATGCCCTAGGATTATCAAAGAAAAATCCATCAATTTCACGGGACCACTCGCTATACTGCACAAAAAAATGTTAATAAGATGACATAATATTTTTAACTTCATGAAATTGATGATGCTGCTGTGTAAATGAGAATTTTTTCTCAAACTTTAACTGGTGAGGTAAAAAAATGGTTTAAAGGTTTGAATGCTGGTAGTATTGATGATTTAGCAGTATTTCATAGATTATTTCTTAATAGATGGGAAAAGAAGAAAAATCCACTACAAATCTTATCTGAATTTGAAAGTATAAAAAGAGCACCAAACGAAATAGTCCAAGATTATTGTACTAGATATAACAGTATTTATAATGCAATTCCTGCTAATCTTAAACCTCCTCCAGACTCTGTCCTTATCAAATTACCCGATAGATTTGATACAGATATAGCTTATCGACTGAGAGAGAGAAACCCAGAAAATTTAGAGCAGATGAAAATTAATGTTGTTAGTGTAGAGGCAAACTTGTTAGTAAAGAAAGCTAGATTAAGAAATGAAAGGAGAGTGACAATAAAAGAGGAAACATCAACTTCAGATTTGAAAATAGATCAATTAGAAAAAAAATTAGAGATAATGACAGATAGGTTAGATAATATGGAAAGGAAGCCACAGTGGGATAACCAACAACAAGGACCTCAAATTAGAAATTCCAATTTTAGGAAAAACACCAACATTGGAAAATCTAGAGAATCAACACCTGAGCAAACAATAAGACCACCTTTCCAAGAGAACTATGCTGAAAGTTCTCATCAAAACGAAGATGATGAAAAAACCATTAATCTAATGGGAATTAATGATGATAACACCATTTTTATTACACAAGAAGAATAGGAGTTATATGAATTAAAACAACTACAATTGGATTCTGGTGAGTCTTTTGATTACAAGCAAGGTTATGAGTTTGCAATTAATGAAGTTCATAAGCAATATAACCTTAGGAACAAGAAAAATGTAGAGCCCCCTACTAAGAAATCTGTCCAAACCCAAACAAAGAAAACAATAGAGGCTCCTAGCACTAAAGTTCTGCAAATCCTACATAGGGAAACCAAGAAAAACTCTAATTCAACCCAGAAAATTTCAAGTCCCAAAATTTCACCAAGTCCTAAAATTGTTGACATCACAGATGCTACTGTCCAAATATCAACATATCCTCAAAAATCTGTCGTTGTCAAGACAACAAATTCTGCTAAAACAACAATTTCAGATTCAAAAACATTTGTTGTTGATCCAAAATCAGCTGATCATAAAACAACAGTTGCTGAAATAGTTGTTGAAACATCAAAACCTGCTAAAAATTCCACTGCATTACAAATTGTTCCTGAAAAGAAAATTAAAAGCAGTAAAACATTGGAAACTCAAACATAAAATGAAAATACAGCTGTAGAAAAAGAAGATAAACCCACCCAAACTACAGTTACAAAGGAAGAAATAATCTAGCTAGGAAAATCACAAGCACCATTCAACATCCAAGATGAAATTGCAAAACTAAAGATACCAATTTCTTTGACAGAATTGGTAAAACGTGACCTATACAAATCACACATCACTGAAACATTAAACATGAATGATGGATAAGATTCTGTCAAATTGAATGATGATCAACCAGAGCTAATTTTTGGTCCTGATGTGAATGGGAAACACTAAGAAGGAGGAGTTCCTCCTTTCTACATTAGTTTAAGAGTTCATGATCAAATTTTACATAATGCAATGCTAGATTCAGGAACTTCACATAATTTAATGCCAAAAGAAATTATGGAGACCTTGAATTTAGACATTAAAAGACCATATAAAGACCTCTTTTCATTTGATTCCAGTAAAGTGAAATTTTTACGTTTAATCAAATATTTATGTGTTACATTAATTCAATATCCTAGAAAAATCATGATCATGGATATTGTAGTAGCTGACATCCCTCCCAAATATGGAATGCTATTATCTCACTCATGGGGAGCTAAACTACAGGGATATATACAACTTGATATGTCTTATCCAACAATGTTAGTTTTTGGACAACCTAAAAAAATTTACAGAGAAACATTGATGAAGTAGATGGTTAGTAGTGTTGAAAGACCCAAAAACTATCAATACTGAACTAAAAAAGAAAGAGAAATACCCAGACATTGAAAACATTTTTCATGAATCAATGTGGCATCTAGACTTTGATGGATCCGTTAACAAATTAGGATCAGAAGCAGGAGTTTGGATACATAACATGGAACGGAACCATTCTAAAGGTCATGCCTTTAGATTAAATTTCAAATTTACCAACAACATGGCAGAGTATGAAGCTCTGATTTTAGGATTGCATATCATCAAAAATTTAGGAGGAAAAAGAGTTTCAATCATGGGAGACTCTGATTTAATTGTAAAATAGATTAGAGGAGAATATTATATTTATAATCCAAGATTAAGCCAATATAGAGAAACAATGTTAGATTTAATCAAATAATTTCTTGAATGTGACTTTGTTGTAATTCCTAGAAAACAAAATGTGTAGGCACACAGTTTAGCAACTTTTTCTAGTACCTATAATCTTTCTTTTCATCCTAATCATCAATATACAATAGAAGTTAAACATAGGCCTACAATACCAGATAATCTAAAATATTGGCAAATATTTTCACAAGATGAACAAATATATCATTTCATGAATGCTGAAGGAGAGTTTCAAAATTGTAACATAGACACAGATTGTATAGTAGATCAAACCATAGATAGTGAGATTGATAGAACCAATTTAGATGTAAATAACTTATATTTCACTAAACCCACTAAATTTACACAAGTAGAAATAGTTAATTTAGAAAAGGTAGAAATAGAAGAATTAATTGATGATGATTCTGACATTTTAAACCTTAAGAACAAATTTTTACCTAAGGGATTAGCCCCTTTAGAAGATATTTTTTATTATAATGGTGTTGCACGAAAACCAAAGATGGAGCCATTGAGAACTGATATACAAGAAGTAAACATGGGAACATGATTAAAGCTTAAGATGATAAAACTTTCAAAAACATTACTTCAAGAAGAAAAATTAAAATACATAGCTCTGTTTAAGGAATTTTAGGATGTATTTGCATGGAGTTATGAGGACTTAAAATCCTATAAAACTAGCATAATACAACACAAAATACCCATAAAAGAAGATAAAAAACCTTTCAAACAGAAGCTCAGAAGAATTAATCCAATTTTAATACCTTTGATTGAGAAAGAGGTCAAGAGAATGTATGATGCCCAAATCATTGCACCAATCAGATATTCTGATTGGGTTTCAAATCTAGTTCCCACTAGGAAAAAGACATGAGAAATAAGAATGTGTGTTGATTTCAGGAATTTAAATAAAGTGTCCTTAAAAGACAACTACCCTCTCCCCAAGATGGATAAAATTTTACAGAGGGTGTTTGGTTCATCTAGAATTTCATTACTTGATGGATTCTTTGGGTATAACCATATTTTAGTTCAAAAATAAGACCAAGCTAAAACTGCATTTACTACTCCATGGGGTACTTTCATGTATGTGAAAATGCCTTTTGGGTTAATGAATGTAGGAGCTATTTTTGAAAGAGCTATGATATAGCCTTTGCTAAATAAATTAATGATTTCCTTGTTATCTATCTAGATGATATTACTGTATTTTCAAAGACTGACATTGAACATCTAGATCACCTCAGACAAGTATTTATCAAATGCAGGAAATTTGGCATTTATCTAAATCCTAAAAAGTCTCTATTTGTACTAGAAGAAGGAAAACTATTAGGAAATATCATATCTAAAGAAGGAATTAGGATTGACCCAGCTAGAATAGAGGCCATTCTGAACATTAGTCATCCTAGGAATATTAAAGAATTGCAAGCTTTCTTAGGTAAAATATTTTTTTTCAGAAGATTCTTCTCAAACCTAGTAGAAATAATTAGGGAACTTAAAAACATGTTGAAAAAAGACTCAGTACTTAAATGGAATGTGGAGGCAAAGCAATCATTTGAATCAATTAAACAAGCCTTGACAAAAACACCAGTCCTAATCAGTCCTAACTTTAAAAATTATTTCATTATTTTTTCTTTTTCTTCAGAACATACTATTGCTGCAGTTTTACTACAGAAAAATGATTAGGGCTATGAGCAGCCTATTGCTTTTTTCAACAAATCACTTAGAGATGTTGGTATGAAATATAACATCATGGAAAAGTAGGCACTAACATTAGTGAAAGCTATCAAAGATTTTAGAGTATATATCTTATATTCACATATCATTGCTTATGTTCCAAATGAAGTTGTAAAGGACATTATAACACAAAATGGGCCTAATGGTAAAAGAGGTAAGTGGATTGCCACCATTTTGGAATATGACATAGAAATGAAGCCCACCAAACTCATAAGAGGTCAAGGTTTAGCAAAAATCATGGCTGAATCAAATTGTCATGCTTTAGATATTAATTTTATTGCCCAAATAGATGATCAGGAAGAGATGGCAACTCCAGAGATCAGTGAAGTCTTTTCAGACTCACCATGGTATGCATATATTATATTTGCATTACTTAATTTACAAGCTCCTCCTAGATTGTTAAGAACCAAATATATATTTTTAAAGTTGAAGGCAATGAAATTTTGTATCATAGATAATGCACTCTTTTGGAAAGATCATGGTGGCATTTTATTGAATTTTTTGCTTAAAGAAGAAGCTGATAAAGTTTTGAAATAATTTCATCTAGGTGATTGTGGAGGAAATCTCTATTGGAAGAAAACTGTAGATGAAATTTTGAGAGCCGGATTTTACTGGCCTACATTGTTTGCAGATGTGAAAAAGTATGTGACCTCCTATCACAAGTGTCAAATTTTTGAAGGAAAGAAAAAGCTGCTACCTTTTCCCTTAAAACCCATCTCCATAGAAATTCGTTTTCAACAATGGGGTCTTGACTTCATTGGTGAAATTCACCCTCCATCCTCAGCCCAAAACAAGTGGATTTTGACAGCCACATACTATTTCACTAAGTGGATATAAGCCATACCTTCCAGGGAAGCCACTGACACTGTCATAATCTCATTTTTAGAAAATAACATACTCTCAAGATTTGGATTGTTGGGTGTGGAGCCTAATTATATTTTTTATTTTTTATCATAACGTTGGACCCCTGTACCTTAATGGGGCGGCAACGCTGCTCATAATTAAATGCTGCTTGGGGGGTCCAAGTTTATGGAGCCCCCCCAGCAGGGGGTTTCGGGGGCAGCGCCCCCGAAGCTAAAAACATATGTAAAATTGCCTTGTAAAAGTATAGTAATTTCTAGTCAATCTGGGCCGTTCATTAGGCGGATGATCTGACGGTAGAAGTTATGTTTAGTTTAGGGTTTTTTCCCTAGAAGGAAACCCCTCACTTTTTATGGGGGTATTGTATTGTGGCTGTGTATTGAATGTGTATTCTGAGAGCAAGAAACAGATAGGGAGAATTGTTGGAACAGGGTCTCCTAACACACTGTGAAACTGGTCCATTTTGGATATTTTTTGTTAGATTTAATATAGCGGAGGGGTTTTGGGGTGGGTCAAAGCCCCAAAAGCATTATATTGGGTAAAAGGCAAAAACCAGGGTTCTGAAAACCAGGGTTTGTGGACCATGGGAAATATTAGGCTAGATTGTTATAAATAGAGGACCATTTTTGTATTGTAAGGCAGGATATGATAAGCTATTGATGCGAATTGTGATTTAAGCTATCTGTTTGGGTTTTGGGGAACAGACTCCTGTTGGCTGTGTGCGCGAAGATCTAAGTCCAGATGTGTGTAGACCCTGATGCTGTGTGCGCAGGTTGGGAAGGGAATTGTAAGGAAAAATTGATGAATGAATGAATGTGAAAGATTGTTAGAGAACTGAATCTGTGAGTAATTTTGTGTGAATTACTGATAATTGTTGTATTGTGTGTTTTCCGTCCTTAAGCTGCGAAATATATGTGTATTGCGTTCTTGGATCTAGATTTGTTATGTTCTATTTATGTATTGTTGTGTTGATGTTATAAGAAGCATATAACTATAGATCTAGTGCACGTGGATGCAAATAGAGACTTAATTAACTCTGTATAGAACAAGGTAATCGGGGATTATAGGACCTAGCGCAGCTCTGCTTGCTTTACCCATCCTTTCTCAGGGTGTGGAAACCTAGTTCCAGCACCCACCCATACTACTTCGGGTGAGACTTTGACCTGCGCAAGCAGGTCACTGCCGAAAGGGCCAGTAGTATAGGGGTTTGTTGGCAAACCTTACACACCGAACCTGGGTCAGGACCCCTCGAGCCAACAAGACTGTGAGAGAGAACATAGGATATTACATTGGATCTGTTGTAGGTTGTGTCTCTTCATTTTGTTGGATAATAGAAAGGAAGGATTGGCTGTTCAGGCTGGACGTAGCCCAAACTGGGTGAACCACATATATCTGTGTCTCTCTGCTTTTATGTGTTTTGTGTGCTTGTATTTTCCGCATATTTTATGTGTTGCATTTCTTTGTAATATATAATTTCTAACAATTGGCATCGGAGCCGAAGGTATATTTGGCTGATAGTCTTGCAGGAAAGAAGGGTTCCTGGTTCAAGTGGGAGTAATGGCGGAAGATGTTAAGTTTAGGGTCGAGAAATTCAATGGACAAAACTTCCCACTGTGGAAGATGTAGATGGAAGATTATCTGTATCAGAAAAATATGTACCTACCATTGAGCAGAAAAAAAAATAAGTCGACAGTTATGACAGACGAAGAATGGGAGATTTTCGATAGAAAGGCACTCAGAATAGTACGGCTGTGCCTCGCCGCATTGATATCCTTCAATATTTTGAATGAAACAAAAACAGAGGGTTTGATTAAGGCATTGGCGAAAATATATGAAATACCCTCGACCTCAAACAAGGTATTTCTTATGAAATGTTTATTTAATATGAATATGTTAGAAGGTGGATCTATTACAGACCATTTAAATGATTTTAATATAGTTACCAGTTAGTTAAGTTCTGTAGGGGTAAAATTTGATGATGAAGTTAGGGCTCTTTTATTTCTGTGCTCATTTCCAGAAAGCTAGAATGGTTTAGGTATGGCCATTAGTAACTCTGTCTCTGGATCTAGTACGTTAAAGTTTTCTGATGTTGTCGGTGCTATCCTTAGTGAGGAAATGCAACGGAAAAGCTTCGGTGAGACATCGGGTAATGCTTTGGGTGCAAAGTATAGGGGAAGAAGAATGGAAAGAGGAAAGAGCTCGGTATATCGCAGTCAATAAGGAAAGGCAAATCCAAGTCCAGATCGGGGATAGTGTGCTGGAAATTTGGAAAGAAAGGACACCTAAAGAAAGACTGTAGATATTGGAAGGGAAAAGAAGGAGACACACAACAAGAAAACAATCATGAAGCAAATGTGATAGGTGATGTGTTACAAGATGTTTTGTTTCCTTCTTTCGAAAATGTTACTGATTCTTGGGTGGTAGATTTAGGGGCCTCATTCCATGCCACACCTGATAATAAATATTTTCATGACTATGTTGAAGGAGATTTTGGACAAGTTCATTTGGGTGATGATAAACCCTGTAAAATTGTTGGGATGGGTAAAGTTCTTGTAAAACAACAGACTGGAAACCAATGGCTATTAAAGGAGGTAAGGAATGTTCCAAATCTAAAGAAAAATCTGATTTCAATAGGGCAGTTAGGCGGTGAAGGTTGTGTGACAACTTTCACAGATAAAACTTGGAAGGTCACCAAAGGAGCCCTGGTAATAGAAAAAGGCGAAAATGTTGGTACATTGTATTTATGCAATGGTACTTCTAACTCTGTTAATGCTTTAACTTCCAAAGGAGAAGATGCAGTATTATGGCATCATACGCTCAGACACATGAGTGAGAAGGGGATGAAGATTATTCACTCAAGAAACTTGTTGTCGGGTTTGAAGAATGTTGATTTGGATTTATGTGAGAATTGCATTTTTGGAAAATAGAAGAGAGTCATATTTCTCTGAGTTGGGAAAGAAAAGAAGAGCGAAAAATTAGAGCTTGTGCATACAGATGTATGGGGACCTTCTCAGGTATCATCTCTCGGTGGCTTTCGCTATTATGTTACTTTTATTGATGATGAAAATGGAAAAACTTGGATTTATTGTATTAAGAATAAATCTGATGTATTTTATACTTTCAAGAAATGGAAATCTTTGGTTGAGATTGAGATAGGAAATAAGTTGAAGTGTCTCAAATCAGACAATGGAGGTGAATATTGCAGCAAAGAGTTTGATAGGCACTGTTCAGAGCATGGAATTCACAGAGAGAATATAGTTCCAAGAACACCACAAGAAAATTGTGTGTCAAAAAGGATGAACAGAACAATCATGGAGCATGCAAGGTGCATGAGATTTCATGCAGAATTGCCTTTACAATTTTGGGTAGATGCTGTAGATATTGTTGTTTATCTAATAAACAGAGGGCCTTCAAGTTCCTTGGATGGTGGTATTCCAGAGGAAGCATGGATAGGTAGAAAGGAAAACTACTCTTTTTTAAAGCCATTTGGCTGTGAGGCCTTTGTCCATATTAATAAAGAAAACAAAAAAAAGCTTGAGGCAAAATCAAAGAAATGTACCTTTATTGGATATGGTGTTAAATATTTTGGTTATCGCTTATATGATTATGAAAATCAATAAATCATTAGGAGTAGAGATGTAATATTCAATGAAAAGGTATTGTGTAAGAATCAGTTGCAGGAAAAGAAATAGGAAATAGAGAACAAAGAATACACAATTCTTGATGAGATCACAGAAAAAGTAAAGGTGCTTGAAAATAATAAGAATCAACAGCCACAACAACAACAACCACCACAAAAGCAAAAAGCACCTCAAACACCTAAAAGTGATCTCAGAAGATATACCAAGATAAGTAGACCCCCTGAATGATACTCTCCTTCATTATATTATTTATTGTTGACTGATTTTGGTGAACCCGAATGTTATGAAGAAGCAATGCAGGTTGAAACCAGGAAGAAGTGGGAGCTAGCCATGGAAGAAGAGATGGAATCCTTAATACATAACCAAACTTGGGACTTAGTCATGTTGCCTACAGGTAATACAACATTGCAGAATAAATGGGTTTACAGGCTGAAGGAAGAAGATGGAGGAAAACAGAGGTACAAAGCTAGACTTGTGGTGAAGGTGTTTGCACAAAAGAAAGGTATTGATTTTGATGAAATATTTTCTCCTATTGTTAAGATGACTTCAATCAGAACTATTTTAAGTCTTGTAGCAGCAGAAGATTTACATCTTGAATAGTTAGTTGTAAAGGCAACATTTTTCCATGGAGATTTGGAGGAAGAGATATATATGGAGCAACCATAAGGATATGAGGTCAAAGGGAAAGAAAAATTAGTGTGCAGGTTAAAGAAGAGCTTGTATGGCTTAAAACAGGCTCCAAGGTAGTGGTATCTAAAATTTGACAAGTTTATGTCTGAACAAGGTTATAATAGATGTCACTTTGATCATTGTGTTTATATGAAAAAGAAAAATGATGGAAGCTATATTATATTGTTATTGTATGTAGATGACATGCTTGTTGCAGGGTCTAACATGTAGGAAATAAATGTGCTCAAAAGAAAATTGGCAAATTTATTTCCAATGAAGGATTTGGGAGCTGCAAAATAAATCCTTGGTATGAGAAGAACTAGAGACAGGAAAAATGGAAAATTAACACTATCTCAGAATGAGTACATACAAAAGGTGTTGAAAATATTTAATATGTAGAATTAAAAACCAGTTAGTACACCTTTTTCTAGCCATTTCAAACTTAGTAAGGAGATGTGCCCCAATACCCAAGAAGAAATGGACTATATGTCTAAAGTTCCATATGCATCAGCAGTTGGAAGCTTGATGTATGCAATGGTCTGAACAAGGCCTGATATTGCACATGCAGTGGGATTTGTAAGCAAGTACATGAAAAATCTGGGAAAAGAACATTGGATGGCAGTAAAATGGATTCTCAGATATTTGAGAGGTACCACAAATCAAGAATTATTCTTTGGTGGTTCAAAAATTTCTCTACAGGGATATGTTGATGCAGATATGGTAGGTGACAAAGATAACAGGAGGAGCACTACGGGGTATGTATTTACTGTAGGTGGAACAACTATTAGTTGGGTTTGAAAAATCCAAAGTGTTGCACTTTCAACAATAGAAGCAGAGTATGTTGCTGCTATAGAGGCTAGTAAAGAAATGATTCGTTACAAAGGTTTATGGATGAATTAGGTAAGAAGTACGATATGGGAATGTTATACAGTTATAGCCAAAGTGCCATTCATCTTGCAAAGAACTCAACATTTCATTCCAGGACTAAACACATACAACTCAAGTACCATTTCATACGGTCAGTATTGGAAGATGGACAGTTGAAGCTGGAAAAGATACACACTAGCCAGAATCCTGCAGATATGCTAACAAAAGTTGTAACCAAGGAGAAAATGAGAATATGCTCAGTTTCAATTGGTCTTCAAGAATGACGATGAAGATGAGAAACAACCAAGTCCAAAGTGGAGTCATTTTCCAACAAATGAAGCAGCGATGGAGTTGCTACAATTAGTCTCCAAGTGGGATATTGTTAGGTGTGGAGCCTGATTATCTTGTTTATTTTGTATCACAACGTTGGACCCATGTACCTTAATGGGGCGGAAATGCCGCCAGTAATTAAACATTGCTTGGGGGGTCTAGGTTTATGGAGCCCCCCCCTGGTGGGGGGTTTCAGGGGCAGCGCCCCTGAAGCTAAAAACAAATGTAAAATTTCCTTGTAAAAGTATAGTAATTTCTAGTAAATCTGGGCCGTTCATTAGGTGGATGATCTGATGGTAGAAGTTATGTTTAGTTTAGGGTTTTTTTTCCCTAGAAGGAAACCCCTCACTTTGTATGAGGGTATTGTATTGTGGCTATGTATTGAATGTGTATTCTGAGAGCGAGAAATAGATAGGGATACTATGAGAGAGAACATAGGATATTACAATAGATCTGCTGTAGATTGTGTCTCTTCATTTTGCTGGATAATAGAAAGGAAGGACTGACCATTCGGGGTGGATGTAACCCAAAATGGGTGAACCACATATATCTGTGTCTCTCTTCTTTGATGTGTTTTGTGTGCTTGTATTTTCCACATATTTTATGTGTTGCATTGCTCTGTAATATATAATTTCTAACATGGTTGCCCCCAAAATATCATCACTAATAATGAAGCTGCATTCAAGTCCAAAAATATGATTGACTTCTGTAATAAATACCATATTACCCTTGGCCATTCCACTAGTTATTACCCTCAAGGTAATGGCCTTGCTTAATCCTCCAATAAAAGCCCAGTGAACATCATCAAGAAACTACTAGAAGATAATAAGAAAACCTGGAACAAAAGGTTAGTGAATGCCTTATGGGAGATAGACTTATAACAAATAAATCTATTGGTACATCCCATTTCTAGCTTGTTTATGGAATGGATGTTTTTTTTCCATACTCTCTAGGAGTAACAGTGATGAGAATAATCCAAGAATTACAGGTTGAAACCAATGATATCCAGAGAAGGATAAACAAAACCATACACTTGCAACAAACCAATGATATCCAAGGAAGATGTCTATCTCAAGTCTCAAGTTGTTCAAGAAAAGATTAAAAAGATATTTGACAGAAAGATTACAGAGGATGATTTTTACATAGGTGAAAAAGTTCTAAAGTGGGATTCCAGGAGGGAAGAGAAAGGTAAACATGGGAAATTTGATTTCTTATGGAAATGCCCTTATGTCATTTAGGGTTACAGAGGTAACAATTCTTTCTTTCTAAAGAAGTTGGATGGATCAGATTTGCCAGGTGGACCTATCAATGGTAGAATGATGAAGCATTTCTATTCCCAATAATAACAATAGTTCACTTTAATTTACTTAGTGTACATAACATTGCAGATTTTAGATTGGATTGGATGTTTTTATAGCAAATTTTAAGTCCGAAGAGAAGGCCCTAAGCTTTGAAAGATAAAATATCATAAGTATGAATAATGCAGAATTCAGAAAATAGATTCAAGTCTAGCACAGTCAGATTCAAAGGCTACTAGTCTCAAAGTTCTTGACATTTCACCAGGAAATGCCATCCCCATGTGGAGCCACTGTTAGAGTCCTATAATAATAGGATTCATAATTTTGAATTTACTTTGATTAGTCTTGTAAATATGTACATAATTTTCTTTCTGCAAATTGTTTTCCCATATTAGAAAATTAAAAAATGTAAAGAGGGTAAAAGTCCTAAAAGAAAAATCAAAGGAATTAAAAGAAAAATATAAAAAAGAATAGAAAAATGGACCCCAATAAAAAAAGAGATAAAAATAAAACATGAAAATGATGCAAATCCAAATGCCACTACTATTTACTTTTACTGAAAAATAAATATTATGTGCAACTTATTCAAAATTCCATAATCCCTGATAAGTCAAATAGCTTAATCTTGACTTCTTCATGCTTTAAATTTCATGTTGTTAGATAGAGAATAAAGATCTAGAATTTTTTTTTAACCTTGGCAGATTATTAGTTAGGTAGAGAATAAATAAGGAGATCAACAACTTAATATGAGCCCTTGGAAGAAATACAGATAGAATTAGTTATTTTTCTATTTTAAAAGAAAAATAAACAAGGGTTTGCAAGCTCAAATGAACCCTAGGTAAATGAAGAAAAAATGTTAAGGTAGCATATGGGTAGGCAGAATCAGCTTTACAATCATGGATAAGCAATAAATTTTAGTCACTAACTACCTTAAAAAATCATCCCCTTGTAAAAATACTTCATTTTCATTATTTCCCCTTCATTTTTCCTCTTTCCCATCATCATCCATTTTCCTTGCAAAAAATCCCCTTTTCCTAAGTATTAAATTCATTATACTTAAGGAAAATAAAACCCTTTGACTAATTCCCCTTTTACCCAAAAATGCCCAAAAAAATACTTATCCTAAGTGTAAATAAAAAATTATTGTGTTGGGACCCACAAGAATGAAATTCATCCCGATATGATGTTTTACACTACGGCATAATGTATTTCATCTCCCTCATCTCATTCATTACTAAACATTAATTTATATATTAAATCCTTTAGTCACCTTTTCGCCCATATTAGATTGATTCCTTTTATTAATATTTCCCGCCCATATTTTAATTTAACCTATGGTTTATTTCTTCCACAAGATATATAAACCCCTCACCCCATAGGTTAAAACTATTAATTATACTGGTCCCACTATATAATAACCCCGCCAATGCTAAAAGTTACACTTATATGCATTTCATTTGTTAATAAAAGAATACATCCACCTATCATATTTCATATCCAAACTATGTATTAAACCTATGTTTTAATACATATTACGCATCTTGCCGCATAGAAATCCCAAGCCCCATGCCATTTCACCATGCATCTTTATCGCACGATCTTGATCGTTCACTCCGCATCTCCCAGATCCAACGGTGGAGATCCCGCATCGCACAGTTCATTGCGAAAACGTTAAAGAAACCCAAAGCCTGTGATAAAAGCTGTTTTTAGGTTTTCTCTCACCTCCATGCATCCTATTTCTGTTGGATCGCATCGATCCTTCCAATTTCGCTTACCACTTTTTAAACTGTGCAAAAACCACCTGATGGTTTTACCTCCCTCGTGCATAAACCACCCTCGTATTTGAATTGACGCATGTTTAATGCATTCACGGTTCATTAAGATTGCTTATAAACCGCCCGAATGCATTCATTCTTACCTTTCTGTTACCGTTTTCTGCGTAGAAGAGCATTCTAGACCGAGATTAGACCACTGTCAACTTTTTTTTAGCCCAAAAGCAAGCAAGAATTACCAAATTGACTATTACATTAGCCGCAGAAGCTACCAGAGTGCCTATAAATAACAAAAAAATCTTATGAAATATTTCTAACCCTAGAAACCCTTCTACACATTGAAATTCCAATTTCCCAGGTATTCTTCAGAGAAAAAAGACTCATTTGTCAAATTTAAAAGAGTTTTATAGTTAATTAAATCAATTAGGAGCGTGTATATCTAAAAGGAACCCCTATTGCCTCCTAAATTCATTATTTATGTAAACCCTGAGCATTAATTGTAGATTTTGAAGCCTTAACATGTTTTAAAGCAAACTTTGATTAAATTTGACCATCTGTAGACCTGAGAAATCCTTCTAAAACATTCTAAATCTTTCCTACAATACTTAGGCATCATTATGCATAAAAATTGATGATGTAAGGTTGTTTTTTACAAAAAATCCACTGTAAACCCTAGTTATAATTTGCTGAGGCGATAAGGTCATGAAGTTTCTCTTTATGATAAATAAATTATAGTTTGAGTTAAATTGATCAAAATTATCCCTTTGCGGGCCAAAGATAGAACCCCTGTCATATCTAAAAACCTTGTGCAAACTGTTTAAACTTACAGAAGTGTTTTACAGGCTTGAATCAGTGTCTTAAAGGTCAAATAGTATAAAATTGATAAATTAGACCAATCTATGGCTTCCAAAATCACTCTTGTGATCAATCCTCTACAACCCCCTGTTGTAGATGTAGAACATGTTCCCCTGGTAGATGTAGAATTCAAAATTACTGATCCTGTTACAGAGTTCAACCTTCTTGAGCTCCACTACTGGAGCTAAGAAAAATCCTTAGACCAGGCTGATGAAGCGTTTATTTGGGAATCAAGCTTTCCTAAATATATTGTTCCTCACAGTCGTCAATGCCCAGAAGTAATCATACTCTGCCAATCATGCTATTCTCCATATCAAAGAGCTATTATGAACCTTGAAAAGGAAGTTTTGTTTACCATTACAGTCGATTCCATCAACCAAATGCTTCAGTTACAGCCTAGTCCAAATGAAGTTCCTTTACCTATTGAATCACTTACAAAGTTATACTTGGAATTAATTTTTCCCAAGAGATTCTAGATCTTTCAAACCTTCAAGCCATCTTATGTGGAAATCCCCAAACTGAATCCTCCATATTCCTCTGCTAAATTCTCAGAAAGAACCAGACATATTATTTCCATGTTGTCTTTTATCCTTGGATATTTCACAGATGAACACACAGATGTAGCAGTTCTTGGTTTCTTGTCCATTTTTGTACTTGGTCAACCTCCCGCTATCATCTTTAACTTTGCCCAATATATTGTTGATAGCATCCATGAGAAAATAGTCAAATTTCCTACTGAAGGTGTTTTTAGATATTCTTCATTTCTATTCTACATGTTCCTTTATTTTTAGTCTGAAAAGTTTCTATAACTCTTCAAAAGCTTGATGTGGAAGGAAATCCACAATTTGTCATATTCTGGACTTCCTTGATAAGGAAGGAATCAAATGAGTTTACCTATTCAGAGTTCACAGATTATTTTATCCATCCCTTTGTTAATTTTCTAAACAACAATGTGTAGCCCAGAATTAGAAATGAAATCAAGAAGGTTTTACAATAGTCTAAGCACAATAGAACAGGTGATTGGTACTTGTACCAAAATCACACTGAAATCAGAGTCTATGGGTCAAGCCTTATTCCTTACAAATTTCCAAAATACCTCCCTATGAGGTTATTTTCTTTGGAGTATATAAAGCATATTTTAAATTTAGATGCTGTCAATTTCTTGATTGCAAAGAAGAATACACAATTCAAACTGAATAACTAGGTCGGTCGATTCATATGTAATAACATAGAAGTAGGTCCAGAGGCAGAAAAACAATTGTTAGAGTTCAAGTTCAGTCCCACTTTTCTTTGGTATTATGATCCCCTTGGTATTATCAACAAAATGAGAGTTAAGTGCAAATTAACTCCATACATACATGAAAAGAAGCCTGATATTGAAAAATTCTCAAGCCAATCTGAATGGTTAGAGAATACATTGGTAGAGGCTAAGAAGCAAAGTGATACTAGTCAAAGTTTGCAGACTCCAGCCCAGGAAGACAGAAGTGTAAAAAAGAAATAGGGAAGAAGGGTCTTACACAGCTGAGACTACTACAGAAACAAAATTAAAACTAAGATACAACAAAAAGCCAAAGATTAATCCTACAAGTAAAGAAAAAGAGATAGTAGAGGTCATTGACACAAAGATTCCAGAGAAATATACTGTACCTCTTATATTAATTGAAGAGGAACAAAAACCAACCACTTCTAATACACAATTAATTCAGAAATAGAATAGTATAGAAGTTTCTTCATCAAAGAAAACAAAAGAAAAGGACATGGACATAAAGGAAAGATATAAGGAGATTAAATCTAAAAATGAAGAAATAAAAAATGAAATATATTCTCAGTACTTAAAGCAGACTCCTAGCATTCAAAACAAGCTACTTTCAACCTTTTTTATTACAAGAATAAAAATATGTTGATGACAGTGCTCCAGCCCACTGTTCCAACTACTAAATCATCCTCTGATTATAAAAAGGTTGATTTTGAAGTTCTAGAACAGGATATTCATCCTCTGGATCAAATATAATTTCATAAACAGGCAGGAGAGATTCTTTATTCCATAATGAATACTAAATCTATGAGTGCACAAAAGCTTCAAAACACTTTGATAAATGTAAGAGATTATCTCAAACTAGAGAAGGCATCTTCATATGCAAAGGATATCAGAATCAAATCCTTGGAAGAGATAGTGCTGGAAGTAGGATATGATCCTAAGAATATAAAAGCTACAGAGGAATTAATCAAAAAGAATAATGTTGATATTGCTGCACTTAAGAAACAATTGAAACTACCCCCTACAGAGCATCCTAAGGCCAAGGAGGTTTTACGAGATTCTAATAAAAAAGATGAGATGATGAGTCTCATTTTACAGCTAACAGCCCAGATTAAAGAAATGGACAAATTGGTCCAAGAGAAAGAAGTCAACAAAGCACAGGAAGTTCCTACCACTTTGATTCCTGTAGTTACAACAAAAAACAACAGTTCCAGTCACTTCATCTACAACTTCAGCCACTGAATCTTCAACAACAACAAAAAAAACACTCAGATGAAGCAAGAAAAATAGTAAAGGCAATGCAAGATACGTCTATCTAGACAAATGAGATCAACATGTTAAAAGAAGAGATTAAAATTTTTGAAGATGCTAAAAAAATTGCACAAATAAATGCCAA
This sequence comes from Pinus albicaulis, assembly GCA_034641835.2. NCBI lineage: Eukaryota > Viridiplantae > Streptophyta > Pinopsida > Pinales > Pinaceae > Pinus > Pinus albicaulis. The sequence goes on from CM076574.1 coordinate 570,029,648, forward strand.
GAATGAAGAACAAAAGGCCAATATATTGAATGAACAACTAAAGAAGTTGGAAAAAGGATTATCTTTGAAAGAACCTATGGCTCATTTTAAGTAGCAATTATGGTCCAATATCATTGAAGCAGTCAATGATACTTGGCCATCCATATAGGTCATCTATGACTAGAAAGACCTAGTGAAAGCAGTAAGATAAGCAATACAGAAGGCAAAAGAAGAGCTAGGTAAAAAGCCTGAAGAGGCTCTAGAAATTATCAAATTTCTCAATTCCAAAAATAAACAAGAACTGGATGAAATTAGAATTATAGATAGAACAAAGACCATCCTTGAAGTAAGGAAGGCAATAGCCAAGAAGAACTTGATGATACAATTAGAGGAAAAGTGCCAGAACATGGAAATGGAAATTACAAGATTTATGATTAAATTTGATACTCTAAGGCAAAAAGGCCTTCCCAATCCACTAGTGATTAATGACAGATTGATGAAACATGATGATTATGAAAAAAAGATAAGAGATTTTTCCAAAGAGCAGGTAAACAAATCATCTTTGCAGGGAATCCCAACAAGGAAAGTGCTATATAAGAAATTTGAAAATTTGTTTTACTTACAACATGAAGTAAAACACTTATTTGTGAACAAGCCAACATTTTCAAAATACATTGAAGCTGATGAAAACTTCAGAAAGCTAATGAAGATAAAATTTCCAGAAGCTGAGTTCTAGGAGAATTTGACTGATCTATTGTAAAGATAAGATTACAATGAGCACATAAAAGTGAAAGTAAAAACAGAGTTTGTTGTTTTTACACCAGCATTGACAGTTTTATGTAGTAAAAGAGTATCAGTAAATAGTATCAGGATGAAATTGTATTAGATGAAAGGTCAAAGACAAAATCAGAGTAAAGATGAATCTGCCAGCATAAAGGACACCTCAATTTCCAGCTGTAGCCTTCATCAAAAAGCAAAGGGAGAAAGTAGTGATAAGATCAAAACACCATGCTATTTTATTTCAATAAAAAAGACAGCTAGCATTAGTTAGGGAGCTGTCACTATATTCTTGCATGAAGATATTTCTTTTCCATAAAAAATTCCTAAGTTCATTCTAGGATATTTTTTATGAAGTTTTTGTATAAATACTCCTCATTAGGAAGTATTGAGTGTGGATGAATTACTGAACATTTATGTAGTTATACTATTCTGAACGTAAGGGTTTTTGTATCAATTTCAAGTCAACAGACTGGATCATAGGAAATGAAGCATCATATTACAGGATTCATGTGTTGGGCCACTGCAGTGAAGTATTTTAAAATGTTAATTTTTCAATTTTCTCATGTTTTCCATCAATACTTAAATGTTTTCCAAATCTAAATGATTAATCATGTAGTGTTCCAAATTTTATGGAACATTAATTTTTGTTAAGGATATGAATAAAATGGGTAGGGGAACCATTCTTTGCATCATTAGAGAATAAAAATCCTCTAAGTATGAAAGAGGATCATATTGGAGCTGGATTTCACACCCCCATGTGTGAAAGGAGGTTTTTTCATACATGCTTGGCCAAGGTTGACCAAGTCAAACTGCGTTGGCATGAGTTGGAAAGCACTATGTGGGACAATGTAGGAGGGAAGATTCTAGAGGAAGGAAACCCTAATTCAAAGTAGGGCCCATGGAGGCAAGGCTCATTGTTTAAAAGAGGAGTAAGGTAGCCATTGAGATTATCTTTGATCATTTTTACATTTGAGTCTTAGAGACTTGCTGCTGCCTCTTGCTGTTCAGCAGAGCTGCAGTGCCTTCGAGCACGAGGGAGTCTTGGTTAGTAATTCCTCTCCTTCTTTAGTAGCTCATGAAGGATTTCACTCCATTCCCCATATTTTGGCATTTAGGCCATAGCTTCATCCATCTAGATCAGCATAGTTTCTATAGCAGATATTGTGCAGTGTTGCTGGGTGTTGCTAGGGAGGTTTCCACACACCATCTAGAGATTTTTTCAGTGGAGAGGGGTTATATTCATTGAGAGATTAGCAAAGGTGGCTCTTGAGCATATCCCACCATCTTTGGCATAAGGCCAACCACATTCCATCACTAGTAGCGAAGTCCCTCTCTTAGACAACGTTCTTCTTGGTGGTTATTTGCTGTGAGGGATTGACAGTCACTTGGAGGAGAAGTATTGGGTGAAAGGATCAGCCTTTCACTTCAGATTTCTATTGGAGGAGGATTCTTCAATTGTTACAGCCATTTCAGCCTTCCCCATCCATTTCAAATTCTTGAATTGCTACTGCCCAACAACTTCGGCATTTCTGCAAAATGCCATTTTCGTATAGATTTCAGCCAATCCTTTTAGAGGATTGATGTTATGTATTTTCAGGGGTTGAGATATTGCTCCCCCTTATTTATTTGAGCCCACATTGTTACATATTTTTATTTCTATCATTTATGCAGCAGTTCCTCTCTATAACTGTGCAGTCATGGCCTAGGGCTCTATTTATGCAACAATGTATTTCACATTTTCATGTACAGGGTTCCTAAGGCTTCTAGTACTTTTCTTGAGTGATCATTTCCTCAAGGAGTTGTATATTTTCTGCTATGATCTAATATTATGGCCATTGAGTTCTCCGACATTTCATGTGTATATGATTCACTGTTATTTACCATTTGATGTATTTTTTATTGCTGTAGCTGCAATGATGGGGTTATCTTAAGAGATTCCCAATCTTGTTGTATTTCCCTACTCTATAGACAAAGTCTGCTAGTGGGCCAGGTAGCCTCTGGAGCTCATCCTTTGTTCAAAGGTGAAAAATCTAGTAAATGCCCCTGCAGTCTTGTTGACAGGAAAATTTGTCCAGCCAACAGTAGGGGATCTCCCCGGTAAAAAGTCCCAATTAGACCTTAAACCGTTTGGAGTAGGGATCCCATCCGGGGTGTGGGTTCGGCTACCACTTAAGATGCCCTCCCTCCTGGTCTCAAAAGAACCTGATTAAACCTGCGGACACACACTTGTGCATAGGATACGAAATAAATGATTGATGCATGGAACATGTCTACAACACTATGCGTAGCAAGAGAATGAATAAGACACATACGCCCGAAGAGATGCAGTTAACGACACGTCTTTGGGGTCATTCTTGCAAGGTATCTTACCACAGAAGAAATAGTTCTTAATGGAAAGATTCCTTCTTACTTCTAAAAGATAAAACGAAATGCTAATAGAAAAAGGTATTAACATTCATTTAGAAAGCGATAAAACTGAACATCATTAACACAAGCATAGATAAACATGATGTATAAATGATATTATTAGAAAATGCAGTTTCATTAACCATAGGATGTTCTGAAACTGTTCAAGAAATACACATAGTGTTTTCACAGCAACATACATCATACGAAAAAGGGGTTTTAGCAAGTATTCGTACTCATATGTCTAAGAATATGGTCTTTCAATACAATACAATGTAGCTCTTGAGTATTCCAAAAAGAAAAAGCCCTGTTACAAGCTCCCGTAGGAGTATTTATAATGCCAAAACTGCCCGTTGGGCTTCCTTGACTGTTCACCTTCTTGACCGTTGGGTTGCCTTGCAACCCATTCCTTTTGTGACCTGCGACCTAAGCCGCTGTTGCGACCTGCGACCTGAGGTGTTGTTGCGATCTGCGACTTGACTGAGTCTCGGGGTCGCAGGTTGTAAGAGAATTGCCAAGATGCAACCTTGCGACCTTGCGACTAGGTCGCTGGGTCGCAGAGTCGCAAAAAGTGGAAAAACATAGATATGCAACATTGCGACCTTGCGACTAGGTCGCTATGTCGTTGGGTCGCAGAAGATGGAAAACCGACGAAATGCGACCTCGCGACCTTGTGACTAGGTCGCTGGGTCGCGGGGTCGCAAAAAGGAGGAAAACCAAAGAAATGCGACCTTGCGACCTTGCGACTAGGTCGCTAGGTCGCGAGGTCGCAAAAGGCGGAAAAACTGAAAAGGTGCGACCCTGCGACCTTGCGACTAGGTTGCTGGGTCGCGGGGTCGCAAAAGGCGAGAAGAACATAGACGTGCGACCTGCGACCTTGCCAGATCTACGAGTTATTTGGAGTTTTGCCAGCATCTGCTTGTTCTGAAAATGTCTCCTTGTGTGCTGGGGAAAACCTTGGCTCTTATGTGTAACAGAGTGGTTCTTCCTGCAATAAAATAACAGAGGTCACAGATTGAATAACAATAATGCTAAGGGCACTTTAATTAATTTGCAAAAGAGAAAACAATGAATTTAGACCCCTATGTGGTCAAGACTTTATCAGAGATAATGGCATGTGTAGGCTTTCTCCGTGCCCTTTTTCTGTCAGGATCATCATCTTCTGCACGCATGAGGTTCTCTTCACTCACGTTCTTAGTTTTCGCTATAGTTCTTCACTAAGCTCTGAGTGTTTGTAGAAGAAACTATTGATATGATCGAATATTTTCTGTTCGTTCCATCTCCTGCTGAATGCTATCCTAGCAGGTCAGGAAAATGGAAATAGCTTGCAATGCATTTTCAGAGCCACTACAACCAGATTGATATTTTTTCATTTCCATACGCTTATAATATGCTCATACAACCGTTTTCCTGCAGTTCAAGTGATTAGCAGATTTTCTGGTGTCTAATATTGTGACTTAGCAACCATAGGATAGCATAAGCGTAGAGTGACTTATTGCTGCACAAAGTTTCATGCAACAGCGACATGGCCTATGTGTAAAGGTTATGGCGCTCACGCGCATTTTAAAATATGTTCCTTTTGTTTTCTACATCTTCAATTGTTGCTCTTGGATAGGTTTGAGAGCTTTAACACTGGTTAGTTCACTATCCTGTTCTGCTCGGTAATGGTCCATGAGTCCTATGATCAAATTTTGCTGGATAGAATATGCTTGCATCTTCGTTTAGCTTTCAGGTCAAGAAACAATCTTTGGCGCAACTTCCTTCCTTGACCTTCTGTGTATCATGCATGAAACTCGTCCATAATTCAGCAGAGCGCAACTTCCTTCCTTGAATCCTTCTGTGCATCATGCAAGAAACTCATCCATAATTTAGCAGAGTGGCGTCCAGACCTTTCTTCTGCCGAATCAAAAGAAACAAATGGTTGTTTCCCAAGCATTTCACTTTTCCCTGGTGCATCCCATGGTAATGGCAGAGCCGATACAGCTTAATCCAAGCAACCATTCAGGACGGGATGATGTTTCCATTTCCCACGCTATCTCAGCTGAATTCACGTGCATGCACCTGGAATGGAATCGCATGCCACTTTCCACGCTGTTACATCTAATTCAACGCTGTATAATACCAACACACTGTCGCCTTCAGCGAAATAATGATATATGGGCAGTTACTGAACGCAGTGCTTTGCATGGGAAACTTCCTTTATCAACGAGCTATTCTTGCCGGAAACAACTTGGTAACAGCGTAATTGGTGCCGACAGAGACGTTGAACCCATTTCCTCATTGTAAACTCTGAACGTTACTATATCCGCTCCAACGTTCACCCTGATTCAAAACTCCACCTTTGCCGTGCTTGCATGCTGTTATAGTTTCATTCCGATGTTTGGCTCCAGGTTTCAAACACGAAATTTGGTCGTTGTATTTATCTACGCTCCATACTTATAACTCCATGTAGAAGCGCTCGTACCAATTGGCCATGGCACAAATATAACTCCAGTCATCATATATAAATGTTCCATCTTTAAGCTCCAGCCATTGTATATATAAAAATTTACGTTTGGCTCCATGCATGACTTTGGACGTTAAATATACATAAATATATCTCCTCTACAAAGTCAAACTCCGCCCCATGCTTCGAATATAGGTTTCGATATGTATGTTCCCCATGCGTTTATCCGTAGATTTTAAAACTGCACTGATGCCTTTATATAATTCGACATTTCCTTTGATTATATCCACGCAATAATGGTTATATCATCGCCGTTGTTGTTTTCGTGTAGGGTTCTGGTTTCACGTCCACACATAATATCCGGTCGTTAATATATATACGCCCCACGTCGAATCACAATATATCCGGTCATTAATAAATACATGCTCCATGTCAAAACAAAATGTTTGACCACTTATATATATGTTGCAATCGTTTACTTCGGATGGAAACTTTAGTAATGAAACTTTTGAGCCGACTGAAATAGTACGTCCCATGCAAACGTGCCCATGGGTTTATGCGCCACGTTTCCACATCTAGTTGACCATTAGTTAATGTAAACTACTCCACACATTTTCACCAGTTTGAAAACAGCCGTTGGACCTTTGCAGCCGCTCCACGTCTTTTTTAAAAACAATAAAACCATCGAGTGTTGGATTCCGATGCCACTTGTCCAAGCCTATCTGTGCCATGCAACATTGGGTGCCATGCATTTCTCGCGTCGCGTTTCCATGTGTTTCATGCTATGTGTATTGCTCCAGATTGTTAAACCTTTGCGCTCATGTGAGGTTTGACCGCCATAATGATATACATTGGCTCAAAGTATTTATCATAGGTGGAATACTTGCCATCGCACGTGGTTTGAAAACATACTTCTTTACCTGCTTTGCGCCTTAGTTCAACTGTATAACGTGGATAATTGGCTTTCCCTCATATCATTAATGCAAATAAATACACATATTCATGCCAAGGTCATAACCTCATGATATGAATGCTTCTTTCCTTGAGAGATTGAGATTAGACATCGGTTACTCAGCAACCGAGCATGGGGTGTCTTGTGAAAACAATTGGAGATGTGAGGTCGATGAGAAGTCTCCAAGTCTTACTTTAGAGTGAGAGCATATCCTTCTCGAGGAATTTATTTTAAAACAATGCAGCTTCATAGGGTAGATTAGTCACTTGTTCAACCACATTGATGGCCCTTTTCATATTGACCTCTTCTACCTGGCTATCGAAAGGCGTATGCATTTCAACATGACCTTTTAGGTTCAATTTGAAATTCCCCATTTCTTATGGTCTTGTTTAGACAACTTTCAAGAGCAAAGAAGGCTAGGGTTTTAATGCCTTATCATTCCTCCACATTATACTCCTTGCATCATAGATAAATCCACACTATGTGGCTCAGGATTAATAAATGTTGCTTTTGAAAGGAGCATTCACATGTTTGAAATTCTGTCGTTGGCTTGCCGCACCACCCTGTGTGTTTCCGGTCTGTTGCCAGGCGTGAGAATGCCTTGAATGAGATTTTCATTGTCTAGAGAAATCTTCTGAGTTCGCTTTGTTCACCGGGCAATACTTCAAGCTAGATTCATCGAAGTGGAGAAATATGTTCCTTTGCGTGAACCCCTCGATATTCAGATGATATGTGGTAGGATCTAGACATTCCCCAAACGAAGCGCTTTAAGCATCTGGTACGCACTAGTGAAGGAGGCCTTTGCATCAGTGACGTAAGGGTTCTTTTCTGATCAATGTGCATCACACCATCCTCCTTTTAACAGTACTGATCACTTGCTCCTGATCCTCCCCTGTTCTGCCACTTTGGCCTCGTCATTGAGCCCAATTTTATTACCCTTGATGTCCTGATACGACTGAAAAGTTTGTCACCTGTGGGGTCGACCTGTGTGGAACATAATGACATCATAATTATTCTTGATAATGGTGACGACAGATAAAACATATGAAACCAACAAGCCTGAGAGAAGTATTCAAACAAAAGCTTAATAACCTACAGTGAGAAGGCTTTTATTCATCAACACACAAAAGGTTTCCATTCAAACATATGCATGGCAATCTCATTACACATGGCGCGACTGCGACAAGAGTGTTCGGGTGTAAGATGGATGATCCTTCCCACATATGGTGTGATTGCAACAACGACATTTGATCATGATGGCAAGACAACCCAAGAGGGGTTGGGGATAGGTTGCTAGGATGAAGTTGATTTGTGGGTCGGGTGGAAGACTTTAACGCCTAAGCGAGCAGAGGGGGAACCCGAAATTTTAAATATACCCAAAATTTTGGGTGGTGTTGTAGCGGCTACAAAAAATGGCGAACCACTGGTAGAATCCAGCATCTCTGTCCATATCACAACAAAGGTCTGAGCCAAGATAGTGATGCAAGGGAATATTGAACCAGCTGCATGGGTACCCTTTGTATTACTTTGGCCTTTTACGAATATGCCTAATACTTGTGCCTCACTAAGTCCCGCTAATCAGAAACACATCAAAGAGAAAGCTCACAGACACCGGTAGCTTGTTGATGATGTGACGAGCAAGGCAGTGGGCTTATTATTTTTAGGATTTTTAAAGTAAATTTCTGGTGTTGCTCTGCTGCCAGCAGGCCTGGACAGTACCCCGGCGGAGTCACTTCAAGAAATCACAAACGTTGCTCCGCTGCCAGCGAGCCTGGTCAGTACCTCGGCGGAGTCGTCGCATTACCTCTCTGCGCAGGAAGCCTTTCTCGATCCTTTACCCTTATTTGTTTCATGTGCTTACAACACTTATTTTCATGTGCTCATGGCACTTATTTTCATGTGCTCATGGCACTTATTTTTCATGGGCGGATGAGGGATCCCGACTTATTTTACGAGCAAGAGAGGTTGTTTCTCGTGTTACAGAAACTGAAAGATATCCTGATTTGGGTTTTCCCTCGTGCCAAACCTTCACATCCCATTCACCACAATAGGCGAAGTGTGCAAAACAGATCATTAACACATCTAAGACTATGTTGGGCACAAGGCTTAGGCTTATGGGTATGGGCCATTTCAACTCATCAGGTCTCCCACGGACAACCGGCTCGTATCTCCCCAGATGATAAGTTTAGACTCATAGGCATCTTGTTGAGAAGTGACTTTGATAACTAGTCCTAAGAGAGAGCAGCCTTTTGAGATAGCCACCGCAACCTCACGCAAAACAATGGGGTTACTATTTCAGCAATCGGGGAAAAACAAGACTGCAAGGTGATAGGGTTGCAATAAGGGCTCTTGCAGTGGCAGGCGATATGAAAAAAATGATGTGAGAAAGAGAGTGTATGACGCAATGTAATAAGCAAGGCTCAAGATGCAATGCAATGCCATGTGCGAGAGCGATCAAACAGTTGTAAGTGCAAATACAAGCAGTGATTATTTATGCAAAAACAAGTAACTGAAAAGGAATTGAAAGGAAAATACTTTTAACATGATGATGCCTAAAATATTAATCGTAAACAAAAACAACAAACACAATTTTAAACTATGAAGTAAAAATTTTGCAAGTAAACCTAATTAACTTTGAACTAAAAATTTTATGACAGGTCCTAGCTAGCCTACACCTAAACCCTAGTTTAACCAATGATGCGGTCGGGTTATGTGAAATCAGTTTTCCAGTGTAGCCACCGCATTAATTTGCATCCTACAATGACAACAATGATCAGGATCAGAGCCAGTATCCAAAAAAGTGTATTATCAACAAAACTTACTTGAGGAGCAGGAGCAATGGCAAGACAATCATAGATACTTGCCAAAGAACATGCCAGAAAAGATTGTGCAAGATGAATCCCACTCTCATCTTGATACATAGCAATATATTCCTGAAACTCCACATTTATAAACGACCCATAATCATTCATGCACAATCCTAAGTCTGACGGGAGGGGTTTAAGATATTTCCTGTTTGCAAGCACATCCACCGAATCAGTTTGGTCGAGTTGACCAGCAATCTCATCATGGTGTTGAGGACCATCAAATTTATGGAATGGAAACAATAAGAAAGTGCCAAGCGAATTATATACGCACGTGCATCCAAGCATAGAAACCCTAGTCCGGGGTTGCTCCTGGGTTTGGTCAAGGGTGTGGGGATCCGAATCCACGTTTAGTGGAGCCTGAAATTCCTCACCACCTTGAACAAACTCTAGACTTTTGAGCAAGGGGCTTTCCAAATTTGACTGCTTGGCGAGATCAACAGGCGATTAGATGTGATCATGGATGGTGGTGGGTTGCAGAATGTCAGTGGGCTTTGTATCAATTTGGTCAAATGTTTGCGCGCTAACTGATTGATAGATCGATATATCAGATTCTTTAGATTCGCCAAGGTAGGGTGGATTTACCGCGGTTATGCTGGGAGGAGCGTGGTATCTAGGGATCGTCATCTCAGAAACGGTTGGCAGAAGCTGAAGCACTTCGACTTTCTGATGGGTACTTGAAACTTCCCAAAGTGCATCATCGACTGCTGGTGTCTCCATATGGTCAGAAAAAAGATGTGAGTGACAATCCTCAGCGATATGATTGAATATGTTTTTAGATAAGGAGTGATTGCTACAACCATCGATGTGGTCGAGTTGGGCACCTGGCATGTTAGGCTCCCCGAGAGTTACCGACTGGGATGGATCAATAAAGAGGACATCTTGAGGTTGCCCAATCAGATAATCGCTCCCATGGCTGTCTAAAGATTCTGAGTAAGAAAGATTAGATCTAAAAGATTCATCAATTTTGATCTGCGATGGTGGAACACCATCTGCGTGCTTATGATTGTCGCCAATACCAGTATAAGGAAATTTTGAATGTCTCGAAGAAATTACTGGTGTGCCGGGATCGGGAAACCAACCGAGGAGTAATGAACGAATAGATTGAGTCGCAGGGGCGTTAACCATATGAGGCTTTCCGACTCGTGCATCCGTGTCATTCAGAGAAAACGATGATCTGGCAGACCTTGTAAGGGAATCAACTTTATGCGGGGTAGGAGTCGATTCATAATTCGTATGTGAACCAGATTCATAGTCCGAATCTGAACCATATTCATCATCCGAATCTGAACCAGATTCGTAATCCAAATATGAACTAGATTAATAATCCGAATGTGAACCAGATTCATAATCTGAATGTGAACCAGATTCATCATCCGAATGTGAATCTGATTCATAGTTCGAATGTGAACCAGTTTTAGGACTAAGTCCAGGGAGACATCGAGTGGGCTCGGGGTAGGTTTCATGAGCCAAAAGAGATAATGAGCCACTAGGGTGTTCAGATTCGACATGGTACGTGAAAGACTCAAAGTCAGAACAACCATTGACTTGCGGATTGTCAGAGGGAACACTAGGCTCAGGTCGGGTTGCTAACTGAAATGGTTCAAGGGAAACGAGAATCGCATACGCGAACTGTTCTCTTAACAACCTCCAATCGACATCCTTTTCAGGGAACTCAAAACAATAATGAACGAATCTGATAGAGAACTCATCTAAAGATTCTTGAGGTTCCATTCTGATGTCATTTATCTTTAGTAAAACGTTATGAAAATCATACATGTGAAAAGCTTGTTGTAATTCACTGGCGAGTTGTTCAAATGAATGGATGGAAGATTCCGGAAAAGTGCAGCACCATTGCTTAGCGCGACCTTCGAGAGTGAGGAAGAAAAGCAAACAAAACAAACCCTCATCGTCAATTTCATAACACTCACCAAAGTCACAAAAATCTGAACAGTGTTGGGTTATGGACACCCCATTTTCACCATCAAATTTTAACTGGGACAAGTGATACATAAGTTTATCGGGGATGAAGTATCCAGGCTTATAAAACTCCGACAAACATCTCGGGAGAATGATTTGGGAACGAGCCATTACAGATATGAGATTAACTGCAGGCTCTAAGGGCTCAGCTTGTCATCTGGCCCTCCCCTTTTCGTTAAACATCTGGTCGGAGGTTCAGGCCCTCCTTCTAGCGCCAATTCTGTTGACGGGAAAATTTGTCCGGCCAACAGTAGGGGATCTCCCCGGTAAAAAGTCCCAATTAGACCTTAAACCGTTTGGAGTAGGGATCCCGTCCGGGGTGTGGGTCCGGCTACCGCGCTTAAGACGCCTTCCCTCCTGGTCTCAAAAGAACCTGATTAAACCTGCGGACACACACTTATCCATAGGATACGAAATACATGATTGATGCATGGAACATGTCTACAACACTATGCGTAGCAAGAGAATGAATAAGACACATACTCCCAAAGAGATGCAGTTAACGGCACGTCTTTGGGGTCATGCTTGCAAGGTATCTTACCACAGAAGAAATAGTTCTTAATGGCAAGATTCCTTCTTACTTCTGAAAGATAAAACGAAATGCTAATAGACAAAGGTATTAACATTCATTTAGAAAGCGATAAAACTGAACATCATTAACACAAGCATAGATAAACATGATGTATAAATGATATTTATTAGAAAATGCAGTTTCATTAATCATAGGATGTTCTGAAACTGTTCAAGAAATACACATAGTGCTGTCACAACAACATACATCATCCAACAAAGGGGTTTTAGCAAGTATTCGTATTCATATGTCTAAGAATATGGTCTTTCAAATCAATACAATGTAGCTCTTGAGTATTCCCAAAAAGAGAAAAGCCCCTGTTACAAGCTCCCGTAGGAGTATTTATAATGCCAAAACTGCCCATTGGGCTTCCTTTACTATTCACCTTCTTGACCGTTGGGTTGCCTTGTGACCCATTCCTTTTGCGACCTGCGACCTGAGTCGCTGTTGCGACCTGCGACCTGAGGTGTTGTTGCGATCTGCGACTTGACTGGGTCGCGGGGTCGCAGGTTGTAAGAGAATTGCCAAGATGCGACCTTGCGACCTTGCGACTAGGTCGCTGGGTCGCATAGTCGCAAAAAGGTGGAAAAACATAGATATGCGACCTTGCGACCTTGCGACTGGTCGCTAGGTCGCTGGGTCGCAAAAGGTGAAAAACCGACGAAATGCGACCTCGCGACCTTGCGACTAGGTCGCTGGGTCGCAAAAAGGAGGAAAACCAAAGAAATGCGACCTTGCGACCTTGCGACTAGGTCGCTGGGTCGCGAGGTCGCAAAAGGCGGAAAAACTGAAAAGGTGCGACCCTGCGACCTTGCGACTAGGTCGCTGGGTCGCGGGGTCGCAAAAGGGGAGAAGAACATAGACGTGCGACCTGCGACCTCGCCAGATCTGCGAGTTATTTGGAGTTTCGCCAGCATCTGCTTGTTCTGAAAATGTCTCCTTGTGTGCTGGGGAAAACCTTGGCTCTTATGTGTAACAGAGTGGTTCTTCCTGCAATAAAATAACAGAGGTCACAGATTAATAATAATAATGCTAAGGGCACTTTAATTAATTTGGAAAAGAGAAAACAATGAATTTAGACCCCTGTGTGGTCAAGACTTTATCAGAGATAATGGCATGTGTAGGCTTTCTCCGTGCCCTTTTTCTGTCAGGATCATCATCTTCCGCACGCATGAGGTTCTCTTCACTCACGTTCTTAGTTTTCGCTATAGGTCTTCACTAAGCTCTGAGTGTTTGTAGAAGAAACTATTCGTAGGATCGAATATTTTCTGTTCGTGCCATCTCCTGCTGAATGCTATCCTAGCAGGTCAGGAAAATGGCAATAGCCTGCAATGCATTTTCAGAGCCACTACAACCAGATTGATATTTTTTCATTTCCATATGCTTATAATATGCTCATACAACCGTTTTCCTGCAGTTCAAGTGATTAGCGGATTTGCTGGTGTCTAATATTGTGACTTAGCAACCACAGGATAGCATAAGCGCAGAGTGACTTATTGCTGCACAAAGTTTCATGCAACAGCGACATGGCCTATGTGTAAAGGTTATGGCGCTCGCTCGCATTTTAACATATGTTCCTTTTGTTGTCTACATCTTCAATCGTTGCTCCTGGATAGGTTTGAGAGCTTTAACACTGGTTAGTTCAATATCCTGTTCTGCTCGGTAATGGTCCATGAGTCCTATGATCAAATTTTGTTGGACAGAATATGCTTGCATCTTCGTTTAGCTTTCAGGTCAAGAAACAATCTTTGGCGCAACTTCCTTCCTTGACCTTCTGTGTATCATGCACGAAACTCATCCATAATTCAGCAGAGCGCAACTTCCTTCCTTGAATCCTTCTGTGCATCATGCAAGAAACTCATCCATAATTTAGCAGAGTGGCGTCCAGTCCTTTCTTCTGCCGAATCAAAAGAAACAAATGGTTGTTTCCCAAGCATTTCTCTTTTCCCTAGTGCATCCCACGGTAATGGCAGAGCCGATACGGCTTAATCCAAGCATCCATTCAGGACGGGATGATGTTGCCATTTCCCACGCTATCTCAGCTGAATTCACGTGCATGCACCTGGAATGGAATCACATGCCACTTTCCACGCTGTTACATTTGATTCAATGCTGTATAATACCAACAAACTGTTGCCTTCAGCAAAATAATGATATATGGGCGGTTACTGAATGCAGTGCTTTGCATGGGAAACTTCCTTTATCAACGAGCTATTCTTACCGGAAACAGCTTGGTAACAGCGTAATTGGTGCCGATAGAGACGTTGAACCCATTTCTTCATTGTAAACTCTGAACGTTACTATATCCGCTCCAACGTTCACCCTGATTCAAAACTCCACCTTTGCCGTGATTGCATGCTGTTATAGTTTCATTCCGATGTTTGGCTCCAGGTTTCAAACACAAAATTTGGCCGTTGTATTTATCTACGCTCCATACTTATAACTCCATGTAGAAGCACTCGTACCAATTGGCCATGGCGCAAATATAACTCCAGTCATCATATATAAATGTTCCATCTTTAAGCTCCAGCCATTGTATATATAAAAAATTACGTTTGGCTCCATGCATGACTTTGGACGTTAAATATACATAAATATATCTCCTCTACAAAGTCAAACTCCACCCCATGCTTCGAATATAGGTTTCGATATGTATGTTCCCCATGCGTTTATCCGTAGGTTTTAAAACCGCGCTGATGCCTTTATATAATTCGACATTTCCTTTGATTATATCCACGCAATAATGGTTATATCATCGCCGTTGTTGTTTTCGTGTAGGGTTCTGGTTTCACGTCCACACATAATATCCGGTCGTTAATATATATACGCCCCACGTCGAATCACAATATATCCGGTCATTAATAAATACCTGCTCCATGTGAAAACACAATGTTTGACCACTTATATATATTTTACAATCGTTTACTTCGGATGGAAACTTCAGTAATGAAACTTTTGAGCCGACTGAAATAGTACGTCCCATGCAAACGTGCCCATGGGTTTATGCGCCACGTTTCCACATCCAGTTGACCGTTAGTTAATGTAAACTACTCCACACATTTTCACCAGTTTGGAAACAGCCGTTGGACCTTTGCAGCCGCTCCACGTCTTTTTTAAAAACAATAAAACCATCGAGTGTTGGATTCTGATGCCACTTGTCCAAGCCTATCTGTGCCATGCAACGTTGGGTGCCATGCATTTCTCGCGCCACGTTTCCACGTGTTTCATGCTATGTGTATTGCTCCAGATTGTTAAACCTTTGCGCTCATGTGAGGTTTGACCGCCATAATGATATACATTGGCTCAAAGTATTTATCATAGGCGGAATACTTGCCATCGCATGTGGTTTGAAAACATACTTCTTTACCTGCTTTGCGCCTTCGTTCAACTGTATAACGTGGATAATTGGCTTTCCCTCATATCATTAGTGCAAATAAATACACATATTCACGCCAAGGTCATAACCTCATGATATGAATGCTTCTTTCCTTGAGAGATCGAGATTAGACATCGGTTACTCAGCAACCGAGCATGGGGTGTCTTGTGAAAACAATTGGAGATGTGAGGTTGATGAGAAGTCTCCAAGTCTTACTTTAGAGTGAGAGCATATCCTTCTCGAGGAATTTCTTTTAAAACAATGCAGCTTCATAGGGTAGATTAGTCACTTTTTCAACCACATTGATGGCCCTTTTCATATTGACCTCTTCTACCCGGCTATCAAAAGGCGTATGCATTTCAACATGACCTTTTAGGTTCAATTTGAAATTCCCCATTTCTTATGGTCTCGTTTAGACAAATTTCAAGAGCAAAGAAGGCTAGGGTTTTAATGCCTTATCATTCCTCCACATTATACTCCTTGCATCACAGATAAATCCACACTATGTGGCTCAGGATTAATAAATGTTTCTTTTGAAAGGAGCGTTCACATGTTTGAAATTCTGTCGTTGGCTTGCCGCACCACCCTGTGTGTTTCCAGTCTGCTGCCCGGCGCGAGAATGCCTCGAATGAGATTGTCATTGTCTAGAGAAATCTTCTGAGTTCGCTTTGTTCACCGGGCAATACTTCAAGCTAGATTCATCGAAGTGGAGAAATATGTTCCTTTGCATGCACCCCTCGATATTCAGATGATATGTGGTAGGATCTAGACATTCCCCAAACGAAGCGCTTTAAGCATCTGGTGCACACTAGTGAAGGAGGCCTTTGCATCAGTGACGTAAAGGTTCTTTTCTGATCAATGTGCGTCACACCATCCTCCTTTTAACGGTACTGATCACTTGCTCCTAATCCTCCCCTGTTCCGCCACTTTGGCCTCGTCATTGAGCCCAATTTTATTACCCTTGATGTCCTGATACGACTAAGGAGTTTGTCACCTGTGGTGTCGACCTGTGCGGAACATAACGACATCATAATTATTCTTGATAATGGTGATGACAGATAAAACATATGAAACCAACAAGCCTGAGAGAAGTATTCAAACAAAATCTTAATAACCTACAGTGAGAAGGCTTTTATTCATCAACACACAAAAGGTTTCCATTCAAACGTATGCATGGAAATCTCATTACACATGGCGCGACTGCGACAAGAGTGTTCGGGCGTAAGATGGATGATCCTTCCCACATATGGCGTGATTTCAACAGCGACATTTGATCATGATGGCAAGACAACACAAGAGGGGTTGGGGATAGGTTGATAGGATGAAGTTGATTTGTGGGTCGGGTGGAAGAATTTAACGCCTAAGCGAGCAGAGGGGGAACCCGAAATTTTAAATATACCCAAATTTTTGGGTGGTGTTGTAGCGGCTACAACAAATGGCGAACCACTGGTAGAATCCAGCATCTCTGTCCATATCACAACAAAGGTCTGAGCCAAGATAGTGATGCAAGGGAATATTGAACCAGCTGCATGGGTACCCTTTGAATTACTTTGGCCTTTTACGAATATGCCTAATCCTTGTGCCTCACTAAGTCCCGCTAATCAGAAACACATCAAAGAGAAAGCTCACAGATGCCGGTAGCTTGTTGATGATGTGACGGGCAAGGCAGTGGGCTTATTATTTTCAGTATTTTTAAAGTAAGTTTCTGGTGTTGCTCCGCTGCCAGCAGGCCTAGATAGTACCCCGGCCGAGTCACTTCAAGAAATCACAAACGTTGCTCCGCTGCCAGCGAGCCTGGTCAGTACCCCTGCAGAGTCGTTGCATTACCTCTCTGCGCAGGAAGCCTTTCTCGATCCTTTACCCTTATTTGTTTCATGTGCTTACAGCACTTATTTTCATGTGCTCGTGGCACTTATTTTCATGTGCTCATGGCACTTATTTTTCATGGGCAGATGAGGGATCCCGAATTATTTTACGAGCAAGAGAGGTTGTTTCTTGTGTTACAGAAACTGAAAGATATCCTAATTTGGGTTTGCCCTCGTGCCAAAACTTCACATCCCATTCACCACAATAGGCGCAGCGCACAGATCAACACATTAAAACGTCCAAGACTATGATGGGCACAAGGCTTAGGCTACAGGTAGGGGTCATTTCAGCTCATCAGGTCTCCCATAGACAACCGGCTCGTATCTCCCTAGATAATAATTTTAGACTCATAGGCATCTTGTTGATAATGTGACTTCGATGACTAGTCTTAAGAGAAAGTTGCCTCTTGAGATAGCCACCGCAACCTCACACAAAGCAATGGGGTTACTGTTTCAGCAATCGGGGCAAAACAAGCCTGCAAGGTGATAGGGTTGCAATGAGGGCTCATGAAGTGGCAGGCGATATGACAAAAAAAAATGATGTGAGAAAGAGAGTGTATGATGCAACGTAATAAGCAAGGCTCAAGATGCAATGCAACGCCATGTGCGAGAGCGATCAAACAGTTGTAAGTGCAAATACAAGCAGTGATTATTTATGCAACAATAAGCAGCTAAAAAGGAATTGAAAGGAAAATAATTTTAACATGATGATGTCTAAAATATTAATTGTAAATAAAAACAACAAACACACCTTTAAAATATGAAGTAAAATTTTTGCAAGTAAACCTAATTAACCCTGAACTAAAATTTTTATTGTAGGTCCTAGCTAGCCTACACCTAAACCCTAGTTTAACCAATGCTACGGTCGGGTTAGGTAAAATCAGTTTTCCAGTGTAGCCACCACATTAATTTGCATCCTGCGACGAAAAAAATGATCAGGATCAGAGCCAGTATCCAAAAAAGTGCAGTAACAACAAAACTTACCTGAGGAGCATGTGCAACGACAAGAAGATCATGGATATATACCAAAGAACATGCCAGAATAGATGGTGCATGCTGAATCTGACTCTCGTCTTGATACACAACAATATGTTCTTGAAACTAAACATTATTAAATGACCCATAATCATTCATGCACAATCCTAGGTCTGACGGGAGGGGTTTAAGATGTTTCCTGTTTGTAGGCGCATCAACCGAATAGGTTTGGTCGAGCTGACCGGAAATCGCATCATGGTGTTGAGGACCATCAGCTTTATGGAATGGAAACAATAAGCAAGTGCTAGGAAAATTATAGATGCATGCGCATCCGAGTGTAGAAGGCCTAGTTTTGAAAATCCTAGTCCGGGGTTGCTCCTGGGTTTGGTCGAGGGTATGGGGATCTGAAAATTTTCACCGCCTTGAACAAACTCTGGACCTTTGATCGGAGCACCTCCCAACTTTGATGGTTGGGCGAGGTTAACAGGCGAATGGATGGCATCATGCATTATGGTGAGTTGCAAAATGTCAGTGGGCTTTGTATCAATTTGGTCCAATGTTTGCACGCTGACTGATTGATAGATCGATATATCAGATTCTTTAGATTCGCCAAGGTAGGGTGGATTTACCGCGGTTATGCTGGGAGGAGCGTGGTATTTGGGGATCATCATTTCATAAACGATTGGCAGAAGCTGAAGCGCTTCGACTTTCTGATGGGTACTTGAATCTTCCCAAAGCGGATCATCGAATTCAGGTGTCTTCGTATGGTCAGCAAAGAGATTTGAGTGACGGTCGTCAGCGGTATGATTGAATATGTTTTCAGATAAGGAGTGATCGCTACAACCATCAGTTTGGTCAAGTTCGGTACCTAGCAAGTTAGGCTCCCTGGGGTTTACCAACTGGGATGGATCGATAATGGGGACATCTTGAAGTTGTTCAGACGGGGAATCGCTCCTATGGCTGTCTAAAGATCCCAAGTGAGAAAAATCAGATTTAAAAGAATCATCGACTTGGGATTGTGATTTTGAAACACCATCTGCGTGCTTATGATTGTTGCAAATACCAGTATAAGGCAATTTTGAATGTCCTGAAGAAATTATTGGTGTGGCGGGATCGAGAAACAAACTAGAAAATAATGAACGAAAATATTGAATCGCAGGGTTGTTAACCACACGAGGCTTTTCAACACGCACATCCGTGTCGTTTAGAGGACACAATGATTTGACAGGCCTTGTAAGGGAATAAAATTTATGCGGGGTAGGAGTCGATTCATAATACGTATGTGAACCAGATTCATAATCCGAATCTGAACCAGATTCATAATCTGAATGTGAACCAGATTCGTCATCCAAATCTGAACTAGATTCATCATTTGAATCTGAACCAGATTCATAATCCAAATATGAACCAGATTCATAATCCGAATGTGAACCAGATTCATAATCCAAATATGAACCAGATTCATAATCCGAATGTGAACCAGATTCATAGTCTGAATATGAACCAGATTCATAATCTGACTGTGAACCATATTCGTGATCCGAATGTGAACCAGATTTAGGACAAAGTCCAGGGAGACATTGAGTGGGCTCAGGGTAGGTTTGATGAGCCAAAAGAGATAATGAGCCACTGAGATGTTCAGATTCGACATGGTACGTGAAAGACTCAAGGTTAGAACAGCCATTGACTTGCGGGTTGTCATAGGGAACACTAGGCTCAGGTCGAGTTGCTAACTGAAATGGTTCAAGGGAAACGAGAATCGCATACGCGAACTGTTCTCTTAAAAACCTCCAATCGACATCCTTTTCAGGGAACTCAAAACAATAATGAACGAATCTGATAGAGAACTCATCTAAAGATTCCTGAGGTTCCATTCTGATGTCATTTATCTTTAGTAAAACATTATGAAAATCATACATGTGAAAAGCTTGTTGTAATTCACTGGCGAGTTGTTCAAATGAATGGATGGAAGATTCCGGCAAAGTGCAGCACCATTTCTTAGCGCGACCTTCGAGAGTGAGGAAGAGAAGCAAACAAATGAAACCTTCATTTTCAATTTCATAACACTCACCAAAGTCACAAAAATCTGAATAGTGTTGGGTTATGGACACCCCATTTTCACCATCAAATTTTAACTGGGACGAGTGATACATAAGTTTATCGGGGATGAAGTATCCAGGTTCATAAAACTCCGACAAACATCTCGGGAGAATGATTCGGGAACGAGCCATTATATATATGAGATTAACTGCAGGCTCTAAGGGGCTCAACCTGTCATCTGCCCCCCCCCCTTTTCGTTAAACATATGGTCGGAGGTTTAGGCCCTCCTTCTAGCACCAATTCTGTTGACGGGAAATTTTTTCCAGCCAACAGTAGGGGATCTCCCCGGTAAAAATTCCCAATTAGACCTTAAACCGTTTGGAGTAGGGATCCCATCCGGAGTGTGGGTCCAGCTACCGCTTAAGACGCCTTCCCTCCTGGTCTCAAAAGAACCTGATTAAACCTGCGGACACACACTTATCCATAGGATACGAAATACATGATTGATGCATGGAACATGTCTACAACACTATGCGTAGCAAGAGAATGAATAAGACACATATGCCCGAAGAGATGTAGTTAACGGCACGTCTTTGGGGTCATGCTTGCAAGGTATCTTACCACAGAAGAAATAGTTCTTAATGGAAAGATTCCTTCTTACTTCTGAAAGATAAAACGAAATGCTAATAGACAAAGGTATTAACATTCATTAAAGCGATAAAAGCTGAACATCATTAACACGAAGCATAGATAAAAATGATGTATAAATGATATTAAGAAAATGCGAGTTTCATTAACTATGGTGATACCGAAGCTACATTTAAATACACATAGTCATCATGACAACATACACATCATCGAAGCCAAAGGGGTTTTATGGTATTCGTATTCATATGTCTAGAATATGGTCTTCCGATACAATACAATGTAGCTATTGAGTATTCGAAAAGAAAAAACCCAGGTGCAAGCTCATGGTAAGGAGTATTTATAATGCCAAGCTTGCCGTTGGGTTTCCTTGACTGTTCACCTACTTGACCGTTGGGTTACCTTGCGACCCATTCCTTTTGCGACCTGCGACCTGAGCCGTTGTTGCGACCTGCGACCTGGCTGCTGTTGCGACCTGCGACATGACTGGGTCGCGGGGTCGCAGGTTGTAAGAGAATTTCCAAGATGCGACCTTGCGACTAGGTCGCTGAGTCGTAGAGTCGCCAAAGGTTGAAAAAACATAGATATGCGACCTTGCGACCTTGCGACTAGGTGACTGAGTCCAACGGGTCGCGAGAAGATGAGCAGAGCGAAATGTGACCTCGCGACCTTGTGACTAGGTCGCTGGGTCGCGGGGTCGCAAAAAGGAGGAAAACCAAAGAAATGCGACCTTGCGACCTTGCGACTAGGTCGCTTGGTCGCGAGGTCGCAAAAGGCGGAAAAACTGAAAAGGTGCGACCCTGCGACCTTGCGACTAGGTCGCTGGGTCGTGGGGTCGCAAAAGGCGAGAAGAACATAGACGTGCGACCTGCGACCTCGCCAGATCTGCGAGTTATTTGGAGTTTCGCCAGCATCTGCTTGTTCTGAAAATGTCTCCTTGTGTGCTGGGGAAAACCTTGGCTCTTATGTGTAACAGAGTGGTTCTTCCTGCAATAAAATAACAGAGGTCACAGATTGAATAATAATAATGCTAAGGGCACTTTAATTAATTTGCAAAAGAGAAAACAATGAATTTAGACCCTTGTGTGGTCAATACTTTATCAGAGATAATGGCATGTGTAGGCTTTCTCCGTGCCCTTTTTCTGTCAGGATCATCATCTTCCGCACGCATGAGGTTCTCTTCACTCACGTTCTCAGTTTTCGCTATAGGTCTTCACTAAGCTTTGAGTGTTTGTAGAAGAAACTATTGATAGGATCAAATATTTTCTGTTCGTGCCATCTCCTGCTGAATGCTATCCTAGCAGGTCAGGAAAATGGCAATAGCCTGCAATGCATTTTCAGAGCCACTACAACCAGATTGATATTTTTTCATTTCCATACGCTTATAATATGCTCATACAACCGTTTTCTTGCAGTTCAAGTGATTAGCGGATTTGCTGGTGTCTAATATTGTGACTTAGCAACCACAGGATAGCATAAGCACAGAGTGACTTATTGCTGCACAAAGTTTCATGCAACAGTGACATGGCCTACGTGTAAAGGTTATGGCGCTTGCGCGCATTTTAACATATGTTCCTTTTGTTGTCTACATCTTCAATCGTTGCTCCTCGATAGGTTTGAGAGCTTTAACACTGGTTAGTTCACTATCCTGTTCTGCTCGGTAATGGTCCATGAGTCCTATGATCAAATTTTGTTGGACAGAATATGCTTGCATCTTCGTTTAGCTTTCAGGTCAAGAAACAATCTTTGGCGCAACTTCCTTCCTTGACCTTCTGTGTATCATGCACGAAACTCATCCATAATTCAGTAGAGCGCAACTTCCTTCCTTGAATCCTTCTGTGCATCATGCAAGAAACTCATCCATAATTTAGCAGAGTGGCGTCCAGTCCTTTCTTCTGTCGAATAAAAAGAAACAAATGGTTGTTTCCCAAGCATTTCTGTTTTCCCTGGTGCATCCCACAGTAATGGTAGAGCCGATACGGCTTAATCCAAGCATCCATTCAGGACGGGATGATGTTGCCATTTCCCACACTATCTCAGCTGAATTCACGTGCATGCACCTGGAATGGAATCGCATGCCACTTTCCACGTTGTTACATTTGATTCAATGTTGTATAATACCAACACACTGTCACCTTCAATGAAATAATGATATATGGGCGGTTACTGAACGCAGTGCTTTGCATGGGAAACTTCCTTTATCAACGAGCTATTCTTGCCGGAAACAGCTTGGTAACAGCGTAATTGGTGCCGATAGAGACGTTGAACCCATTTCCTCGTTGTAAACTCTGAACGTTACTATATCCGCTCCAACGTTCACCCTGATTCAAAACTCCACCTTTGCCATGCTTGCATGCTGTTATAGTTTCATTCCGATGTTTGGCTCCAGGTTTCAAACACGAAATTTGGCCGTTGTATTTATCTACTCTCCATACTTATAACTCCATGTAGAAGCGCTCGTACCAATTGGCCATGCTGCAAATATAACTCCAGTCATCATATATAAATGTTCCATCTTTAAGCTCCAGCCATTTTATATATAAAAATTTACGTTTGGCTCCATGCATGACTTTGGACGTTAAATATACATAAATATATCTCCTCTACAAAGTCAAACTCCGCCCCATGCTTCGAATATAGGTTTCGATATGTATGTTCCCCATGCATTTATCCATAGGTTTTAAAACCGCGCTGATGCCTTTATATAATTCGACATTTCCTTTGATTATATCCGCGAAATAATGGTTATATCACCGCCATTGTTGTTTTCATGTAGTTTTCTGGTTTCACGTCCACACATAATATCCGGTTGTTAATATATATACGCCCCACGTCGAATCACAATATATCCGGTCATTAATAAATACATGCTCCATGTCAAAACACAATGTTTGACCACTTATATATATGTTGCAATCGTTTACTTCGGATGGAAACTTCAGTAATGAAACTTTTGAGCCGACTGAAATAGTACGTCCCATGCAAACGTGCCCATGGGTTTATGCGCCATGTTTCCACATCCAGTTGACTGTTAGTTAATGTAAACTACTCCACACATTTTCACCAGTTTGAAAACAGCCGTTGGACCTTTGCAGCCGCTCCACGTCTTTTTTAAAAACAATAAAACCATCGAGTGTTGGATTCCGATGCCACTTGTCCAAGCCTATCTGTGCCATGCAACATTGGGTGCCATGCATTTCTCGCACCGCGTTTCCATGTGTTTCATGCTATGTGTATTGCTCCAGATTGTTAAACCTTTGCGCTCATGTGAGGTTTGACCGCCATAATGATATACGTTGGCTGAAAGTATTTATCATAGTCGGAATACTTGCCATCGCACGTGGTTTGAAAACATACTTCATTACCTGATTTGCGCCTTAGTTCAACCGTATAACGTGGATAATTGGCTTTCCCTCATATCATTAGTGCAAATAAATACACATATTCACGCCAAGGTCATAACCTCATGATATGAATGCTTCTTTCCTTGAGAGATCGAGATTAGACATCGGTTTCTCAGCAACCGAGCATGGGGTGTCTTGTGAAAACAATTGGAGATGTGAGGTCGATGAGAAGTCTCCAAGTCTTACTTTAGAGTGAGAGCATATCCTTCTCGAGGAATTTCTTTTAAAACAATGCAGCTTTATAGGGTAGATTAGTCACTAGTTCAACCACATTGATGGCCCTTTTCATATTGACCTCTTCTACCTGGCTATCGAAAGGCGTATTCATTTCAACATGACCTTTTAGGTTCAATTTGAAATTCCCCATTTCTTATGGTCTCGTTTAGACAACTTTCAAGAGAAAAGAAGGCTAGGGTTTTAATGCCTTATCATTCCTCCACATTATACTCCTTGCATCACAGATAAATCCACACTATGTGGCTCAGGATTAATAAATGTTGCTTTTGAAAGGAGCGTTCACATGTTTGAAATTCTGTCGTTGGCTTTCCGCACCACCCTGTGTGTTTCCGGTCTGCTGCCCGGCGCGAGAATGCCTCGAATGAGATTGTCATTGTCTAGAGAAATCTTCTGAGTTCGCTTTGTTCACCGGGAAATACTTCAAGCTAGATTCATCGAAGTGGAGAAATATGTTCCTTTGCATGAACCCCTCGATATTCAGATGATATGTGGTAGGATCTAGACATTCCCCAAACGAAGCGCTTTAAGCATCTGGTGCGCACTAGTGAAGGAGGCCTTTGCATCAGTGACGTAAAGGTTCTTTTCTGATCAATGTGCATCACACCATCCTCCTTTTAACAGTACTGATCACTTGCTCCTAATCCTCCCCTGTTCCGCCACTTTGGCCTCGTCATTGAGCCCAATTTTATTACCCTTGATGTCCTGATACAACTGAAAAGTTTGTCACCTGTGGCATCGACCTGTGCGGAACATAACGACATCATAATTATTCTTGATAATGGTGATGACAGATAAAACATATGAAACCAACAAGCCTGAGAGAAGTATTCAAACAAAATCTTAATAACCTACAGTGAGAAGGCTTTTATTCATCAACACACAAAAGGTTTCCATTCAAACATATGCATGGCAATCTCATTACACATGGCGCGACTGCGACAAGAGTGTTCGGGCGTAAGATGGATGATCCTTCCCACATATGGCGTGATTGCAACAACGACATTTGATCATGATGGCAAGACAACACAAGAGGGGTTGGGGATAGGTTGCTAGGATGAAGTTGATTTGTGGGTCGGGTGGAAGACTTTAACGCCTAAGCGAGCAGAGGGGGAACCCGAAATTTTAAATATACCCAAAATTTTGGGTGGTGTTGTAGCAGCTACAACAAGTCTATTTCTGGAATAGATTTTCTTTGTAATTTGACAATGTTCCTGAAAAAGGAACATTACAGTGGTATCAGAGCATCGAACTGACACATCCTGTGAATTCGATTTCAGAGGAGAATGATGAATAAGATGAGATTGATCTCATCAAATTTTAGAATAGAGAAGAGCCTCCCTGAGGAGGAGGAGAAGAAAAGGGGAGAAGAGGAAGGTCCATTCACTTCCTATTCTCTTGAAGACCAGCATGGGAGATGCTTGGATTTCCAGATCTTAAGCAAGTACCTGGGTGACTATAAACCCCATTCTGCAGCATTCAGGAGAGCTACAACATTCTCACAGTCTATTCAGTAGATGGAGGAGAGAAGACCCTATGTAAAAGGAGAAATCAGAGGCAATATGGTTCTATTGTCTACATTTTTTGGGGTTACTTTAGCTAGAGCTTGGGAGAAGAAGCTGGAGGCAATTTTATTGCTGCATCCAGTGGAAGAGAAGGAAGCAATGGAGATGGTAACGCTACACATGGAGGATAAAACCTCTGTTTGGTGGTTCAAACCCTTGGTCTATTTAAGGGTGAGTTATTTTGCAGTATTTTCTCAAAGGTTGATCCAAACCTTTGATGGAGAAAGAACAAAGGAAGAGAATCTCACACCACCATGGGAGGAGGATTGAACCAACGCTGCTACAACTTTGGAGGAGCAACCTTCTACATATATGGATGAGGCATCCATTGCATTAGAATAAGAAGCCATTGTAGCCACACAAGAAGTTCCCAAGATCCACCAAGGTATGAGTAAATTTCCACTTTCTATTTTAGAAAATAATCTTAAGGATGGTGGAATTTCATATGAAGAGGTCCAAGGATCAAATCACATGGCCACCTTAGGGCCTCATGATTGCACTACACTATGCAAAGGGTTCAAGGAGGAGATGAACCCTCATCCTCATGCATATTTTATGAGTTTCATTCAGCCTTTAAGGTTGGAGTGTGAACCTTTGGAGGATGAAGTAAACCATGACACCTCCATGAAGAATAATGAAACAATTTGTGAACTGGAGGAAGAGACAGCTGCCACATCATTGGAGGAACCAACATCGCTGTTGAACATGGGTGGAGAGGAGAAATTGCCTCCATCACATTGGGATTCTCATAGATCCAACATATTCATGGGTGAGAGGCCTTTCCTAAGAGATCTCTAAGGAGCTGCATTTCAAACTCTCATGAAATGAAAAGAGCAAGAATTGACTTGGGAGGATGGTAGCCCTCATGGGAGGAGTACCAAAAGGATGGAAAATAGATGGCAGGATACTTGCATCATTGAGCAACATAGAGTATGAATGCATGATGTTGATGTGATGCTCATATTATTCATTTAGTCTTCATCACATGAGTTGTATGATGGAAGTATGGGAGGGCAACAAAATACTTTGTTGCTTTTCTTGGGAGAGCAAGGGCAGAATTTCTCTCATACTTTGCATGATGTTGCAGGAGGAGGAAATGGAATTCTCTCCTTGAATTTTGATGATAGAGAGGTACTTCCACCTTGGGAGGGGCTTCTTATGTATTGTAGCATTATGAAATATATCTTTGACAAAGAGCATGTCAAAGAATGGAGCTTGATATTGATGAGAGCCTATGGGTATAGGCTAACAGTGTTGTCCCTTTGGAGCAGTGATCTATGGATGAAGTGTGCCCAGCGGAAGTGTGGTGGATCCATAACCCATAGGTCCCAGGATAATTTCATATTTGTTTCACTTGATGGAAAAAGAGGAGGTGAGATGGATGCGGTAGTAGATGGAGTCATATATTACTATGCTACATTCTTCTTGACTTGGGTTCCCAAGCATGAGAAGAAGGATCTTCTTGTAGCACCTAGTTCATTCCTCTTCATGGGAGCATGCCAAAAAACCATGGAGGGTTCATTCATGGGTCCATACATAATCTTACTCCTAGTATATGGTAAGAAATCTCTTTTTACATTGGCTTATTTGTATACTCTTACCATTATTTTGCAATGCATGGCTCTACAAGAGGGCAAGCTTTTCAGATTGCTCCATGGAAAAAATTGGGCCAATTTGTATGATGGAGACAACCATCCCTTATATGGCCTTGGGAAATTGTTTTCTTTCATGTATGATCAGTTGACACGTTAAGCCATTTTCTATTCATCAGTAGCTGTCATGACATACACAACTATTCATGTAACACAAAACAACTTGCCATGTGATTTTCTAAAGCAACAATTTGGAAAACTACGCTGTCACTTTTGGGAAAACTATTGGTACACTCTTGCAACACATGAAACCTTCAGAATTTTCCTCATTGTATTACTTATCATGACTTCCTTGCTGATATGGATCATATTTGTATGAGAAGCATGATTATGA
Organism: Pinus albicaulis; assembly: GCA_034641835.2. Lineage (NCBI taxonomy): Eukaryota > Viridiplantae > Streptophyta > Pinopsida > Pinales > Pinaceae > Pinus > Pinus albicaulis. The sequence goes on from CM076574.1 coordinate 570,057,716, forward strand.
GAAAGGCACATGAGTTGGATGTGTCTTTGAGTGAGAAAAACTTTCACATTTTCTGCAGTGCATGTTCTAAAGGGAACATGAGAGGATGCATGGCTAAAGCCACATATTTTCTTAATTGTGGGGTAAGCCATGGGCTTGGTAATTTTATCCATCCATTTTATGTATATGGGAAGGTGTTTGACCTTATGTTGCTGATTCACTGATCTATTTACTATTTAGTAGTAGATGTGATATTTTTTGTTATGCAATACTTGCCATGTTATTTTCTGCAGCTGCAGTGGATGAGGTTGCATTATAACCCTATGAGGCATTGTTTGAACTTTCTTCACATGGTATAACCTATAGAAAACATGTCATGGGGGCATTATATGGTGATATTTTCCTATTCATCATAGATGACATGTCTTGGGCCAGCTGATTTTTCATTGGAGGGGAGATTCTTGGGGAATTACTCTTCATTTTTCCATTTGAGGGAAATACATTTGTAGCCCAGTGATCCAGGTGGATATTGGTGGCCACCCACCTATTCCACTTGGGCCCCCACCATTTTCTCTTTCAGTTTTTCAGTTTTGGCATAACTTACTATTTTTAGCAGTTTTTCGGGTCCTGAACTTCCGGAGCCGTTTTGAGGCCCTAAACGACGTTTTTTGGGCATCGCGCCTCCAGCAAATATCATTACATTCCTCATTCCATTTTGGAATGATATTCATGGTGAAATTTTTATTCCTCGGATAGAGCTTTCTAATGATGTATCATGTGCATCAAACGGAGATAGTATGCCAAAGTTACGTCCCTAGGAAGTTGAAAGAACAATTTACCCAAACGGGAACCATAGTTTTGGCGCTTCATCTCCTAGGGTTAGGTTTTTGGATGTTTAGGGTTATCCATTGTTTCTCAATAATAAATAGGCCCTTGAGCCTCATTGTAACTCATTTCAGAGCTTGTAGCTGCCACATCTCTTCTTAGAGATAGCTACCAGTGCCCTAGCTAGTTTTATTTCCATTCTGTCTGTAAGAAAATTTCAGTTCTTTGATATTAATGAAATGAAGTGTTATTTCTGCTACATCTCTGTATTTATGGTTATATGTTTATTCTGTTGCTTTCTTGCATAAATCCATATCAGTGGTATCAGAGCGGTCTGCTTTTTCTCGATCCTTCTTTGCATGTCCCCAACGAGGTCGAGGTATAAGGAGCTAGGGCTTGATCTGGTGGAACCTTTGCAAGATCAGCCTCGCAAACCTTGATGAACGCCCATGGGGGACAAAAAGAAAGATGAGGGAGTAGGATATCCTATCAAAATATTGCTCAAGGAGGCCCTCGAAAAACAAAGGAACGCGATGATGAATAACTTCGCTCAGATCCTTCAATGGCTACCCACCGACGGGGCATCTGCATCCAACAGCCACTCTGGAGGTGCGACTCCTTTTAAGGTACAAGTAAATTTTGACATCCCCATATTTGAGGGTCAAATAGACGCAAATGCCGTAGATAGATAGTTGAATCTACTAGAAGGATATTTCTCTGTTCATGACTTTTCAAACTGGGAGAAGATTAGTTTTGCACTCCTCAAAGCTACCCCCCATGTTAAGGACTGGTGGGAAACCTACTGTGAGAACAAGGACCAGACAGAACCCTCTCTGTTCTTGGCTGTACCAACTTGGAATTCTTTCCGAGATGCCTTCAAGGAACAGTACTATCCCATGGGGAGCTATGAGGATAAGTACATACAATGGACCACGCTACGACAACAAAGGGATCAAGATGTGCATGAGTTGACGAATCTGTTCCATACCCTGTGCACAAAGTTGGGTATCAGAGATTCAGAGAAAAATTTGGTGCTAAAGTATTACAGCTGTCTTCACAGATACATTCAGGAGGAAATGGAGTTCCTCGACATCTCTTCGCTTAGTACAGCATACCGGTATGCTGCCAAGATTGAGTGGAAATTCAAACAAAAGAAGCGAGACTTTGGATCTGCGAATCAAAAGCAAGGGAAAGGTGCTTCCAAACCGCAGAACAAAGGAAAGAGCCAAGGCATGGCGGCTAAAGAAAACTTGTCAAATCCACAAGAAAAGAATAGCACCGCAAAGCCAAAGAAGGACACGGGAAAGTGGTGTGAGTTCCATAAGAGCTCCACTCACAACACAAGTGAGTGTTGGGCCAAGAAATCGCTAGTGGCTGAGATGAGGGCTTCTGATTCAGATGCATGCTCCAACTCTGAATCAGAACCTAAAAATGGGAATGAAAAAGGGAAACAAATTATTGATGCGGAGCCCAATGCCACTGTTGCCACTACAAAGATCCAGAAGGAGGAACCGAAAGATCTAGAGGAGGAGGAACGTCTCTTCCACTCCCAGATGTGGGTAAAGGGCTCCCCTGTACAGTTCATTGTCGACAATGGGAGCAAAAATAACCTCATTTCAGCAGATGCCATGAAGTAGTTGGGCTTGCTGACCACAACTCACCCATATCCATACACCATCGGGTGGCTTCACCAAGGACGAGATCTCTGTGTCAGCCAGCAGTGCCGCCTTCCCTATAGCATCAAGCCCTTCACGGATGAGGTATTATGTGATGTTGCTCCTACTGATGTTTCTGATGTATTATTAGGAAAACCATACTTGTGGAAGCGTCATGCTGTGTATGAGTCTCGACCTCGTGCTGTTATTGTTACTTTGGGAAATAAGTTGTACAGGATACCAGAGGTACCACCTCCTGTGGCTATCTCTTTGGTTACTGCAAAACAATGCAGTAAGCTCATTTCCCAAACTAGGAAATTTTTTTTCCTGATGATCCGCCCCCAGGGCAAGAAGAAGACTATGGCCACGACCTCCAGACAGGGCTCCTCCGCACGACAACAACAAATGGATAAGGTTGTGGAGGAGTACGGGGATGTACCTCACCCCGGGGTTCTACGCAACATCGGTCGAGCACCCGGTCGATCGACCCCGGAGTCTTGCTTAGCTACCCAATGGACCGATCTATCGGTGCTCTATTCTAGAGAATGATGAAATCAAGAGGCAGATTCAGGAGCTGTTGCAGAAAGGTCACATCAGACCAAGTTCATCGCCTTGTGGGAGCTCGATCGTGTTGGTACAGAAGAAGGATGGGACGTGGAGACTCTGTATTGACTATCGAGCGCTGAGCAAGATCACTATACGGAACAGGTACCCAATCCCACAGATTGATGACCTTCTGGACCAACTCAAAGGTGCAAAATATTTCAGCAAGATTGACTTGAAGTCAGGGTATCACCAGGTACCAATTGAACCCTCTGATGTGTTGAAAACTACCTTCAAAGCCAAGGAAGGCCTTTTTGAATGGCTAGTCATGCCTTTCAGGTTGAAGAATGCTCCTGCAACCTTCATGAGGATGATGGAAGACATATTGCAGCCATTCATCGACTCATTTGTAGTGGTGTACTTGGATGAAATTCTGGTCTTCAGCAAGACTTGGGAAGAGCACCTTCACCACATCCGACAAGTCGTCCAAACACTGCGGCAACTGAAGTTGTGTGCCAATTTGGAGAAGTGCACATTTGGCATGACCGAGGTTCAATATCTGGGATACATTATTGATGAAAGGGGGGTGCATGTGGATCCAGCCAAGATCCAAGTCATTCAGGATTGGCCAGCCCCAACCACTATAACAGAGCTTCGCAGCTTTCTGGGTCTTGATAATTTCTACCGTAGATTTGTGTTGGGATTCTCTCATATCACTTGGCCCTTGAGTCAAGTCACCAAGGGAGGAGTGAGAGAAAAATTATTTTGGTCGGAACCTCAACAGAAGGCATTCATAGAATTGAAAAATCACCTCTGTTCTGCCCCATTGCTCACATTACCAGACTTGCAACAACCATTTGAGATCGAGACAGATGCATCTGACTATGCTATTAGGGCAGTTCTTACTCAATAGGGACATCCAGTGGCATATCACACTGAGACATTGTCTGAGACAGTTCGCAAGTATCCCACCTATGACAAAGAAATGTATTCCATTGTGCAAGCCTGTCGACAATGGAAGCATTACATTTTAGGGAAGAAAACAATCATCCACATAGACGACCAGCCCCTGCAGTTCATACAGACACAAGGGAAGTTGCAGAATGATCGCCATCAGAAGTGGTCCACATATCTGCAACAGTTTCATTTGAACATCAAGTATAAGAAGGGTAGCACCAATAATGTTATAGACTGCCTCAGTCGACCACCGATCGTGGCGCTCACCACCGTGCTCAACTCTTGTGGGCACAAGACTTCTGATTGGCCGATTTTCTATGAGAGTGACCCAGAATTCGGCCACACTTACAAGGCACTCTTGGGGGGTACGCAAGTTCCAAATTTTCACCTCCAAGATGCAATTTTATGCCACCTGGGGCACCTTTGTGTTCCTTCAAGCGAGCGTGCCAAGATGATATGGGAAGCACAATACAGTAGAGTCGCTGGGAATTTCGGGGTCGAGAAAATAGTAGCAATACTACGGAAGTATTTCTCTTGGCCGAACCTTTGAAAGGATGTCAAGAAGCACATCAAATCCTGCACTGCTTGTGCCATTGCCAAACCGACCATCAAGAAGCAAGGCCTATATACTCCACTACCTACCCCTAGTCGACCTTGGGAAGCCATCTCCATGGATTACATGTCGGGCCTGCCTTCTACTAAGAATGGAAATGACTGTGTTTTCGTGGTCGTTGACAGATTCTCGAAGATGGCCATTATGGTGGCCTGTAAGAAGAATATCACCGCAGAAGCCACTGCTAAACTCTTCTTTGAACGAGTGTGGGTGCACTTTGGGATCCCATAGTCTATCATATTAGATCGAGATAGCAGGTTCCTCAACAAATTTTGGTCCAGCCTCTGGTCAATGTTGGACACTAAGCTCACCAAGTCCACAACTTTCCATCCCCAAAAAAATGACCAGAAAGAGGTCGTCAACAGAATGATTGTACACATTCTGCGCATGTACAATTCAAAGCATCCACGAACATGGGACAAGAGCCTCCCCTATGTACAACATAGTTATAACAGGGCTCTCCACAGTTCAATTGGCCATAGCCCCTTTCAGGTGGGCTTGGGATTCCAGCCACTATGTCCCATTGACGTAGCCATGCCATTTGCAGCTGCTCAGGTCGATTCAACTCATGTCTAGTCTGAAGTTGACAAAGCAAGTAGCTTCATCGAGTGCATTAAACACATCCACCAACAGGTTCACGATATATTGGACAGAGCCAATGCGAAGTACAAGCAGTGCCATGATCAACACTGGGTGCCACACAACTTCCAGGTGGGCGACAAAGTATGGCTACACTTGCAGAAGGAGCGCCTCACTGGACCCCACCACAAGCTTTGCCCGCTCCGATACAGGCCATACACCATCACCAAGGCTGTAGGGAACAATTACTTTGAGCTTAGTATTCCTCCATTCCCTGGTCTGCACCTAGTCTTCAATGTGGATCACCTTCGTCCTTACTTCCCACCTCTACTGGACACCTCGGACATTGCAGAACAACTCACACCAACAGAGTTAAACCCAGACTGCATGGAACAGGCCACCACAGATTTTATCATGGACATGCAAATCAAGAACACTCACCAACAACAGATCCAACTATATCGGGTTGTCAAAGCTGGCCAACTCCTGCACCAAGGAAAGTGGTTCACTAGGGACCAAGTTCAGCATAAATTTCCTCATCTCATGGAGGAACTTAACGCAATGGCGACCATTGCTTCCTAAGGGGGGAGAAATGATCCAGGTTGATATTGGTGGCCACCCACCTATTCCACTTGGGCCCCCACCATTTTCTCTTTCAGTTTTTCAGTTTTGGCATAACTTACTATTTTTAGCAATTTTTCGGGTCCTGAACTTCCGGAGCCGTTTTGAGGCCCTAAACGACGTTTTTTGGGCATCGCGCCTCCAAAAAATATCATTTTGTTCCAAAATGATATTTTTGGCGAAATTTATATTCCTCAGATAGATATTTCTAATGATGTATCATGTGCGTCAAACGGAGATAGTATGCCAAAGTTATGTCCCAATTTACCCAAACGGGGCCCATAGTTTTGGTGCTTCATCTCCTAGGGTTAGGTTTTTGGATGTTTAGGGTTCTCCATTGTTTCTCAATAATAAATAGGCCCTCAAGCCTCATTGTAACTTAGTTCAGAGGCTTGTAGCCACCACATCTCTTCTTAGAGATAGCTACCAGCACCCTAGCTAGTTTTATTTCCATTCTGCTTGTAAGCAAATTTCAGTTTTTTGATATTAATGAAATGAAGTGTTATTTCTGCTACATCTCTGTATTTATGGTTATATGTTTATTCTGTTGCGTTCCTGCATAAATCCGAATCACCCAGGATCAGCATACACTCCACACTTTTCATAAGTGGGGGAGAGGATAGCATGGGGCAAGTTGTAGTACTTTCCATGATCATATTTTCAGCCCATCTTCATTCTGGAAGCTCAAGGTGGAGGGAGATTTTCCATGAGTTGCCTTATTGGGAGGTAGCTTATTTTTCATGATTGGTGGCTTGAGGATGTAAGATTCATATGGGGATGATAAATCGCATTATATATCATACCTCAAGCCTTAAGGAGGCCCTTGGAAAGCTCTTAGTTCCTTCATGGATATTTGTTTCTACATGATAGATATTTGGGAATGTTCACCCCAAGGATAGATTGCATTTGTTGGAGGGACAGTTTGGAGACTTGATTGCTGATATGGCATCATTTTCCTTGAGGAGATCATAAAATAAGGATGCTACATGAGGAAGGGCAGAAAGAAACTTAGTTCATCCTTGAATTGCTTGAGGGCAAGCAATATTTTGAGAGGGGAGGACTATAATGTTCCAAATTTTATGGAATATTAATTTTTGTTAAGGAGATGAATAAAATGGGTAGGGGACCCATTATTTGCATCATTAGAGAATAAAAATCCTCTAAGTATGAAATAGGATCATATTGGAGCTGGATTTCACACCCCCATGTGTGAAAGGAGGTTTTTTCATACATGCTTGGCCAAGGTTGACCAAGTCAAACTGCGTTGGCATGAGTTGGAAAGCACTATGTGGGACAATGTAGGAGGGAAGATTATAGAGGGAGGAAACCCTAATTCGAAGTATGGCCCATGGAGGGAAGGCTAATTGTTTAAAGGAGGAGCAAGGAAACTATTGAGATTATCCTTGATCATTTTTACATTTGAGTCTTAGAGACTTGTTGCTGCCTCTTGCTGTTCAACAGAGCTGCAGTGCCTTCGGGCACGAGGGAGTCCTGTTTAGGAATTACTCTCCTTCTTGAGTAGCTCATGAAGTATTGCACTCCATTCCCCATATTCTGGCATTCAGGCCATAGCTTCAGCCATCTACATCAGCGCAATTTCTACAGCAGATATTGTGCAGTGTTGTTGAGTGTTGCTGGGGAGGTTTCCACACACCATCCAGAGCTTTTTTTTCAGTGGAGAGAGGTTATATTCATTGAGAGATCAGAAAATGTTGTTCTTGAGCATATCCCACCATCTTTGGCATTAGACGAACCACATTCCATCACTAGCAGCGCAGTCCCTCTCTTAGACAACATTCTTCTTGGTGGTTATTTGCTGTGAGGGATTAACAATCACTTGGAGGAGAAGTCTTGGGTGAAAGGATCAACCTTTCAGTTCAGATTTCTGTTGGAGTAGGATTCTTCAATTGTTATATCCATTTCAGCCTTCTCCATCCATTTCCAGTTCTTGAGTTGCTGCTGCACAACAACTCTGGCATTTCTGCAAAATGCCATTTTTGTATAGATTTCAGCCAATCCTTTTAGAGGATTGATGTTATGTATTTTTAGGGGTTGAGATATTTCTCCCCCTTCTTTATTTGAGCCCACATTGTTAAATATTTGTATTTATATCATTTATGCAGTAGTTCCTCTCTATAACTGTGCAATCATGGCCTAGGGCTCTATTTATGTAGCAATGTATTTCACATTTTCATGTATAGATTTCTTGAGGCTTCTAGTACTTTTCTTGAGTGATCATTTCCTCAAGGAGTTGTATATTTTCTGCTACGATCTAATATGATGGCCATTGAGTTCTCCAACATTTCATGTGTATATGATTCACTGCTATTTACAATTTGATTCATTTGTTATTGTTGTAGCTGCAATGATGGGGTTATCTTAAGAGATTCCCAATCTTGTTGTATTTCCCTATTGGGGATATTTTCCCTTGAAAATCACTCTATAGACAAAGTCTGCTAGTGGGCCAGGTAGCCTCTGGAGCTCATCCTTTGTTCAAAGGTGACAAATCCAGTAAATGTCCCTGTAGTCTATCTCTGGAATAGATTTTCTTTATCATTTGACAATGTTCCTGAAAAAGGAACACTACAAATCAGGAATTGTTATTTCAGAATATGTTAAAAGCACTATGTTTTGACTGATTATCATTTATATGTTTTCAACTAATATCCAGATTAAGGAATCCTTAGTTTCTCCCTGATTTCGATTGACCTCTGCATTTTCACTCATATTCGGATTTAAGAACCTTTAATTGTTCTTTTATCCCAATCAAAACTATTTCACCATCAACCTTGAAGATCTGAAGTGACTCATATATCTTTCCCTGTAAACATTTCCCTTTAGACCTTGATCCTGATCTGAATACTTGACACATTGACTCCATTTACCCATTGGGATACAAATCTATAACTATCCATCTAATTAAGTGATTTCACCACCAAATCAAATCAAAACCCCAAAACCAATTTGCCCTATATAACCAGCCTAAAATCAAATACCAATCAACAAAGATAAATTTTATAGAGAGATCCCTCTTTGAGCATTAGGAAGGCTAGATCCTAAGGCTTAAAATTAGGTTTTTGGTTACCTCTAATATTCTTAAAACTAAAATAAAAAATCTCACAACTTTTGAGAATTATTAGGGTGATAAAATATTCATTGTGTTGTACTTTGTATATGTATATGTATTATGTTGTGCTGTACACTGGATGTAGGTGTATGTGCTGTGTTGTATTATATACCGATGTAGGTGTATGTGTTGTATGTTGGTGTAGGCATATGCATTGTTTTTTATTGTACACTAGGTGTAGGTGTATGTGTTGTATGCTGATGTGGGTGTGTGTATTGTATGATGTTGTATGTTGTATGTGGATGTATGTGTTGTGATGTACACTTTCTATACATGTACGCAATTGAAGAGAAGAAAAGGCACTGGGTGCTTGTCAGGCATGGCAACCGATTCGATATGGGTACAAAAGAACAATGGAAGAAGTAAGGACCGATGAAGGATAAGTATCGATATTTTATTTCAGTTTTATTATGCATGTGATATGTGATTCTAAAATATGATGATTACATTGATTTATGATTATGGTTTATGGTGATTTCATGCGATTCATGATTTTAATTATGATGGTTGTGTTTTGACCTAACCAGATGTGATATATTTATACATGGGGATTTGATCAAATATCTAGTTTGACCTGTCTGACATGAAGTAAACAAAAGTGAAAGTGTGCCTTATTAACGAGCTACCAATGAGGTATGATTTGAAGTTATTTCAATTATTTTGAATCTAATGGAAATTATGTGCTTGGTACAGGAAAGCATATAATGCCTATTTTGGGATGGTTGAAACAAACTTCCAACATTAGCGACAACAACAAAAGGAATTGAAATAGAGAATAGTATGTTGGTAAAGAAATTCGGGATTAGCTCCATTGTGGGACACTTGTGCCCAATAATGTCCATTTATTTCCATGAGCATGCTATGACTGGTATGATGGATTTGAGGCAGGCATATGCCTTGGTTAGTTGACCTTCCAATGCAAGGAAATATTTCCAAGGGATGGATTTCCCGGGATAGGGGATGTCAAGGAACTTGAAAGGTGAGTGACTGCACGGAAGGGGATGACTAGACTTCCCAAGGGACTGAGTAGCATAGAATGGAAGGACAAGGATGGATTTGCTTTGGTCATTAACATTTCTATATGGAATCAAACTCACATTTGGAGTGTGCCCTGGAATAATGAGCCGGTAACTATTCACTGATAGGAAAAGTGGCGCAGGATTGTAGCGCTAGACATTGGATGCAACTTTGAATTTCGAAGTGGCTTCTGGAATTACTGGAAAGGAGGTGAATCCTGGTATTACTTTGAGGGCAGAGGTGTTAGCCTCTGGGTTCCCTTATTGTTGATACAAGCATCACATCCTTTCATTTGTTGGTTGAGAAAATGTGCATATGTGTATATTATTGTAAATACTTTATCGATGTCAATTTATAAATCTCCATAGACAGTATGGTTGTATGTATGGATGTCATTGTAAATACTACAATGAGATGTATTATAAAGCTCCATAGGTAGTATGATTTATTTTCAATGTTTTTCTGGTTTGTAGGTGCCATTGAACACCGAGGACGGCGTTCCACCAAGGGGGAAGGTTTTGTAACATACCCTAGTTAAAAATTCATGTAATAAAAGCTGATAAAGGAAAAAATAAAGACCACGGTTAAGGGACACTTATCCAAGTTTAACATTGGGAAAACCATTCTAGTGGGTGTTCATTTCGGTTATTACGGCTAAAGGAAATTGGCAAAGGCAATGGAAAAGGCTTTGGGAAGGCAAGATGCATTATTTTCCATTTTTTTAAGAAAATAATGGAAAATAGGAGAAAATGGAGGTGAAAGGTCACAGGTTGCATGTGAGGAGGAAAATGAAGGAAAATAATGGAAATTGAAGAAAATAAAGGACTCATTGATAAAAAGGCTTGTAAGGATCAGTTGTTAAGTTGTTTCTCACATTTATGACCCTCATTCCATTATCTCTCTCTCTCTCTCTCTCTCTCTCTCTCTCTCTCTCATATTCTTGGATACTTAAGAGTTTTATTGGAGCATCTCAGCCAAGAAAGAGGAAAGAAAGGAAAGGAAATAAAAGATCAAGCAAGGAAGAGCAGGATCTAGTAGCTTCAAGATGAATATTCCCAAGTAAAATACTACATGTGTGATTTCATATATGGTTTGGACATGCAAGGATTGCGAATGTTGGTATTTGGTTCTCTTGCTATCAGTGGCATGGTTTTGTCAGGTTTTGATAGTGGTTTTCAACCTTTCCTTGCATTTTTCCAGATAGCCATGGTGTGTTGGGATTTTGATGTTGTTTTTGAGCTTTGAATTTTCCAGATAGATTTCAGAATCCAGAGTAGAGGAGGTCTCAAGGAAAATTCCCAAAGGCCTAGGAATACCTTGATAAGTTTTAGTGGGATACATGGTAAAACAAGAGGGTGATGTCTTGGTTCAAGGCTAGTGATCTGAGATTGGATTGTGGTAAAACCTAAGAGACAAGGAGGAAAAAAATCCCTCAAGGATAGTGATTGATTCCAGATGGAATTCCAAGATTGGTTTGGTTTTGTGATCAGGGCACTGGTTTAGGTGTGATTATGGTATGGTGAGGATGGAGGTGGTTTAACCTATGAATTCCCTTGGTTGTTTTTAAAATTTTTTATCCATGAGATCCCACATTCATTCTTGGAATATGGCATGGGGTTGACTGGATGAAGCTATATTTGAATCAACCATGTCTATGGTCGGGCGATACATGGAAGTCCTGAACCTAGTTGGCTCATGCCTATGTTTAATAAAAGCTATTTTTTTTTATTTTGTACTCGTTAGTGTGTTGATTTAATGTTTTTTATCTCATTTTTATTTACATGGTTTTATGTTGGTTATAAACATGGTTATATGATTTGTTCAAGTCATAGTTATTTCATGTATTTACTTGTAATTGTAAAGATAATGGATTCAATACTTAATTGATGTCATAATAGTTCAAGGGAGAGGGTAGTGATCCTTCTTGTAATGTATCATAAGAGTTTTCAGTCATTCATGCTCTATCTTGTATCCTAGACCTGTATATTGCATTGATGCCAAGTGTTTGACGTAATTTCAGTCCAATTTGGGGATGGTATGACCTAGTCCTAGATTCAATTTTTGGCTAATTAGCCTTGTAAACATGTGTTTGATGTATTTTGGAAACTACATGAAGTTTTGGGCAGTGAACGAGTTTATGGGCTTAAAAAGTGCCATAAATCCCATGTACGCTAGCATAGGTTTGTGGGAAAAAGTCTCTATAAGTACATGTTCCCATGCTATGGGAGCTTCCAGATCCTCCCAAATGCACCCTAACCGATACAAAGGGAGCGTATGGGGTTTTAATGGTATAAAAATCAATGGGACTGAGGGATAGGTCAGGCGGATGACTGGGATAGCCTATGGGGGTCCTGTAGTAGGTATACGAGGTTTGTATTATGGTTTTACACGTCAATTCCACTTCATTAAAGTAAAAAAGGAGGTTGAGTCTGGTCATAATTGCACCTCATCTCATGTTTACCCCGGCTGGATGGTTACTTTAGTAGATGTGAGGCGAGGTGTACATCACAGACATGAGGATTGGACTAGTGGGACATATGTAAGTAGGTCTCATGGTGGTCACATGTCAGATAGATATGAAACGATGAGAGATGGTAGGTTCTTGGACACTCTGGATAGGAGAGGTGATAGACATAGGTACTATTCTAGTTCTGGTTATGACAAGAACTATTGTCATCATCATTATCATCCTTATAGAAGGAGTGATAGGGAATATTTTCCGAATGAGTTTAATAAAGGAAAGACACCTACATTTTATGGGGAAATGAAGAAATCGCAGGATGTAGAATCATGGTTGCTTGGAATGAATAATTTATTCACGTTACATGATTATTTAGAGAACATGAAGGCTAGGATAGCTAAATTCAGTCTTAAAGGTAAAGAAAATATCTATTGGGAAGATGTAAATAAAGTAAGAGACATTTTTGAGGAAAAGTTGACATGGAGTAAATCCAAGAGACTATTCAAGTAGAAGTACCTATCGGAGAGGTACTATGATGACAGGGAAAATGATTTTTATGAGATAAAGATGGGAACTATGACTGATGAGGAGTACACTAGCAGGTTTCTGTAGTTTTTGAGATATGTGCCTTACCTCAAGGAGGAAAAGAACAAGATTCAAAGAATCATCAGGGCTTTCCGACAACGTTCAAAAAAATGATTGAGTTTGATGAGCCTAGATCATTGGAGTAGGCCATTTAGAAGCTAAATCATTGTTTCTACCAATCAAAGCACATATCTAAGACTAAGAAAGACTGGAAAGGTAATGATAATGATAAATGGAAATGATATAAGAAGTGGGAAAGACCTTAGGATATAGGTAACAAAGAGAATACAACATCGCACAAGAATCTCAATGCATCTGACAAAGAACATGGATTTAATTTTGAGGATCAGAACAAGGGTGTAGGATGGAAGCATATACAATGTTGGAATTGTGGAAAATATCATCACAGGATATATTGTCGATATACAGTGCTCAAGAAGCACAGACAGTGGAGGATGTTGGATAGAGTATTCCTAGGATATATGCAGCGTTGGATAACAAGAAGGCATATCCTCATGCATCTATCATCGAGATGGAGGGTAGGCTTTGTGATCAATTTGTTTCTATTTTGATTGAACCTAGATATAATTATAGTTATGTTAATCTTGACCCGGTGGATAAGTGTGGTTTTAATAAATAAGTGCATGCAAAATCATGGTTAGTGCAGTTGGATACACATACCAAGAAGAGAGATCATCATTGGGTAAGAGCTTGTTCATTTGAATTGAATGGTATGCCTAACTTATCACATTTGAATGTATTTCCACTGGGATCATATATCATGCTTTTGGGTATGGATTGGTTATATCTTCACAGGACCAAGGTGGATTGTTATGACAAGGCTATTGAGTTCTTGGATGAAAATTGGGAACAAAGAGTATTACAAGGTAAGAAGAAAGAAACATCAGTGAGAATGGTTACAACTATGTAGGCAAAGCGTAGTCACAGGAAAGGGTGTGTGTTATTTGCAGTACACATTTCTAGTGAAAAATGTAAGGAAGTTGAGGATGCAGATGTTTTGAGCAAGTACCCAGTTCAACAACAATTTCAGGATGTATTTCATGCAAATATTTCCGAGTTTCCACCCCACAGGGATGTAGAATTTTCTATTGCATTGGTATACTTTTCATCTAAGGCACCTTATTGGATGAGGACACTAGAGTTGATAGATTTAAATATGCAATTTAAGGAGATGTTGGAAAAGGGATACATTAGGTTATGTGTATTGCCTTGGGGTGCATCGATATTTTTTGTTAAGAAGAAGCATGGTACTCTTAGGTTATGCATTGATTACATGAAGTTGAACAAGGTGACCATCAATAACATGTATCCATTTCTGAGGATTGATGACTTGTTCGATTAGTTGAACAAAGAAACAATATTCTAGAAGATTTATCTGAGATCTGAATATCATCAGGTACACATTAAAAAAGATGACATTCACAAGATAGCTTTCTGGATCAGGTATGAACATTATGAGTTTATTGCAGTTCCATTCGGTTTGAATAATGGTCCAAATAATTTTATGTGCATGATGAATAGTGTGTTTCATCCTTATTTGGACAAGTTTGTTATTGTGTTCATTGATGATATATTAGTATATTCTAAAAATGAAGAAGAGCATGATGCACACTTAGTAGTAGTGTTGAGATTTCTAAGAGAGAATCAATTGTATGCTAAGCTTAGAAAATGTAGTTTATTTCAGACAGAGGTATATTACTTGGGACATGTTGTCTCCGAGGAAGGCATAGTAGTGGATCCATTAAAGGCAAGGGCTATCATGGAGTGTGTTATCACTCCACAAGATCTCCGAGGATGAAGAAGAGATCCCAATAGAGGTAGCCACAGACCAATCTTTTAGCTTGGTAGCTAGCCCTACCAAAACGGAGAGGGCTATCTACATAAGGTCACAAACAAGAGGGCTGGATAAATTGGGGTTTTAGGCTAGGTATGAAATGCATAAGGGTTTGATTGGGTTGTTGGACGAGGATATTAGGTAAAATAAGCAAGGCCAGGGAAAATAGGATTAGGGTTGCAGAGATTCAATGGGGCAAGGTAGGTAATAATGCTAGCACATTAGGGTTCTTTATATGGAATTATTTAGACAGGCGAGGAGCTAGGAAGAGAATAAAAGATGAATTCTTCCTAAACTAAAAGAAATATGAACAGACTTGAAAATTTTCCCAAAACAGAGCATGTGAGATGAATTCTGTTTATAAACTTGAAATTGATCATACAATATAAGTGCAATGAATTATGAAGAAAATATATTCAAAAATAATGATACATAAGAAGAAACAATGCTAGACAACCATACCACAGGTATCCAAAAGAAATAGCTGCAACACTTTTATTAAGCTCCTGCCAAAATGATTACAATAGAGTCTCTGATCAATATGCCAACATCCAACTGATTCCAACCTGTGAAATGACTGAAAAAATATATGATATAGAACTCAAAAAAAATCCTATAGCCTCAGGAGTCGAATCCATGAGAGGAGGAGCAGTTCCACCAAAAAATTGAGTTGAAAGCTAAACTGTAGGGAGGTCCAAGTGACTCATCCCTAACTTTTGTGAACTGATTCATTACACCTCATTTAGTTCACTTACCTAATGTATTTAACCTAAGTAATAATAAAAACACCAGAATTAAATTTACATAATTGATTTATAGAGGTTAAAACATGATTCCCCAAGATAAAAGTCAATTTGCAAAAAAACTCAGAAAAAATAAAAAAATTGTCAAACACACCATCCCTTTATCAAAAGCGCCATCCATGTTGTCAAACACGCCATCCATGTTTCATCCTAATGTTGAGTGCCTTACCAGTGTACAAATTGGACTCAGGATGGCTCATAGGAAAGCCTGTCTAGTCTATTTTTCAAATTTTCCTTTAGTTTGCAAAATGGATTTGATTTTCTCTATCAAAATTTGATTCTTCCAAGACTGGTCAAAAGTGTAGAATGAGGGTGCAAAAATGTAGTGTGCTTTTGCAGGAAACTTTTGGAGGCCTTCATTAAATCCAAATTGAGCTCAAGATATCTCATTGGAAATATCTCTCTGTCTCGTTGTGATTTGAATTATCAAGTAAGTTATTTGGACACTCCATAAGGGAGAAATATTGATTTTCCCAAGGTCACTCCAGAAGTGCAAAAAAACTCTTGTAGCAACTGTATTTTTGAAATTTCTCCAAAACTATGACACCTGTGTAATACCTGAAGGATGTTTTTATTTATTGGCCTATGATGGAAAACAAACTCTCTCAATTTTGTCAAATTCATCTCTGTTTGGTCAGAAAAATAGGTTTAATAAAAACTAGACCTATGTGTCGAAAATGTTTTTTCCCATGGAATGATTTCTTGAAATGGCATCATACTTTTTTGAAATTGGAATGGCATCATGCTTTGCTGAAATTAACTCCCTTATTCCTACTCTTCTCAAATTTCTCTGATTCCATAGAAAACCCTAGCTCAGTGGGAGAGGAAATTAGGGTTTGGTGTAGGCAAAACAGGGGATTTAGGACTACCTTTTAGAGGGAGGGGAATGAAGGGGCTAGGGGATGTCTAAATTATTGGGGAAATTTTTGAGGATAGGGATAGATGTTAGAGAGTGTAGGGAAGTGGAATTTATAGAAATGAGTGAGGGAAAGGGATCCAAAAGGGAAAAACACAGCCCTAACCTAGGAAGGTGTCAAAAGTGTAGCAATAGGTTAGGGTTTGTAGGAAAGTGAGGGAAATGAGAGGAATGGGCTTGGGAAAAGGTCAAGGGAGGTAGATGGAGTGTAGATGAGTGAGATATCGATGGATGAGAGTGAAAATGAGTCTTCTCTTGGTATGTTATGCATCATAATGGTGTTTTATTGGACCTTGGGAAATGAAAACCTAGAGACCAAATGAAGACCTTGAGTGACCAGATTTCATGGTGACCTGACTTACATAATGACATGATGAAATGGATTTTCATGACTAAAGTATGCTAAAAAATACATGAAGGTGGGCCAGCAAGAATGAATTTTTGAGGAGGAGAATCATTTTTTGACTAGGGCTACCATTAGTGAGTAAATTTTTGAATGAAGACCTAGGTGGAATGAAATTTTTTTCTGAGTGAGACTCCTAAAATGATATGAAAAGAGTATTTTTGATCATTGATGGTAGTATGAAAATACTGACACTAACAAAGTGGGTAGCTCCTAGGAATGTGGATGAGGTAAGATCATTTATGGGATTAGTAGGCTATTATAGAAGGCTCATTATGAACTTCTCGTAAATTTATTATCCAAAAACATCATTGCAAAGGGAAGGTAAGAAGCTTGAATGGACAGAGGAATGTGCAGCCAGTTTTGAAAGAAGTTGTTGACACATGCTCCAGTGTTAAAGATCACAGATCAATACAAAGATTTTGTGGTATGTAAATATTCTTGCAAGAGAGGGCTTGGTGGAGTCCTTATGCAGGAAGAACATGTGGTATGTTATGAGTCAAAAAAAATAAACGAGCATCAAAAGAACTATCTGACACATGATATTGAGTTGGAAGTGATTATTCATGCATTGAATATGTATATGAACTATATTCTAGGAAGGATATTTTTATTTATGAGTGATCATAGTGGATTACGGTATCTATTTGACCAACCGAATTTGAACACTAGGCAAGCTAGATGGTTGGCCATGATCAGTGAGTTCGGCTTTGAGATCATGTATATTAAAGCTAAAGAGAACGTGGTTGAAAATTCTCTTAGTAGGAAGATACAAGTGAATCATATAGCAACTATGAGATCCTATGGTACAAATCTACATGATAGGATCTTGCAGGCAGGTAAATAGGATGTCAGGTATATGTAGCTTAGGCACAAATTGTAGTAGAGTATAGGTACATGTAGTGGTATAGGTACAAGTACGGGTACATGTACATGTGCACGAGCAAAAGATGTGAAATATCGTCTCACAACTGATGGATTGATCAAGTTTAGATATAGGATTTATGTGTCAGACAATGATGAAATCAAGAACTTGATAGTGAGGGAGTGTCATGTGAAACCATATTCATGTAACCCAGTCGATCAGAAGATTCTGACAATAGTAAAAAATTTTTACTATTGGCCAAATTTGAAGAGAGACATAGTAGATTTTGTCGCTAGGTGCTTGGATTTTCAACAGGTCAAAGCACAGTGTACGCATATAGGTGGACTAACATAGCTGATTCCAATTCCAGAGTGTAAATGGGAGGTCATTTCCATATAATTTGTCATAGGTTTACCAAGTACATATAGAAAAAATTATTCCATCATGGTTGTGGTGGAAATGTTGACGAAGGTAGGGCACTTCATTCCAGTGAATTCTACATACTCATCGAATGATGTAGCATAGATATTAATCAGGGATGTGGTTAGATTGCATGGTGTTCCACAAAATACTATGTCAGATAGGGATGTAGAGTTCACTTCCATGTTTTGGAAGGAGTTGTTTGCAGGTTTTGACACAGAGTTGGCCTTCAGTACAACTTATCATCTGCAAAAAGATGAACAAACAGAGGGAAAACATGATATTGGAGGACATGTTGAGGATATATGTGATAAATCAATAGTGAAAGTGGGAAGAGTATCTTCCACTAGTAGAGTTTTCTTACAACAATGCGTAACCGGAATATTTGAGGATGAGTCTGTTTGAGGCATTGTATGGGTGAAGTTTTAATACTCCCATTATATGGAGTGATCCAGCTAACATGGATTTGATTGGACTAGATATGTTGACGGAAATGGAACAGGAAATGCAGGTAATCAAGAAGAATCTAAAAGCATCACATGATAGGTAGAAGAGCTATATAGATCAAAATATGTTTTCTAAAGAGTTTCAGGTTGGGGAACATGTGTACTTTCACATTAACCCCACGAAGAGCTCAATGCATATTCGTTCATGTGCTAAGTTGGCACCTCAATTTTTTGGACCTTTCAAGATTCTTGAGAGGATTGGGACAATAGCCTATCATCTGGACTTCCTATGACACTGAAATTCCATGATTTTTTCAATGTGTCATTTCTTAAAGAGTATGTTAAATATGTTGACCATGTGATTGATTGGAGGTGGAGCCAGAAGGAGAATTCCAGCTAGAACTGCAATTCATTTTGCATAGAAATATGCTCATGCTTCATAACCAAGCAATCGATGAAGTTAAAGTGCAATGGAAGCACTTTGGGCTTGATGAAGCTACATGGGATATGACATATCATCTGTAGGCTATGTATCCTTCCTTATTCACTAGTTGAGTGAATGTTTTGGCATGTGTTTTAGTATATGTTTTTGGTATATTTTGGTATGATGTTTTGGTATGTGTACATATGTATATTGATGTAAATACTACCATGAGATATTTTATAAATCTCAAATAAGAGGTATGAGTGTCATATCATTACGATGTTATATTTTTCATGCTATAATGTTGGTTTTCTTCTCAACCAGTTGATCATTGTAAATAATATGATGAGGTACGTTATATAGCTCCATGGGAAGTATATTGTGCTTACAAAATTCTTGCTGGTTGTAGGTGTCGTTGAAAACCGAGGATGGTGTTCCCCCAACGGGGAGGGTTCTATAACAACCCTGGTGAAAAATCCATGTAATAAAAGTTAATAAAGGAAAAATAATAACTAAGGTCATGGGACACGTATTCCAAGCTGAATGTTGGGAAAAACATCCTATTGTGGGTGTTTATATGGTTTATTATGGCTATGGAAATTGGCAAAGGCAATGATTAAGTCTTTCGAGAGGAAAAGTAGCATTTATTGGCATTTATTTATGAAAATAATGGAAAATAGGAGAAAATGGAGGTGAAATGTCATAGGTTTCATGTGAGGAGGAAAATGAAAGAAAATAATTGAAAAATGAAGAAATTAGAGGCCTCATTAATAAAAAGGCTTCTAAGGATCAGTTGACATACTTTTGTCAGTTCAATTTTGGATCTCTCATTTTCTCTCTCTCTCATACTCTTAGACACTTAGAGTCTTCGTGGAGAACTCTTGGAGGAGTGTGGTGCAATTTGGATTTGGAGCAAGAAGGAAAAGGAGGAGAAGGAAAGTGTAAGAGGACATCAGGATCAACAACTATAATGTGTTTCTCTTGCAGGTACTGAGTTTCATGTATGATTCCCTCACTAGTTTTGGCATGCATGGCATATGCATGTGGTTATTTTTTATGCTCTGTCATTGGCATGGAGGATTTCCTGGATTGAAAATGGCTTTTCCTAGCCTTCCCACTTCCTAGATAGACATGGTGTTGTGGGTTTTAGTTTTGTTTTGTGGTTGGTTTTCTTGTGCCTTTGGTTGTGGGTTGAGTTATTATTTCCTAGAAGCCTTGGTTGGGAAAATTCTCTAGAAGCCCTGTAACATCTTGGGTTGAGCTACTACTCATGGAATACTTGGTTGGAAAAACCCTCTAGAAGCCCTTGGTGGGTTGAGCTACTAGTCCTCGAAGCCTTCGTTGAAAAAACACTCTGGAAGCTCGACGACACCTGCAGGTTGAGTTACTATTCCTGGAAGCCTTGGTTAGAACAAACGCTTTTGAGCCCTGGACAACTTGGGTAGAGACCAATCTGGTGATGATTAGTGATGTTCGACCGTGAGGTGGAATCAATGGTTGAGGGTTGAGGTATTTTGGCCTCTAGAAGCCATGGTTTGGTTTTGATTGATGTGTTTTACGATATCTCACATTCATTCTTGGAATATGGTACAAGGATGACTAGCTAAAGAGAGATTTGGTTAAACCATGTCTATGGTCGAGTGGTACGTGGAAGTCCCAGACTTGGTTGAATTTTTCTTATAGAAATAAGAGTTAATTTCCTCTTGTATTTATGGGTAAATATTCTTGTGATTATTTGGCTTATATGTTTGTTCTATGATTTTCATTTATTTTGTTTATATGCTAGTTATGAATGTGTTCTATGACAATGATAATTTACGACTCTCATCATTTTTTTATTTGTAAATGAATGAACAATGAACCTATGACCTAATAGATGATAATGAAACTAATGTGATGAGGCAAAAATTCTTCTTAGAGATTCTCATATAAATATGAGACCCCTATGCTCAAATATGTTGTTTAAACATGTAGATTACATATTTGTGACATGTTTGACGAAATTCATATAATGTATACTAGGGTTTGAGTCAATTCCTTGTTCAATTTATTCCATTTAAATAATTATTCTGCTATTATATTTCATTTATGGAAGTTTCATGGAGTTATGGGCAATGACCTGAGCCATGGGTCTGAAAAAGTGGCACAAAATCAGGGTTGCAACCACATAACTACTGGAAAAGTGCCCAGTCACACACATGCCACATGTTGTTCGAGAGACTAGAGGTTTTAAGCTACACTCCTTCCCATATAAATGGATCAACTTGGGGATTGATGTGCCAAAATGCCAGTTTGTCTCAGGGGCTAGCCTCCTGAAAGGCTTGGATAACTCTTGGGGGTCCTGTAGTAGGTGTTGAATGTTTGTGTGTGTGTGTGTGTGTGTTTTTTTTTTTTTCCGTTGATTCCACTTCCTTAACTAACACATAGGGGCTTGAATAATATCATAGTAACTCTTTGTCACATTTTTACCCTGGTTGGTCGGTTACTTGAGTAAATGTGGGAGGAGGGTGTTACATATGGGTAGATGAGATTCTCATGTTCCCCACTTACATGATGTGAAGGAGAGATGAAGTGAATAGACCCATGGGGGGATGAAGAGCCTTAAGAAAAATAGAGGGAAAAAAGAAAAAAATAATTCATTAGAACAACATTACACTAAACCAACATCCTATGAGAGAATAGGAAAGATAGATACAATGTGAGAGAATTCATTAGAGAGAATGAGTTTTACAGTCCAAGAGCATGAATGCTAAGCACTAGATATAGCTTGATGAGGCTAATGGGATGTGATTCATTGTGTTTATGTATTAAAGCTATGGATTGTGTGTGTCCAAGCTTGGAAGAATTGGTGGAAGGATATGCAAAGATTGTTGGGTGATGGGTGATTGTTGTATGGCTGATAAACCACTAGGAAGGGTATAAATTCATGAGTGTGATTGATGAAAGAGTTGATAAACCACTATGTGTTTTCCAAGAGGGATGATAAAATACTTAGTGCTTTCCAAGTAAGACGATAAACTGCCTATATTGTGAGCTACAGGTTCTTGCAGTGCTTTCCTTGAGGATACAATTGATAAACCACCTGAAAAGTGATCCCATACTCCTGTACATGATCATTATTTGAACCGAGTCTAATTGAAATCCATCAGATTATGGATCTATATTGGGGGTAGATAGCTGAAATAAATATTGTGGTGTAGCTACCCTATGGTTGGGTGGAGAGTCGAAGCCCCACCTTTATTTTCCAGCCATTTTAGCAATCCAAATAAGTGCCATGGTTTGTGTATGATGAACCTAGATTAGTTACTAGGATTGGTATGTTGTTGAATAATTTATGGCTCTGCGTTATCTTGAATGACCATTGTAAATTGATGTCTATCCTTCGTAAGAAGTATGCCTTGATGTTACTTTGGCCAGGCTAACTACAAGCTTCATGTGGATGTTATGGATGTTCTTGAATATATATATATATATATATATAACATTTACACAACTATTGATAATAGTTATTTGATGGTTGGCATTCATACAAATTGTGATGACTCATCGTCCTTTCTTAATAATGATATACACTTTGTTTATGTGCAGGTTAGGTATGCATTGTGAATGACTATATAATAAAATAAGTTAAAATATTGTGGTGTGTGTGTAATTCCATGGATATTCTGGGCTTCATACTGTTAATGTTTCTATTTTTTTCTTCACTATGAATCACATCAGAATATTTGATGGTGAATTTTTTATCCATTACAATATTGATGAGATGTTGTGGTATCTATGTTATATTTAAGTTTCAATATGGTTTAGCTCAATTCCGTGTCTATTGTTGGCATGTTGATAGTGCCATTTCTTATTTAAACTATGCTTGATGTCTGTAATGGATGCAAATGAGTGAAGGATTCAATCTAGTTGCGATAGTTGTGCTAAATATAATTATGAATCAAGAATGTCTTTGAAAAAGGCATCAAATCCTTTAAAGCTTCTATTCCTGGTTTCTATAGAGCAAGAAGGCTTTTTTACAGGTCGAATATGCATTTTTATATTGCAAAGGCATTTGAAAAATTTACAAAAGAACAAATGAGTTGGGTAATCCTCATAGATTACCTTAATTATGGTTTAATCCCCCTTTTTATTTCTCAATCACATAGTTGAGAGGTGGTTTATGTGTTAATCTTGGGATCAATTCGCAAAATACACACCACAACCCATTATTGAGTGATGACCCTTTGGAGGTTGATACTATAACAAAAAGCATGAGATAGAGATTTTTCCCATCTCTTAGCATGGGGTTTACGATCACACTACACCCATGTATAGGTTGAACATGTTGAAGGATGGATGCTATGATGAAAATAATGTGACATAGCATTCTTCCATCACATGACAAAGAGTTTTATATCACACCACGTCTAGTTCTGGCATAATATCCCCTTGCACTCCACCACAATGGCGTTGGGGGAATTGTCATGGTGGAATGGTGGCAGATTTAAATGTGGGGCTACCAAAATTATTATAACATTAATTCATTGGTTTGTGCAAAAGATTAGGACTTGGTGGGGTGCCTAGCTTAAGATAATGTGGAAAGTTCCATGTAGGCCAGGTATGGATACATGGATTGCCACATGTAAATTCAGATGATATGGATCAATTATGTGGTCAGAGAACTAATGTGTCTTATTATTCGTGTGACACACGGCAAGCGTAAATGATATTTTTATGTGGCCAAGGGGGATTTTTGTGGATGACACATGGCACCCTCAACGGATGCCACATGGAAGAGTTATGTCATCAAAATGTAAATGTGACATAAACAAAGTGTGTTGATTGTATTTGGGAATATTTGGTAGGAGGTGCAACAAAATTGAGCTTTTTAACTAATTCGACTTACGAATTTCATTTAGTGATAGACTATGTTGTGCCCTTCCCAGGTTTGGGTGAAATGATGCCGACACATTGATGTGGAAGACGTCACATAAAATGTGGTAAAGCCATGTATTCCACTTAACGAGCCATGTGGAGTGTGTTAGCACTCAAATCTACCTCAGGCTGAAATGAAGTAAACTCAAGGCTACATCAAACCACGCTCAGCCTCGTAGCTAGCCCTACGAGGACAGGAGAGGGCTCTCTCCGTCAATCTCGGTAAAATGAGCAATAGGATGCGAGATGACTAATAATAAGAACTGATTTTAGGCTAGTAAAGAGATAGGTATGTTTGTTTTTTGATTTTTGGGTTTTTGCTGGAGAAATGGGAAAACAAATTTTGGGTCCGGGGATAAGGTCAGACCTTTGCAGATTTCGAGTTGGGGCGAGGTAGGTGAATGTCTTGATGCTTCGATTGGATATATGGACAGATTAGACCGACGAGGAACTGAAGAGGGCAAAGAAGAACTTGGATCCTCTTCAAACAGCTGAAAACATATAGAACTAACTGAATTCAAAGGCTAAGCACTGTAAACAATGGATTCAACCTTATTCACTCATTCAATTTAGTTCAGAAGCATAATGAAGGGATGGCATACATTAAACATGAAGAAACTTACAGTAAACAAAGAAGAAACACCATCAAGAACAGAACACCACAAGGATCCCAAAAAGTGCCGCAAAACCTCTGATCCTTCCTTAGCCAAAATATGAAAAAGTATGTACAATGATATCAAAACCTCCCAAGAGTCCAACCTCTCCAACCTCTGAAAATGATTGAGAAATTACAATATATAGATCACTCTAACTCCTTTCCCCACCTCTAGGGGTCGAATTCCCTCTTCAGGGATCAGTTTCAACCAATTCTAATCATGGAACTACAATCTAGGCAACTAACAACTTGCCTCTAAAAGAGTGGAAACTGATCCATTACATGATTTTTTACCCTTTTGAGAGTGAATCTTCTAGAAGAGATAAAAATAAGCCAAAGTTACATGCCCAATATACATTTACATCATAAAAACCCAAAAATTCCATCCACAAACAAAACTGGTCCATACTAGGCGAAAATCTGAGCTGGCAGCTGAAAATTCAGGAAAAATTTAAGTGGGTCGCTCTTGAGCCGAGTGGGTCGCGCGTTTTCCAGCCTGAATTTGAGGTACTTCCCGGCATCCAAATTGATCTCATGATAGCTCGTTGGAAAGCCCTGGATGTTGACTATCCAACCCAAGTAGAATTTCTAAATTTGGAGCTCATTTGACCCTCCAAAACCTCATTCTCCCAGAGGTACTTCCTGCTGGTGCAAAAGGTGGCAGCAAGGTGGTTTTCATGGTGTTTTTGAGCTTTTTGACCATCCATATTTTGATGAAATGCTTAGTTGATTTCTGAGGATGCATAAATAACCATGAAAAATCCAAAAATGCAAAAATTTCCTCCAGCAAGTGTCCCAAAAAAAAGTGAGCGCATGGGTGCGCGACCCGCTTAACTGAAAAACCTGTTTTTGAGACCAAAAATTTGAAAATGACAAAATTTTCTCCGAATTTGCCCAAATTCGGAGCGAAGATCCTCCATCATGTATCTTGCTCATTCAATGAAGCCTCGGCCAAAATCCGGAGTGGATCAGGCCTTTTCCGCCATTTTAGTGCTCTCCTGGTGCATGCAGCTCCTGTGGTGAAAACACTGTCTCGGTTGTATGTGTTGGTCTCTATCATGGTGTCACAATGTGTATGAAAGTATACTGATATGGTTATGATGAAAACAAGAGTTTGGTGTATGCTCCAATGTCAGATGTGTCACATATATGTCAAAGTGCTGTAGGAAATATCACAATGGGAAAAGGACTATCACAAGGAATTTGAATGGAAAATAGCCACTCTTTGACTACATGGGGATTTGACACATGAATAGGAATGAGTATAGTGTAGGTCAATAGAAATAGCCCTTGCAACGTTTGAAAATGTCAATGGAGGATGTGGACAAGTGAAAATGGGACTATGTCATAACATGAATGATGAATAGTGTGAAAATGACAATGGCAATAACAATGAGAGCAGCGATGTAATGGCAATGAGAGAGCGTGAAGCTGAGGTAAGTAATGAGCAGGGACACCACAGACAGTAGAGGCATGAGCATATATATCAACAACACAACCTTGGAAATCCTTCACAAGACTATCAACATGTCTCTCAAAACCCTAAGAAATGAATTTGCAATGAACATAGGTTTTACGTTTCTCCACATCAAGCATTTGTTTCCCCACTTTCAAAACACCATAATCATGTCCAAAAATCACTGAGAAATGTTTAAAAACCTACTTGCAAGTTGTTGGAGTCAACTTGAATCAAAACTGGGCGCAAAACACAAATTTCTGGGCTTTGTTGTTTAAGTGGGTCGCTCCCATTCATTTTTACACTGGCTGAAATGCTCAAGTGGGTCGCTCCCCTCAAGTGGGTCGCTCTTGCCTCTTGCCACATAGTGCATTTTTCGGGAAGCTTTTCGAGGCCTTCCCGGTGTCCAAATTGAGCGTGTGATAGCTCGTTGGAAAGCTATTGGAGTCTACTTTCCAACACAAGTGGAATTATGCAATTTGGATTCCATTTACCCTGTCAAAAATCAAATCTCCCAACACTAGTCAAAATGAGCAGAATGAGGCTGCCTCAAGGCAGAGCGCTGTTGCAGTCAACTTTTTAAGGTCTTCCTCAACTCCAAATTGAGCTCATGATAACTCATTGGAAAGATATTTTTGTCTAGTTATCATTTGACTCATTATGCAAGTCATTTGGCCAAACATGCTAGGAGAAAAATTGATTTTCCCAAGGTCACTTCAGAGGTGCATTCAATTCTCCTGAGGCAACGGTATTTTTTACATTTCTTCAAAACCATGATACCTGTGTAAAACGTGGAAGAGGTTTTTCTTCCTTGGCATGTACTGAACAAAAACCTCTCTCAGTTTCCCAAATTTCATCTTTTATTGCTCTGAAACATCTTTTGAGGGAAACCGATCCCGATGTGTGGAACAAGGGATTTTGTCGAAATGAAGCGAAATGAAGGGGATAGGGGGCTTCTAAATTCTTGGGGAAATTTTGGGAAGTAGGGAGGGATGTTAGGAAGCAGGGGAAAGTGGAATCACAGAGATTGAGTGAGGGGAAGGAGTCCAAAAGGGAAAAACACAGGCCTAGCCTAGAAAATTGTCAAGTTGTGGCAAGAAACTAGGGTTTGTGCAAAAATGAGGAATTTTGGGGATCTCAGTGATGGGAAGTGTTCAATGAGGTATATTAAGGATAGGGGAAGGTGTTTGAACATCAGGATACAAGTTTTTCTGATGATTTGACCGTCCAAGAGAAATTACCTCCAAAACCCTAGGAGAGGGAAATGGACCTTACCTAGGCACAACTGAAGCATGAACAAGGTGTAAAATGACTCAATGGAACTTGACATGATGATGAAAACCCTTTGAATGATGGTACACTCATTTGAATGGTGACATGGACTGATACTTGGACAACTTTGGAAGGAGTGAAAGCAAACCCTAGACCTAATGCCTAGTGACCAAATTTTGCTTGAAGACTCATTGAAATGACAAAATTTGACCTTGACACTTTAAAATCACTTTGAAAGAGCATGTTTGATCACTGGAGGAAGGCTGCAAAGGCTAACTCTAACAGAGTGTTTCTAATGTGGAAAGGAAGTTAAAAGATAAATATTAAATGGACATAGCTTTTGATATGAGCATAAGATTGGGATAAAAGTTATATTGTTTAAAATCACTTGAAGAGCCTATCATGATAGTGGAATTTGTTTTGTGTTTCAAGGAAGTTGGAGAATGAGGAATTTTGTGACTCCATATTCATAATATACATTGGAGATTGGGTAAATTTTCATGTAAGTGACCTTCCACTACCTGAGAATAACCCTAGGGGGTGGGAATGTGTGTTATACATAAGGCCATTAACAATGAAATAACATTGATGGAAATTAAATTACATTATATAGGTAGAAATACGTTCTAATTTTCAATATAATACATTGATTTAACAACCGTGATATCTACATATAAATAATTTTACAAGCATATTGGACTTGTATTTATCAATCAATATTAATTTCTATCCTTGACTATTCATCAACTAAGAATATATTTCTCATCTATAGTAGCACAACAACATTAATCATAAACTTGTAACAATAAATATCAAATTACATATCTTTGATATGATTTGAACTTCGGGAGATAGCTCATTGGGAGAATTTTTATTCTGAATCATAGGCACCATCACAATTAGGTTCCAAACCCATGCCAACTAATGAAACAACAAAGGTGAATACATTGGCTATGACTATTCCTCTCCTGTCCTAACCCAACAACTAACCATTACAACAAGGGAGTTACATTTTAGCTCATTATTTCTATAGTCATCCCTCTCTCTAATCTCTCTTTCCCTTTAGATCTTACACAACACAAGGAATGGTATCCCATCCACTATTAACTAGGACCTTAGGATAACCCACTTCTCTCTAGTATTCCTTTATAGGCTAGGAAGGAAATATCTAATGATGGAAACCAAAGAAAATTCATCTACAAATCAATTCCTCTTAATCATAGAAAACCACTGATATAATCATGAATTCCATGTAATTTCGTGTAACATACCCCCATCCACCATTAGCCCACACTAAGGGTAGAATAATGATGTTACTATGATGACCTAACCTCCAAAGTATAGTTATGGAAATGGGTAATTTTTTTTTTTTTTTACCTTTTTCAATGTTTTCAAAATCCAAAATAAATAATGCAATTTCATTCGTCTCATCAATACCTTTCCGGTGATATACATTTTTCATCAATCGAGATCCTGCATCAAGCATTATGGCCATTTAAAGATTTTCCTACTATTATATACCATGTCATGGCTATATAGGTAGAAAATTCCATGTAACACACCTTATCATTGAGGGCCCTCACATGCCATGCAATCCCGAGATTAAAATCCTAAGAGTTCCTTATGCACCATCACTTGAAAATATCGGGGTTACGTGGAGTATACACATATATGCCCATATGTTTGTTAATATGACTAAGCCTCCCCTCTTGGTGACATATGTATGTTACACACAACATGGACTAGAACCTCTTTCAACAGGCCCATGATTGTGTTGAATTTTCTAGATTTCGTAGACTTGGTAATTACTTCCAATAATTTCATCATTTAAGTTATCATTCATGACATTCATTTTTAAATAATTACACATAGAAAATATTCAATATTAAAACACTTATGTTAGTAGGAACATGAAGAGAAAGTCAAACAATAGAGACACAAAAGTTACCATTGGAAAACCCCAAACTAGGGAAAAATGCCAACAACCTTTTCTTAGAGAAATTTGTCCATTTAACAAGATATACAATCTAAAATTAAAATCAAACTTAGTCAAAATGAAATCATAATTTAACATAGACTAAACATGTTGAAACTATCCATAAGACACGTCATCTTGTTTCTTAAATAATTTGGTCTACCTCAAAGTATACCGTTGAGAATTTATTTTCCCTTAAGTTAGGTCTACGTAAATAATAACTTAATAAAACAAGAAAAAGTGTTCTAAATTATGCCTCAAATGATAAAATTTTTATCTCATAAGTGATTAGAATACTTTTTCAAATGAGGAGTATGAATGGCCCTATTGATAGTGATCAATAGAGCCCCAAGATGTGGGAATTTTGGGGTGAGTTGATATGAGATAAAGGAGGAGTCGACCTTTCATTTTGGGAGGAAAAAATTACAATTTGAAAATTCAAAGTTTATTCTTTTTAAATCCGGCTTGAAGCCAATTTATATTTTCAAATTTTGGAGGGATAATATATATATATATATATATATATATATATATATATATATATATATATATATATATATAATTGTAAAGACTGATCGAAGCTAACAAAACTCCAACACTCCCTCTTAGCTAGGGAGGTATTCATAATGACTATCCAAATGTTCTCTTGTTGAAAATTTCTCTTTTCCATGAGAATATTGTATCCATCCATCACATGTTCAAAAAACAAAAACATGTGGAAAGAATCCTTGCATCAATATCAGAGGAGGAACGAGTCACCTACTATTCCTAGGTCACTGGCTCAATCAGTTGTCACTTGGAAACATGTCAAGAACCCCACCTAACACATGGTGAAAATTGGGGCAATACTAGCCTAATGTTAAGAGGAACAAGCTCAACCCTCTAGCTAAAACCCATGGAAATAATATTAGAACCCCATTGGTTGGGGAGAATTCTATGTTGCTCATGAGGCCAATCTCTCCAACTATAAATAATGGTTTCCTAGTGTTGATAGTGTTGGATACCACCAACATACAAAGGGTCTCTTTGATGCGAAGTCCCAATTAGACCTCACATCATTTGGAGTATGAGCTCTATTAGGAGTATTGGCTTGAAAATCATAACTGTAATGTTCGCCTTGGTTTCAATGGATAAAATAAGAGGTTATATACACAAACCTTGAACAAGAAAGTAATTTGACATTGTGAAACACCAATTACAATAAATAAAATGAGTATTTCACGAGGGGAAACGAAAATGAGTCTCTAGGAGGAATGTAATAATACCAAGCTAAGAGAGACAGACGAGAGCATGAAAAGATTCATTAGAAAAATAGTTCACATAAAGATTATGAAATAAAATAAAACACACATTCAACAAGATGATTACTAAAGCCTTCGAAATAGTTCAATGTATCTGGTACAAATGAAAAAACATATACTGTAAACATCCAAAGAATAGTCCTAAGATATTTGTGATACATGCATGAAATTTTTTTTTCTCATTGAATTTCAATTAGGTGAAAGATCCAAGTACACAGTTATAATGATGAGACACTAGCTCCAATAGTGGAACATCAAGTCACTTCTTGTTTCTCCAAAGAATAGTTTTTCTCTCCTCTTCCAAGTAGAGAATCCAAGACTAGCTCTCCATGCTTAAGCCTCCAAAATCCATTTTCTTGAGTTATGAGGTTTCTTTATAACAAGAGGGATAATCTTTCATCTCCCCTTGACTCTTTTTTTATCCTCATCACTCATGTGATGTTCCCAATTAGCCATGGCTACTTGGAACATTATAATTACTCCATTTTTGAAATAAGAAGTAAGAAACACAATAAAATCTATCCAAGTGTGAAAAGGGGTTGAGATAGGGGGATAAAATAAAGCCCCTTGAGTGTGAAGAGAAGCAAAATCAAGAAGCTACTATAGTTGACCAAGTCAACCAGCGCTGTAAAAAGGGAGGAAAAGCCTCTAGGGCAGTGCAGTTTTGAAGGAGAAAGCTTCTCAAGGAAGCTACATCACCAATGTGTGGGGCCTGGGATGGAGAAGCTCACTTGGAATAAAAAGAAAGGAATGGCAGCAAAGGAATTCATTCATTCATACTTCTTGTTTCAGTCTTATGATTGATTGCAATATTCAACTGTTTAGTTGGAGTTGCATCACTGTTTAGTGCAAGGGTTCTCATGCGGGAATTCTAGTTCCATTGTTGTTACAGGTTGATTGGGAGATTCAAAAAGGAGGTCTTGAGTTCCATTCTCATCAAATATCTTGAGGAAGCAATCCTATAACCTTGAAAGTGTAGTCACTCCCAGTGAGTGTGTTATTTCTGCAGTAGCTGCAGTAGCTAGGGTTGTATCTATCCATTTGAGCTTATTTCAGGAGAGGAGGAGGTGATTTCAGCACCATGAATTCTATTGTGGAAGATCTTGAGCCTATTATTGTATTGTGTGTCTTTATTTGAGCATATCAGATATTTATCAATACAGAGTTGCTAGGTACAGCGTTATTTTCTGCAAAGCTATATCTTGTGTTGTTATTTTGTCGGAAATCCTTGCCAGGAGGTTCCAATGTATTTGTAAAAGGGGTCAATCCTCTCATTTTTTATCTTATAATGAATGAAAGCTCCAGATATATTTTATTCCATATATTGCTGTAGTTTACATAATAAGAATAAGGTTGTTGTTGCCTCCAACATTTCTATTTTATGATGTACTGGGGTTATGATGCCTATTTCTACATTTGAGTTTGGGAGATTTGTTTATTGTAGCTAGAGTTATGTGTTTCTAATGCCATTCCATATTTAAGCCACATACAACATATTCTTGAGGATCCAAGCCCAGGACAACATTATTCTTGCACTGGTTTCCTTATAAAACGTCCTCACTGAGGATATTGCTGAAATTCTTGAAAAGGAATATTACAGTGGTATCAAAGCTCTGCTCTTGGTTCAGCTTGTGGGGGGGAGATTTATCCTTAGAATGGATAATGAATACATCTCAAGGCTCATACTTCAAACCCTGCAGAACATTGCAAGGGATCTCAAGGAGATGAGGTAGGAAGAAGACTCTTTAGGGTTTTTCCCTAAGGCAAGTACCAGCACTGCAAATGGCATGGGAAGTTTAAATCCATCACAACGCTCCACCATGCCTTCATTTTTAACTGAAGGAGATGAGGGTTCTCTAGGAGAATATTTTGAAGAATATGAGCTCTAGTCTCAAAGGTTCAAGGAGCATCTGAGCTTTCAGGAGTTTTGTCGGATCAAGGATGGAAGGAGGAATGATTCTCATCAAAGGGAAGGTAACTTGATGTAGGGATCAGCCCTACAGTGTAGTATGGTGGGGTTCTTCTTTCCCACATTTGATGGGACATCTAAGCACACAGCAAAGGCATGGGTAGAGAAGTTGGACACATACTTCTAGCTTCACAAGGTTTCTGAAATGGAAGCTATCAAGATAGTTGTGTTGCATCTAGAAGGGGAGGCTCAAGACTGATGGTTTCATGGACTAACCACACTTGGGCATCATCATATCACTTCATACTCAGCTTTCACCAAGAAGCTAGTGGAGAGATTTGATCCAAGGGATCCGGAAGCCCACTTTCCGAAAATAACCAAGCTTAAGTAAGAGGGAGATCTTGAGGATTATATTGCTGAGTATCTACAACTTTCAGTGATGGTCTCCAACCTCACTATGAGCAGGAAGGTATGCATGTTTTTGAATGGGATGGCTGAACCATTATAAGGGTTGGTCAAATCTACAAAACCAACTACACTCCTTGAAGCTGTGGAGAAAGCTAGAGATCTACAACACATCTTGCCCAGGGCAAGAACCCTTTTACAACAGAAAAACAATTCAAGGCCAAGGGAGACACTCCCTGTTCAGTAGAAATGTGTTATAGGGGAGGCACATCCTGTCAAGACCTTCTCCAAGAAGGGTGCCAGCATTGTACAACCCATAGAAGACTTTGCTCCAAGAGGAGGAGCTGTTGCAGCATTAAGAGGGGTCCCAAAATATCTTACCTTAAGAGTAAGAGGCACCATCATGGGGAAAAGAGTTTTTGTATTGATAGATAGTGGAGCCACTCACAATTTTATTGATTCACAGTTGGTACACAAGAGATAAATTCCCATGGAGGAGTTTGAGGGATTTTTAGTTTTGGTTCCAGGAGCCATGACTCTACAATGTGCCAAGTATGTTCCAGAGTTGACCATTACTATGGGTACCTATACCTTGACATACCACTTCTTTGTGGTAGATATTATAGACACCAATTTCATATTGGGAGTCCAGTGGTTAGTCACTCCTGGGAGAGTTACCACTAACTGGAGAACTTTGGAGATGGAATGGACTAGAGAAAAGGATTTCCGACAACAGAAGATCAAGGGTATGAACATGTATCCTCCTCAGGTTGTTTCAGCACATAGGATGGAGGAAGATCTACGCAGAGGAGACATTACATGGGTAGTGGAACTACATGTATCCTAGGTGAAGAGCAAAGACACACCGGTGCATCCAGATGTTCAATCCCTTTTGGACCGGTATTCTATAGTATTTGGAGATATCCCACTAGGGAGACTTCCTGACCGAGGGTTTGAACACACCATTGAGTTGGAACAAGGGGTACAAGTAGTGATCACTGCTCCTTATAGACATCCCATGGCCTATAGGGATGATATTGAAAAATATATCCAAGAGCAGCTAGCACTAGGGCACATCTGGCCTATTACTAGTCCTTTTGCTTCCTCGGTGGTTTTGATAAAGAAGAAAGATGGCATATTGAGGATGTGCATCGATTATAGGGCCCTGAACAAGAAGAATTTGAAGAACCGGTACCCCATACCCAGGATCGATGAACTCATGGATGAGCTGAGGGGATCCAAATATTTCTCTAAGATTGATTTGAGGTCCGGGTACCATCAAATCAAGGTGAGGGAGCAAGATATATCCAAGACAACATTCAAGTGTCACTATGGGAATTTTGAGTTTCTGGTAATACCCTTTGGATTGAATAATCCTCCAGAAACTTTCCAATCCTGTATGAATCATATCTTCTGGGTTCAATTGCGAAAGTTTGTATTGGACTTCTTTGATGATATTCTGATCTACAACCGCACTTGGGAGGAGCACTTGTAGCATGTTGAGACAGTCTTACATATCCTCAAGGAGCAGAAATTCTATGCTAAGCTCTCAATATGTGATTTTGGCCTCACAGAGATGTTGTATTTGGGGCATATCATAGGGATAGATGGAGTAAGGGTACATGAGAAGAATATTCAAGCTATCAGAGATTGGCCTAAACCTAGGAATGTGACAGAACTCAGAGGGTTTGTGGGCATATGCACATATTACCAGAAGTTTGTGAAAGGGTTCTCACAACTAGCAGCACATCTTACAGACTTGACAAAGAAGGGGGCTTTCTAGTGGACACCCACAGTGTAGAGGGATTTTGATAAGCTCAAAGAGGTAATGAGTAGTTGTCCTGTTTTGGTTTTACTTGAATTTCTCAACCTTTTGTGTTAGAATGTGATGCATCAGGTGGAGGTATTGGGGCAGTCTTGATGCAAGGAGGGAATCTTATAGCCTTTGAGAGCAGACAGTTTCTCCCTCATGAGAAGCTATACCCCATCTATGATAAAAAATTTTTGGCTATCATGCATGCATTAGAAATATTCTGGAAATATTTGGTGGGGAATAAGTTGAAGGTGAAGACTGATCACAACAGCCTTAGATTATTTCTTGAACAGAGGTAGCTTCAGGAAAGACAACAGAAGTGGGTGAGTAAAATCCAGGCCTATGACTTTGACATAGAATATGTCAAGGGGAAGAGCAATACAGTAGCTGATGCACTTTCAAGGAGGTCTAAAATGCTGTCCATGAGGGGCATGGATGCAGATTGGAAGGCTCAACTTTGTACTCCAAAGATGACCTTGCATGCGGGATACTTGATGGGGTGGTATCGGATGAGAGATTTAATGTAATGGATGAGGTTATCTATTACAAAGATTAGATCTACTTGGCTAATAATTCTAAGCTCAAGGAGAATATCTTAGTGGCCTCACATGATTCCCCACTTTCCGGGCATCAAGGTTTCACAAAAACTTGCAGATCTATCAGGGAGAGATTCTCATGGAAGTGTCTCAAGGAGGATGTGCTCTGGCATGTCAAGGAATTTACCACTTGCCAACAAAATAAGGGAGAGCACACTTATCCTGTTGGGTTGTTATAGCCACTAACTATTCCGTATGGGAAGTGGGAAAGCATCTCTATGGACTTCATCACCGGCTTATCGATAGTGCAGGGTAAGGACTGTATCTATGTCGTTGTTGATAGAATAACAAAGTATGCTCATTTCTTTTCCATCTCTGCACATTATACTGCTTCACAGGTAGCTGAACTCTTCTTCAGAGATGTATTTAGACTCCATGGTCTCCCTAGGACCATAGTGAGTGATCGGGACAACCACTTCATGGGTGGCTTTTGGAAGGAACTTTTCCAACTAGTGGGAACTGATTTGACCCCTAGCACCAGTTATCACCCCCAAACTAATGGGCAGACTGAGATAGTGAACAAGTGGCTAGAAGGCTACTTGAGAAACTATGTGGCCAGGTAGCAGAAAGCTTGGTTGTGGTGGCTCCACTTGGGGGAGTATTGTTACAACACTACTCACCATATCTCTATTGGCACGACACCATTCTAAGCCTTGTATGGATATGAGGCACTTTCATTTTCTGTTGTTATGTTTTGGGCAAGTAAAGCTCCAAGGGCAAGAGATTGGATTCAAGAGAACTAGGACATACTCAGGGCCCTCAAAGATAACATTGCCACTACTCAGAACCAGCAGAAGATGTATGCAGACCATGGTCAGATAGAGAGACAGTTTAAGGTGGGGGATCTTGTCTACCTATGCCTTCAGCCTTATAAACAGTCCACACTCAAGGTGAAGGGAGCTAAAAAACTCAAACCATGTTTCTATGGGCCATACAAGGTGAACAAATGTGTCGGTAAGGTAGCTTATGAGCTGGAGCTTCCTAAGGGGAGTAAGGTCCACAATATCTTCCATGTATATTGCCTCAAGAAGGCCATAGGGAGGAATTTAGTTGCCAACTTGGAACTTCCTCCAATTGATGATGAGGGTCATTTGATCTTGCAGCCAGAAGTAATCGTAGACATAAGAGAGAGGAAGTTGAGAAACATAGTCATCAAAGAATATCTGATTCGATGGAGGAATCTACCAGATGAGGATGCCACTTGGGAGGGGGAGAAGATCTTGCAGCATCCTTCTTTACTGTTGCTTGTGGGCAAGCAACTTTTGAGCAAGGAGGACTGTGATGTTCCCAATTAGCCATGGCTACTTGGAACATCATAATTACTCCATTTTTGAAATAAGAAGTAAGAAACACAATACAATTTATCCCAATGTGAAAAGGGGTTGAGATAGGAGGATAAAATAAAGCCCCTTAAGTGTGAAGAGGAGAAAAAGCAAGGAGCTAATATAGTTGACCAAGTCAACCAGCATTGTAAAAAAGGAGGGAAAGCCTCTAGGGTAGCGCAGTTTTGAAGGAGAAAGCTTCTCAAGGAAGCTACATCACCAATGTGTGGAACCCGGGATGGAGAAGTCACTTGGAATAAAAATAAAGGAATGGAAGCAAGGGAATTCATTCATTCATACTTCTTGTTTCAGTCTTATGACTGATTGCAATCTTCAGTTGTTTAGCTGGAGTTGCAGCACTGTTTAGTGAAAGGGTTCTCATGTGGGAATTCTAGTTCCATTGTTGTTACAGGTTGATTGGGAGATTCAAAGAGGAGGTATTGAGTTCCATTCTCATCAGATATCTTGAGGAAGCCATCCTCTAACCCTAATAGCACAGTCACTCGCAGTGAGAGCGTTATTTCTATAGTAGCTGGGGTTGTATCTACTTATTTGAGCTTATTTCAGGAGAGGAGGAGGTGATTTCAGCTCCATGAGTTCTATTGTGTAAGATATTGAGCCTATTCTTGTATTGTGTGTATTTATTTGAGAATATTAGAAATTTCTCAATACAGAGTTGCTGGGTACAACGTTATTTTCTGCAGATTTGTATCTTGTGTTGTTATTTTGCCAGAAATCCTTGCTGGGAGGTTCCAATATATTTGTAAAAGGAGTAAATCCTCTCATTTCTGATCTTATAATGAATGAAATCTCTAGATATATGTTATTACATCTATTTCTTTAGTTTACATAATAATAATAACGTTGTTGCTAACTTCATAATTTCTATTTTATGATGTACTGGGGTTATGATGCCTATTTCTACATTTTAGTTTGGGAGATCTGTTTATTGTAGCTAGAGATATTTGTTTCTAATTCCATTCCATATTTAATCCACATACAACATATTCTTGAGGATCCAAGCCCTATACAATGTTATTATTGCACTGGTTTCCTTATACAACGTCCTCACTGAGGACATTGCTGAAATTCCTAAAAAAGGAATATTACAGTGGTATCAGAGCTTTGCTCTTTTCTCAGCTTGTGGGGGAGAGATTCTCTTTAGCATGTAGAAGGAATAAATCTCAAGGCTCGTACTTCAAACCCTACAGAACATTGCTAGGGATCTGAAGGAGATGAGGCAGGAAGAAGACTCTTTAGGGTTTTTCCCTAAGGTAAGTACTAGCAATGCAAATGGCATGGGACATTCAAATCCATAACAACGCTCCACCATGCCTTCATTTTTAACTGAAGGAGATAAGGAGGGTTCTCTAGGATAATATTTTGAAGAATATGAGCTCCAGTCTCAAAGGTTCAAGGAACATCTGAGCTTTCTGGAGTTTTGTCGGATCAAGGATGGAAGGAGGAATAATTCTCATCAAAGGGAAGGTAACTTGATGCAGGGATCAGCCCTACAACGTAGTATGGTGGGGTTATTCTTGCCCACATTTGATGGGACATCTAAGCACACAGAAAAGGCATGGGTAGAGAAGTTGGACACATACTTCCAGCTTCACAAGGTTTTTGAAATGGAAGCTATCAAGATAGCTGCGTTGCATATACAAGGGGAGGCTCAAGACTGGTGGTTTCATGGACTAACCACACTTGGGAATCATCATATCACTTCATACTCAACTTTCATCAAGAAGCAAGTGGAGAGATTTGATCCAAGGGATCCGGATGCCCACTTTGCCAAAATAACCAAACTTAAGCAAGAGGGAGATCTTGAGGATTATATTGCTGAGTATCTACATCTTTCAGTGATGGTCTCCAACCTCACTATGAGCAGGAAGGTATGCATGTTTTTGAATGGGATGGATGAACCATTACAAGGGTTGGTCAAATCTACAAAACCAACTACACTCCTTGAAGCTATGGAGAAAGCTAGAGATCTACAACACATCTTGCCCAGGGCAAGAAACATTTTACAACAGAAAACCCATTCAAGGCCAAGGGAGACACTCCTTGTTCAGTATAAATTTGTTATAGGGGAGGCACATCCTATCAAGACCTTCTCCAAGAAGGGTGCCAACGCTGTACAACCCATAGAAGACTTTGTTCCAAGAGGAGGAGTTGTTGCAGCATTAAGAGGGGTCCCAAAATATCTTACCTTAATAGTAAGAGGCACCATCATGGGGCAAAGAGTTTTTGTATTGATAGATAGTGGAGCCACTGAAAATTTTATTGATTCATAGCTGGTACACAAGAGAGGAATTCCTGTGGAGGAGTTTGAGGGATTTTTAGTTTTGGTTCCAGGAGCCATGACTCTACAATGTGCCAAGTATGTTCCAACGTTGACCATTACTATGGGTACCTATACCTTGACAGACCACTTCTTTGTGGTAGATATTCTAGACACTAATGTAATATTGGGAGTCCAGTGGTTAGTCACTCTTGGGAGAGTTACCACTAACTGGAGAACTGTGGAGATGGAATGGACTAGAGAAAAGGATGGCCAACAACAGAAGGTCAAGGGTATGAACACATATCCTCCTCAGGTTGTTTCAGCACATAGAATGGAGGTAGATCTGCACAGAGGAGACATTGCATGGGTACTGGAGCTGCAAGTATTCGAGGTGAAGAGCAAAAACACACCGGTGCATCCATATGTTCAATCCCTTTTGGACCGGTTTTCTACAATATTTGGAGATATCCCACCAGGGAGACCTCCTGACCGAGGGTTTGAACACACCATTGAGTTGGAAAAAGGGGTAACAGCAGTGATAAAAAACTTCTTATAGACATCCCAAGGCCTATAGGAATGATATTGAAAAAGCTATCCAAGAGCTGCTAGCACTACGACACATCCGGCCTAGTACTAGTCCTTTTGCTTCCTCGGTGGTTTTGGTAAAGAAGAAAGATGGCAAATTGAGGATGTG
Organism: Pinus albicaulis; assembly: GCA_034641835.2. Lineage (NCBI taxonomy): Eukaryota > Viridiplantae > Streptophyta > Pinopsida > Pinales > Pinaceae > Pinus > Pinus albicaulis. The sequence goes on from CM076574.1 coordinate 570,097,409, forward strand.
CATCGATTATAGGGCCCTGAACAAGAAGAATTTGAAGAATCGATACCATATACCTAGGATTGATGAACTCATGGATGAGCTGAGGGGATCCAAATATTTCTCCAAGATTGATTTGAGGTCCGTGTACCATCAAATCAAGGTGAGGGAGCAAGATATCCCCAAGGCAACGTTCAAGTGTCACTATGGGCATTTTGAGTTTCTGGTAATGCCATTTGGATTGACTAATGCTCCGGGATCAATCATATCTTCTGGGGTCAATTGTGGAAGTTTGTATTGGTCTTCTTTGATGATATTATGATATAAAACCGCACTTGGGAGGAGCACTTGCAGCATATTGAGACAGTCTTACATATCCTCAAGGAGAAACAATTCTATGCCAAGCTCTCCAAATGTGAATTTTTCCTCACAAATATGTTGTATTTGGGGCATATCATAGGGATATATGGAGTAAGGGTACATGAGGAGAAGATTCAAGCTATCCGAGATTGGCCTAAACCTAGGAATGTGACAGAACTCAAAGGGTTTGTGGGCATATGCACATATTACCGGAATTTTGTGAAAGGGTTCTCACAACTAGCAACACCTCTTACAGACTTGACAAAGAAGGGGGCTTTTGATAAGCTCAAATAGGTAATGAGTAGTTGTCCTGTTTTGGTTTTACTTGACTTTTCTCGACCTTTTGTGTTAGAATGTGATGCATCACGTGAAGGTATTGGGGCAGTCTTGATGCAAGAAGGGCATCATATAGCCTTTGAGAGTAGAAAGTTTCTCCCTCATGAGAAGCTATACCCCATCTATGATAAAGAAATGTTGGCTATCATGCATGCATTAGCCAAATTCCGAAAATATTTGGTGGGGACTAATCACAATAGCCTTAGATTCTTTCTTGAACAGAGGAAGCTTCAGGAAAGACAACAGAAGTGGGTGAGAAAAATCCAGGCCTATGACTTTGACATAGAATATGTCAAGGGGAAGAGCAATATAGTAGCTGATGCACTTTCCATGAGGCCTACAACGTTGTCCATGAGGGGCATGGACGCTGATTGGAAGGCTCAAATTTTAGTTGAGTACTCCAAAGATGACCTTGCATGCAAGATACTTGATGGGGTGGTACCGGATGAGAGATTTAAAGTAATGGATGAGGTTATCTATTACAAGGATCAGATCTACTTGGCTAATATTTCTAAGCTCAAGGAGAAGATCTTAGGGGCCTCACATGATTACCCTCTTTCTAGGCATCAAGGTTTCACAAAAACTTATAGATCTATCAGGGAGAGATTCTCATGGAAGGGTATCAAGGAGGATGTGCTACGGCATGTCAAGGAATGTACCACTTGCCAACAAAATAAGGGAGAGCACACTTATCCTGCTGGATTGTTACAGCCACTGCCTATTCCGAATGGGAAGTGGGTAAGCATCTCTATGGACTTCATCACCGGCTTACCGATAGTGCAGGGTAAGGACTGTATCTATGTTGTTGTTGATAGACTAACAAAGTATGCTCATTTCTTTTCCATCTCTGCACATTATACTGCTTCATAGGTAGTTGAACTCTTCTTCAGAGATGTATTTAGACTCCATGGTCTCCCTAGAACCATAGTGAGTTATCAGGACAATCGCTTCATGGGTGGCTTTTGGCAGGAACTTTTTTGACTAGTGGGAATTGATTTGACCCCCTACACCAGTTATCACCCCCAAAATGATGGGCAAACTGAGATAGTGAACAAGTGGCTAGAAGGCTACTTGAGAAACTATGTGGCTGGGCAGCAAAAAGCTTGGTTGCGGTGGCTCCACTTGGGGGAGTATTGTTACAACACTACTCACCATATCTCTATTGGCATGAAACCATTCCGAGCCTTGTATGGATATGAGGCACTTTCATTTTCCAATGTTATGTTTGGGGCAAGTAAAGCTCCAAGGGCAAGATATTGGATTCAAGAGAGCTAGGACATACTTAGGGCCCTCAAAGATAACATTGCCATTGCTCAAAACCAGCAGAAGATGTATGCAGACCATGGTCAGATAGAGAGACAGTTTGAGGTGGGGGATCTTGTCTATCTTGAAACATTAAATATTGGTGATATTCCAATTCTTGTTGGAAATTCAATTTCATATGCATTTGAAGAAAATTTCCTTACAATTTTACATGGCCCTATTTTGTTCATTTTTAATTTGTTATAAGTTTTAACAAGATATATCTCTTTTCTTAGATATACCATGACTAATTCACCCACTTGGAATTCATTTTCTTTCCTCCTCATATCAAATCTCTGTTTGTATCTGCTACTACTTTCCTGCAATCTGTTTTTGACATCTTCTTGTAGTTTCTGCATCTCTTCTGCAAACTCTTCAGCCTTTGCGCTCCTTACCTCTTGTTTTCTCAGATCTCTGAGTTCATACACACCTCTTGGATGCATTCCAAAAAAAATATAGAATGGAATCATACCAGTACTTCTATTTGGAGTATCATTATAAGCAAAATTAGCCTGAGAAATGGCTAAATCCCACTACTTAGGGTTTTTATACACCAATCTTCTCAATATGTTTCCCAAACTTCTATTCACTACCTTGGTCTGTCCATATGTTTGAGGATGATATACTGAACTGAAACTAAGGTTGGTACCTAGTTTCTTCCATAGATTTCTCCAAAAATTTCCCACAAAATTGGTATCCTTGTCAGACACAATACTTACAGGTAATCCATGTAATCTTACGACTTCTAAAAAAAAACATATTAGCAATATGTGTTGCATCACTTGTTTTCTTGCATGCAATAAAATGAGCCATTTTAGAAAATCTATCCACCACAACATAAATGGAGTCATTTCCTCTTTTAGTTTTTTGAAAACCCAAAACAAAGTCCATACTAACTACATCCCATGGTTGGTCGGGTATTGGTAATGGCTGATACAATCCTATATTCTAAATTTCCCCCTTAGCATGTTGACAAATCCTGCATTTTCCCACAAATATTTTAACATCAGTTTGCATCTTTGGCCAGTAATAAAAATTATTTACCTGAGAAAAGGTCTTTTCTTGTCCAAAATGTCCGGATAGGCCCCCATTATGTTTCTCCTTAATTATCTTTTCCCTCATAGAACCTTTTGGAATGCATAATTTATTACTTTTGAATAGCAACCCTCCTTGGATAAGATAATCCACCTAGCTTCTGTTATGAAATGCTCGCTTTTTTACAGCTGCATAAATTTCTTTAAACTATGCATCATCTTTATACATGCCAACCATTTCTTCAAATCCTACCACACCAACTTGTAATTCCTGCATAATTAAATTCACCCTGCTCAAATCATCAACAACTTTGTTCAATTTACCACTCGTATGCTTGATTACAAAAGTAAACTCTGAAAATATTCTACCCATTTGGCATGTTTCTGATTCAATTTTGGTTGGTTTTTTATAAACTGTAATGCATGATTATCAGAATATAACACAAACTCTTTTGGCAACAGATAATTTCACCATTTTTTTAAAGCTTGTATAGCAGCATAAAAATCTTTGTCATAAGATGAATATTTCTTCTTTGCTTCGTTCAATTTTTCATTGAATTATGTTATTGGTTTCTGCTCTTGACTTAAAACTTTTCCTATCGCAATTCCACTAGTATTAGTTTCAACTTGGAAATTTTTTTCAAAATTTGGTAAAGCTAAAACTGGTTTTTTGGTAACTTTTTTCTTCAGCAATTTAAAGTTTCGATATGCTGCTTCTGTCCACTCAAATGGCTGATTAGTTTCCTTGATTGTTTCAATAATGGGTGCACAAATCTGACTAAAGCTTTTGATAAATTTTCTATATAAACTTGCAAGACCATGAAAGATTCTTACCTCAAATATGTTTTTAGGAGTTGGCCAATTCACGATTTCTTGGATTTTTTCTGGATCCATTTTCAAGCCTTCCTTAGAGACTACAAATCCCAAATAAATTAGTTCTTCCTTCATAAAACTTCATTTCTTCAAATTTATTAGCATTTTTTCTTTCTGCAAAGTTTTTAGAACTAACTTAAGGTGTTCCAAATTCTCTTCTTTACTTCGACTGAAAATTAGAATATCATCAAGATAAACAATTACAAACTTGCCTGCATATTCCTTCAAAACTTAATTCATTAGTCTAATGAATGTACTGGGTGAATTAGTAAGTCCAAAAGGCATTACTAACCATTCATACAAACCACTGTTTGTTTTGAATGCCATTTTCCACTCATCCCCTTCTCTAATTATTATTTGATGACAACCACTCTTCAAATCTATCTTAGAAAAATATTTTGACCCACTCAAACAATCCATTAAATCATCCATTCATGGTAAAGGAAAATGATACTTGATAGTGATTTTATTTATGGCTCTATAATCTGTGCACATGTGCCATTCGCCACCCATTTTTGGACTGAGCACTATTGGTACAACACATGGACTGAGGCTTTATTTGATTAATCCTTTATCCATTAACTCTTGTACTTGTCTCCCAACTTTAGCATTTTCCTGTGGCGTTAACCTGTATGCTGCTTTATTCGAAAAATTAATCCAGGGATTAGATCAATGTGGTGACTAATACTCTTGATTGGCGGTAACGCATTTGGCAACTCATCCAAAATAATATCAGCAAAATCATTCAACAGATTTTGAATTTCTTCAAGTAAATATTCTAAATTTGTAGAAGTTAAAATTTTCTTGGGTCTCCCTACAATAGAAAAATGCATCTCCTTGCCTTTCTTGATTTCTTGCAATAGGGATTTACCACTCATCAACATAACACTATTTCCAGGTGCTTCTTTGTTAGCTTCAGCTTTCAATGGCAGCAGTGTATGCTTGTTTCCATCTTTCTCAAGAGTATAAGTGTTTCTTCTTCCATCATGTACGACTTTCCGATCAAACTGCCAAGGTATTCCTAGCAATATGTGACATACATCCATCGGCATTACATCACATAAAATAACATCCTTGTAAGTACGAATCTGGATTTCGACCTTACATTGTTCGATTAAAATAATTTGATGGCTTTTTTGGAGCCATGATACCTTATAAGGAGTAGGGTGTAATAATTTATCTAACTTCAATTTGTCCACCATTTCTGTAGAAACAAGGTTATTAGTACTTCCACTATCAATTACCAATTTGCAACATTTACCTTTTGACTTACATATAGTTCTGAAAAGATTCTTTCTCTAAGTTAGTTCTCCGGATTCTTTGGCTGCTTTAAGCAATATCATTTTTAAAAACAAGGATTCGCCGGCTTCAGGTGATTCCTCTTTGGCTACAGTCTGAGGAATTTCTTCTTTTGTTTCATCAAAATTCACATTTTGTTGGGTTGTTGATCTATTGTGAGGACAATCCCATGACCCATGTCCCCACTCACCACATGTAAAGCATCGAATATCTCTTCCTCAGCCTCTACCTTTGGGCACAAACCTTTCGTGACCAGAGTCTCCTCTCTGTGGTGATATATTACTCGAACCTCTTGATTCATTCTAGGAGTGTTGAAATCTAGACTTAAATGTTCCTCTTCCTCTTGCCGGACTCTTGCCTCTATTCCTCTGACTTTTTTTGCGCAACCTTTTCTCCTCTGCCCTCAAAGTTGCTTGATATTAATCCTTAATTGTATTCAAATTTAATAAGTTGATTTCATCCTATATATCATATCTTAAACCATTTATATATCTAGCTACCTTCTCTATGTCATATTCAACATGTCCTGCTCTAATACTGAGCTTATAAAATTCTTCAGTATATTCTTTGATAGTCATTTCTTTCTACTTTAAGTTTTTCAATTGTCTAAAAAGATTTAATTGATAATCTTTCGGCATGAACTTACCTTTCAATTTACTCATCATTCTATCCCATTGCCTAATTTTTGGCTTCCCTTTTCTTTCTCTGGACAATTGTAGTTCATCCCACCACATGTCCACATGACCCTTCAATCTGGTGGCTACAAACTTCACTTTCTTCTTGTCATCGATTTCTTCATAGTCAAAATATTTTTTTAATGAACTGATCCAGTCCATTAGTACTTCCACACTAAGGTTTCCATCATATAAAGGTACTTCTACCTTTGGTCTGCCATTGGCCTTTGCTAGCATCTTGATAACTTTAGTTGCCTCAATTTCTTCCTCTATTTCTTCTTCAGTGGTTTCTTCTTCATCTACACTGGAAATCCCATCATCTGTTGCCCTCCTTTGAGTAGTCTCTATTGTCTCCATCCTTATACACAGGTGTCAGATTTACTCTAGAAGAACTGCATTTACTATAGGTCTCCCTCGACCTATTCCAGCTCCTCTTCTAGGCGACATTCTCTGCAACTTCGAAGAACAGACTTAACTAGCTCTGATACCAAAAATTGATGCAATGAGTAAGGGAACACGTTAAAAATTAGATGAAATGAAAAAATTGAGTGCTGCACAAAGCAAAGACCTGTGCAAAAGAATAGATTTTATACACTCTATATTTTTCCCATAAGGAAATGAAACTGCAATCTATTTTCTTTTGATAGAGAAATTGTGAATTGCGAACCATTGTTATATAATAATAAAAAAATACAAAGTTCACAGTGCGAATTTTACAGCACTCCCATCCAATTGTACAAACAACCAGTGAACTCCTCACATGAGGATCCAAAGTTAATACCGGTTGGAATTCATTACAGGTTCACGCCTACAACAAATGTCTTGCATTCTCCCAGTTTGTTCTCATGTTACACAAGCTTCGGAAATATGCGCCCACACTACCATTTACCATTTCAAGCGAACTCAATTCTTGGCATTCACGATCAGACTTGCACCATTCATTTATCACTCCACGCTACTCCAATTTCAGCTCTCAGCATTCATGTTCGGCCAACATAAGTAGCTTGCCACTCTACGTTGTCTCTAATCTCAACATTCGACCCTTATATTCAAATTTATACACTCCGCTTTCCACTTCAATCTACACAATCCTCTTGCCACTCTACACTTACCATATGTGGTTTTCTGGGATCAACTTTACCAATTGGAATTGGTTCCAATCGCACACCTATTCCTGCAATTCAACACACTCATATACTGCATGTATATGATGTGTTGTAGAGTCAAATACACATAAAAAACATAAAATGCCGAGCGAATACATGGAATGATTTACAACTACAATAATAAGGACTATATCAATTCTCGTGGGTCGAATATTACATTTTTTTCCTCTCTACTCTTGGCATTCGTCACACTGTCAACTATCCCTCTCTACGCTCTTGTTTTTCTCTCTTATTTCCCTATTATTTATAATTTAATGTGAAATTGTTCTTCTTAAAATAGATTTCTTGTCGAACTACACCAAGAAACCAATTCTTCCCTATTCCTAAGTTCTTATGCTTACTTGGCCCTATTTCCATGCAGGGAAACAACCAATTTATAATTTTATTCCTAATTAATTAAAAAAATACAAACAACTAACTACTCTAATAAAGAAATAAATAATAAAATATTAATGCTAATGTTTATTCCTCTCAAATTAGCCACAACATGTGAACATATAATCGCATTGTTGGCTAAGTCCGGATGCTCCTGCATCATGTTTCATCTTCATGAAGGATCCACTTTTTTGCTTATCTTCACCCTCCAAAGGGTCTTGCATGGGATTTGAAATCCTATGAGTTATTGTGCAATGTATTCTTTCTGTCTCGTTCTATGATATGCTTCATTTTTCTGTGATAACTCTTTTTTTTTATTATTACCGCCATTTTTTCTTTATGATTTCTCCCTGTTATCTAGTTTGAGAATTATTTTTTCATGCTAGGAACATACTCCTGGAAATGAAAATCATTAATAACAAAGAAAAAATAGTCATAAGAACATCTATTCTATAACTACCTAGCTCATGGAATGATTAGATCATGATAGGCCAATGCGAGGGTTAGAAGAAGGATTTTTTATTGGGAGGGTACAAACAAAATAGTCAGTGGCTTAGGAAGGCTCCTTTGTTCATTTTTACTATGCTGAAGGTAGCGAATGGTCAAGGCTCATAAGAGGCCTTCAAGGTGCGCTTGTGCGCTCAAGCAAGAGAGTGAGAGAACTCAAGGACGCATGGCGTATGTACGAATCATGAAGGGAAGTCATTCGTGGGTTCAAGGTGCATTTGTATGCTCAAAGGGACTAAGGAGGGCACAAGGGAACAAATTGAAGGAACAAGGGACTAGGATTTGTGCCTTCCTAATGTGCTTGTTAACTCAAGAGGAATTGGGAGGGCTTAGTTCTTCAAGTCGAAGGAGTGAACTCAAATTAAGGCTTTAGGATTTGTGACTTCCCCATGTGGCCTAAGGAAAGAGGGAAGGATGAAGGCTTCATGTTCAAATGTGCACCATGCAACCTAATGGAAGGATGAAGGCTTTGTACTTCACATGTGCACCATGCACCCTAAGGCTTTGTGCTTCGTGAGTGCGCCATGCGCCTTAAGGGAAGAGGGAAAGAGGAAGGATTTGTGCTTTGTGGGTGCACCATGTGCTTCAAGGCTTCCTACTTCATGAGTGCACCATGAAATCTAAGGCTTTGTGTTCTGTGAGTGTGTCATGTGCTTTAAGGGAAGAGGGAAGGATGAAGGCTTTGTGCTTCATGAGTGCACCATGCACCCTAAGGCTTCATGCGCCATGAGTGTGCCATGCACCCTAAGGCTTCATGATACATGAGTGTGCCATGTGCTTTAAGGGAAGAGGAAATGATGAAGGCTTTGTGCTTCATGGGTGCACCATGCACGTTTTTTAAGAGACAAATGATCCTTACTTTTTTGAAGTGTGCCTTGTTATTCTGAAGTGCGTTTTATTGTTTCGAAGTGTGCTTCATTGTTCCGAAGTGAAATTTGTTGTTTCAAAGTGCGCTTTTGAGGGAGATAAGGTCCTTTTTCTTCCGAAGTGAACTGAAATGGTCCTTGTTCTTCTGAAATGTGCTTTTTCACTGGGGGAGGAATAAAAAGGCTAGGTCACTTATGCTAGGAAGTACTAATGAATTGTGAGGTAGGAAGACCAAGAAGAGATCCAAAATGGCTAAGTGTGGAATTATTAGAGTAGGAGAGGGAAACTAATCTGAATAAGACTCAAGCATGGATCAAACACATGAATTAAATCAATACAAGCCAAGGAAATGCACAAGACTCATGAACAAAAATCACACCTTGAAACGAAAAAAAAGAAACACTTGCAACAATAGGAAAACATGTACACAACACTTCCAAAAGGTAAAGAAATTGAAGGTGACATATTCCATATAAAATATAATATGAGAAAGTTGCATACTGCAAGTGTACCTATGAATTCAACAAAGATTGGGCATGTCTATGTTACACACTATTTTTTTGCATTCTTCATTTCTTATCCTAACAGTCATCATTTGTGTCACTCATGCCACAAATGTCGCAAAGTGAAAAAAGTTGTGAAAACTTAGTCATATTGGAAAGCATGCTTAAAATATCCCTAAATACCTAAAATAAAAATGCCTTGAAGCATTTTTGCAAAAGTTTGTAAAAAACCCTAAATTGCAAGCCCAACGTTGTTCTCTCCTACATATTCACGTGCTTGTCACCCGATCTCTAACTTGTGAAAAGTGCTAACAACGCGGGAATTCAGTAGTAAATTCACATTGGTCCTTTTCAGGTAGGTTCTCCAAAATTGGAGCAGAAGATTAGTTCTCTAGAACTCTTGAGAACATAGGTCTAATACTTGCTGATTGAGGATATGGTCGAATAATCGCATTTTTGACCCTTGATCTTATCTCCAAATATTTTACCCTTTGAGATAAGGCATTTTCCACTCATTAGGGGATCTATAACCTCCCCAAAGCTACTATATAAAAGTTCCATTCTAGTGAGTCTTGGTTGGTCATTTCTAGTTGCCATTATTCTTCCTGATTGCGCTTAGATGTTGTCAATTTGATGAGGAAGGAGAAGTGATTGGAAGGCTTGGCTTGGACTTGGAATTTGATTCCGAAGGAATCCTCCAACATCAATGCATAGGTTGTAATATTACCTTTGTTTATTTAATAATACAAAGTATGCTTTGCTTCCCATGAATTTGTAAAATATTAATTGATTTAGCATCATAGTCCTTGATTTTTCATGTGGTTTGATTTGGAATATATATATGTTATGTATCTTTCATTTTTTGTCCTATGATATTTCTTATAGGTATTCAGACATAGAAATCATAGGGAGGAATGAGTCTGTAATCGAAAGGATCAACCTCGACATCGAGGAAACGATTGTATAAGTAGCCAGGTAGGTCATCTCCCTCACTCATATTATTTCAATGTTAAACTAGGAGAGCCTTTATTATTTGTCACGATTGTTACTAGACCCACTCATTGGGCTAGAGGGATCACTTATTTCTGAAGAATGGATTTGCATGCATACAAAATTGGTGACTCAATTTGTTATGCAGGAAAAGCCCTTCTTCAGAAAGAAGTGATCCCTCTAGCCCAATGATTGGGTCTGGTAAAAACTGTGAAAAAGAATAAAATATTTTCTTAGTTTAACATTGAAATAATATGAGTGAGGGATGTGAACTACCTTGCTCCTTGTGCAATCATTTCCTCGATGTCAATGATGATCCTTTCGCTTCTAGGCTCATTCCTCTCTATACTTTCTACGTCTGAATACCTGTAAGAAAGATCATATGAAAACTAATGAAAGATACATAGCATATATATATATATATATATATATATTTCAAATCAAACCACATGAAATATCAAGGAGTATCATGCTATATCAATCAATATTTAACAAATTCATGGGAATCAAAGCATATTTTGTATTATTAAATAAACAAGGGTAAGATTACAACTGGTGCCTTGATGTTGGAGGCCTCCATCATAATGGAAATCCAAGTCCAAGCCAAGCCTTTCAATCTCTTCTCCTTCCTCATCAAATCGTCAACATATAAGCATAATTAGATGGAGGAATGGCAACCAACAATGGCCAACCAAGGCTCACTAGGATTGCACTTTTTTATAACAGAGATGTGGAGGTTATGGATCCGCTAATGATGGGGAAGGCCTTATCTCAAAGGGGAAAATAATCGTAGATAAGATCAAGGGTAAAAAATGGGAGTATTTGACCATATCTTCCACAAAAAAGTACCAGACCTTCGTTGTCAAGAGTTCTAGGCGATGGAGCTTCTGCTCCATTTATGGAGAAATGGCCTAAAGAGGACCTTTGAGACTTTACTATTGAATTCTCATGCTGTAAAATATTTTCATAGGTTAGAGACAGTGTTAAAAGCGTGAGGGTATGTAGGATAGAACTCTGTTGTGACTACAATTTAGGTTTTTTCACAAACTTTTGCAGAAATACTTCAAGGTATTTCTCTTTTAGGTCGTCAAGGATATTTTAAGCATGTTATCCAAGATGAATAATTTTTCACAGTTTTTGTCACTTTGCAACGTTTGTGGCATGAGTGGCACACAATATGAAACTTAGGATAAGAACTGAAGAATTTGACAAAATAATGTTTAATAGATCCCCCCTAAATCATGAACGAAGAACCAAAATTGATGGTTGAATCACTTTATTAGCCATGGAAAGGACTTTGGAAAACCACCATTAGGAGACTTGCCAAGAAAAAACAATATAATATATGACATATTCGATATAAACATGCCTAATTAAATATATCTGAATAGGCATCAAATAACACATGAACCTATGGCATGGATACAACCATCCATCTAAAATATTTGATGGAAATAGATCCATGGTTATGGTCACAACCATCCGTATAGAAAGTATCATGTGTAAAATCATGAATACTTAATAAATCCACGCAACCTAGATAATAACATATGTGATCCAAGGTATTCGTATCTATATTAATATACCCACTGTATGAATCAAACCATGTGAATAGATGGGTTGATGTCGAACATGGTATAAACCACCTGATTACCGGTCGATGAGTTAAACCATTAACAGGTGCGAGAGAAACAACTAACAATGATGATGGACCTCAAGGTATGAAAACACAATATACAAGTGTGAATGAATGAGATGAAGTTGAAAACTTGCAAAATCATCTGAATGAAGGCCAATTATGTGAACCTGTCATCTAACGTGAATAAATTTCTATTGAGGCATGCAAACTCCAAGCCCTACGAAAAAGAAGTTTCTAAATCACCTTCCTAGGTAACGATCTAAAGTCATTAGAAAGTGATACGTCGAATGAGGGGCACATCATAGACACGAAACAAAGGATTTCTCGAGATGATATGAGTGATTCAAGATTTTTGCAAAGAGAGTCAAATAGGTAGACGATGTTTGACTTATACAAATAGGACTTCTCTTCAACATAATGGCGACATGACTCCAAATTTTGGTAGCATTTGACTCAAAATGGGATCAAGGGTCATGATGACAATAGATGATGATTGAATGAGAGGAAAATGGATTTCCCAAACCCAGGAAAGAAAATGAAAAATGAATGATATCCCCAACCCGACACAAAATGCAGATGAATGTCATGTTCAAGAGTGACATTTTGCCTTTGGTACATAATAAAAAACATGCATTCCTTCAATTTTTTCTCGCTAATTTCTAGCAAGTAACTCTAATTTTTATATCAATATTGAAGAGGATACCATATGCTTCGTGTATAATTTCACTCTTTAGATGAATCGATCCTATTAAGTTTAATGCACCCTAGGAAGGAGTAACTCGATCTCGTCATGGTGAAAAGTCCTTCATTATTTAAGTTTTACAAGTTGATGGAGGGGTAACTCAACATATTTTTCATGTTTAGAGAGTTTGAAAAAGAGTTGGAAAATAAAAATCCAAAATGTCCCTTTTCATATATAGTCCCTCGAATCCAAAAAGGTAGAAAAAATATCCGAGAGAGCGTCTTAGTCATGTTTGACTAAAGTATTCCTTTTTTGTAATTATTCAACCTCAACCTGAAAAAGGGGTAAACTTATACTGATATGACATCAATTCATTTACTTTAATGAGTTCGAAATGAAAAGTGATCAATGATATTTTCATATTTTGAGAGTCTGAAAATAGATGAAAGAGGAATCCTCCTAGATGAACAAGTGTTATAAAGGATACCAAATGGTTTTGATGATGATGGAAATTCTCAAAACACGCAAAGGTTAAGAGGTTGGATAACATGAACACTCATGGAAAAGGTTCCCTAGGTAAGGGTAAAAAAACGAAGTGAGAACATATGATCAACAAAGCAGATGGTGGTGATGGAATGAGAAAACCAAGGTTCATCTGGTAGATAGGTTGATAAAATGGAAATCACAAGAGGTAAGATGAGAATGGTTTAATTTTTACACAATATTGAAACATGGGAAACTATGCTTGAAAAACCTTGAATATGGTTTCATTTTTACACAAGCTTGAAACATGTGGAAACTGTGATTGAAATTGGTTTCATTTTTCACAAGCTTGAAAAGTGAGTAAAAACTATGCTTGAGAGCGGTTCCATTTTTATACAAGCTTGAAATGAAGAAAAATATATGCTTGGAATGAGTTTGCATGCCCTCGAAATAATGACTTAAATCGAGGTACATGCCCCCAAAGCTTCATTCAATTCACCTTAGTAGACTACTGGTTACTAAAAGGTTGATGGAATGAAGGTTCATTTACGAGATCAAGTGAAACAATTGACTAGGAATTTATGAGATCTAATAAAAGACTCGAATTGAAAGGGTATTTGTTTAATTTTTTAACGAGATTTACACAGTAAAAGAACTATCATCATAGGGACCTATTTCATTTTTAACGAGGTTGAAATAGTAAAAGAACAATCCTCATAGGAGCTTGTTTCATTTTTTAACGAGGTTGACACAATAAACAAACTATCCTCATGTGGAACTACTTCATTTTTTAATGAGGTTGATGTAGTAAACGAACTATCCTCCTGAAATATTGTTTCAGTTTTTAATGAGCTTGACATAAGACAAGGAAATTTTCTCCAAAACCTTTTTTCATTTTTTAACAAGCTTGAAACAAGAAAAGGAACACTACTCTGACAACTTGTTTCATTTTTTAATGAGCTTGACACAAGAAAATGAAATTTTCTCTAGAGACCTTGTTTAATTTTTTAAGGATCTTGACACAAGACAAGGAACTATGCTCTGAAGACCTGGTTTCATTTTTTAAGGAGCTTGACATAAGAAAAGGAACTCTACTCTAGAGACCTTGCTTCATTTTTAAGGAGCTTGACACAATAAAATGAAATCTCCTTTGAACACCTTGATCATGGCCCACAAGAGGTCATGGCTTCCAATAGGATCTCATCAGATGGGAGAACAAAACTTTGGAAATTAGGGTCCAATTCCCCTAGTACATGATGTACTACATCACTGACTAGATCATCACTTGACATGGGCATGGAACATGTTGCTGCATAATTAACCTGTGGTGGGGAAGACACCACTTTACATGTAAGGACCACTTTTAGGGATTATGGTTTATTGGGAGACAAATTAGGACCAACGAATGAAAGATGATCAATGGTCACAATTCTTCCTTCATGCGGGGAACACATCACACGAAAGAAAGAAGAGACAATAGATCTCGTGACATAAGTATAGTCATGCCCAAGGAGTAAGTTAAAGTCCAATGGGCCTTGGAAAACCATCATGTCTATATAGATATTCTTTCCTCCCAAATTAATAAGTAACTTAGGAAGGATTCCTAATGGTTGATTGGTTCTTCTATTAAAAGCTAACAAATTATGGGTAATAGGCACAAGCTACGGAGAACCAAAAACTTTCCAAGTAGTTAACGACAAAACACTAACATTTTCTCCTTAATCTATTATTGTGTAAGTTATGCCCACATTATAGGCATGTACTGTGATCTCAAAGGGGACGTAAGAAGGAAGAAGATGTCCTGTCAGTCGAATCCAATCAAAGGAAGTGACCAGAATACTTGGAGGGGGTGTTGTGGGAATGGGAAAACTGCCCCCTTGTGTTACAAGAACGGGAGGGTCACCCTCTTGTACTGTGGGAATGGGAGGATTCCCTCCAATTCATGGGAAAAAAAAGAAACAAAAAGAACTTGAGTGATATGAGGTTCAGTTTCTACAGGAAATATTTGATCACATGAAGGCAGAATCAGGTCATCTGTTTTCTCAACCGATGGTTGGTCGAGAACAGACTCATGGGATTCACTTTTGGAGAGAGTGGGACTAACCAGAGATGACTTCTAATCAATCACTTGATCAACTAGTGGAGGATCAAGGAAAAACTTCCAATAACATACAAAAGGCATGGCTAAGAAGCAGTAAGGTTATCCAAAACTTTGGAGGCTTCATCCATATAAGGAAAAAGGTGAATGGGGTGATTCCCTTTACATAAATTACAGGGAAATTCAACTTTATCCTTTTTCCCATGGACTTTATTAATACTAGTTGAGGGTTTGTCACCAACATGATATCCAAAGGCTGATGACAAAGGTTGATGTGAGCTAGTGGACCACACTTCTAATATCTTGGGAATACCAAGACAATCTCTAAGAAGGTGGACACCCTTACATAACTTGCAAGAATGATTGGAAGGTTTTTCAACATCAGTTTCAATGGTAGCAATGGTTGATTGGTTATCCCCTTACTTATTTCTCTTCTTCTTATTCATCCTCTTCTTCTTCTTCTTAGCTTCCTGGTTACTAGAATCCAAAATTTCACTAAATGAAGAGGAAGAACGAGGTGAAGAAATAGGCAGAGAAGGCGAGGGATCAACTTTAGGATCCAAATGAGGTTGAAACTATTCAGGTGGAGGATAACTTGGTTGAGAAGTAGTTTGGACATTTGAAACCATGGGGGTTTTAAAAAACCAAACTGGAAAACCAATGGTTAATCTTGGGAGGGACAACGTTTCCATATAGAGAGCGCCAATATTTCCAAAAGAAGTAAAAGGACTAGGATTCCCATCTCAGGGAATTCATTGATTGGTAAACTCAGGAAATATTGCTGTTAGTCTCAACCTAAGTTCTGCTAGGAAGTTTTTCATGGGTAAGATGTTTTTGTGGGCTATAAATTTTAGAATTAAACAAAATAAATCGAAAGGAGCAATCTAGGAAAAAGGGTTTACCAAGTATCCATGAACTGCAATATACACCTTGGCGAACCAAGGACTTAACATACGATAAAAAATCTCCCCAAATGTTTTGTTCAGTGTATCACAACTATAGTAGTGGTTTACTCGGTTACCTATGGAAGGATTGCAACCTAGTGAGGTCTCCCAAAATATAGGCGATGGTACATGGGAGGTCAAACCATAGTAGCATTGTCTATTATGTAACTGTTTGATGAGAGTTTCCCCATATACTTACCATACATGTATAATAGACTGATATAATTTTGTACGTGGGATGAAATATCACCCCTGATGTTAGCTTAGGTATGCTAGTGATCAAATGACTCTTTCAATTGTTTTCCATTAGGTCATAGGTCAAAATTTTTACTTTTTTCGAACCAATTCTCAAAAACAATTTTGGTCATTAAAGAAAGGCTAAACCATTTATGTTGCTCCTTCATTTCATTTATCATCATAATTTTCAAGGTCATCACCATTATTAGTTTCAAGGTCACCGTCTCCATCATCATCATTCAAGAGGTCTAGGGTTATGTCATTTCATTTCATTTAGGTCAAGTCTGGGTTCATCTCTGCCTTTGAAAAATCTTCAAAATTTCATTGAACATAAGGCAACAACCCTCCATTCCATTCATAAAACCTTAATGAAGGAGATAGCTTATTTATGAAGATGAAATAAAATCCACCTCTCATATTTCATATGGCTCAAGTTCCAGAAATTTCAAATCATCTTAGTTTTGTCTCACTATTTCATGAAAAATATAAATTTTCTCTCACTGTTTCATTTAAGTTCAAAAAAGTCATCATTGACTGTTAAAGCTTCAAAGGAGGTCAACCTGACCTATTGTTCCAGTCAAATTCAAAGGGAGTCATTCTTAGTTTTTAATGACATCTCATCTTCTTTGAAAGGGCCATATCCAATGTGAAAGTTCAAAGGTTTTAGAAAAGAAGTCTTGTTGTCTTATTTAAAAGGAGAAGTTTGTCTCATTGTCTCATTAAAATGTCAAAAAGTCACCTCAAGTGTCAAAGAGTTCAAAAGAAGTTCATGCTGCCTTCATATCTCACTTAAAGGAGAAAAAAGGTCATTGTCAAATGCGAAAAGGTCAAAAAATTCATTGTAAGTGTCAAAGGGAAAATGGTAAATGTCATATTCCAGTCTATAAAAAGGAAAAGATAAACTTCATTTCATTCATATTTACCATTTTTATGTATGTGAGAGCAGCTCTTTTCTCCATTTGCCTTCCATAGTCTCTAAAATCCACATCACAAGGCTTAAATTCCACCAAATTCAATTGTAAACGTTCAAAAAAACATACTTGTTATGCTTATGGGCATTGTATTTCACTCCTAGACTATGTTGTTACCCTTCTGAGAGTGCTACATAGCACATTGTTACCCTTTTGGAGTGTTGTACAGACACTATGCAAGTGCTGCGCACACACTGTTACACTTCTAACTGTGTTTTTATGCTCCTATAACTTGCAAAAAATCCCTTTTTACGCTCCTGTAACTTGAAAAAAATCCTTTGTTACTCTCTTGTAACTTGCAAAAAATGCCTTCTTACGCTCCCATAGGTGGCAGTTTCCAGGTTTTTTTTTAGCTTAGGAAACCTCCAACCAATTCAAAGCTCGAGCTCCATTCATTTGTCTGACCTCATTACAAGGTAAACCTCCATCCTTTTCTGGTGTTGGGATTGAATGATGAAGACTTCGATACATTTCATGCTCATTTAATGTCGTTTCCATATGTCACTACCATACATATAAACAAATTTTTATTTTGTTAAACCCTAAACCTACCCATTGACTAAAACCTAACTCCATCACATAAACCCTAAACCATGAATCATACATTTCGTATACTCCATCTATACACTCCTATTACCTACACCACTACCCCTAACATGTTTAACCTAGTCAAACCCTCATTCTAGTTTTTCAACACAGTGAAACCAGTAAAATTGGGAATTGATTGTGTTTTAGGCTTTTGAATACCCTATACTCATCCATTTTCCCTCATTCCACTTGCAATGTGGAGCTAAGGTGCCATACTCCTCACTGAAATTTTCTTAGAATTTTTACTTTGCTTCATAACCTTGTTTCACCTACTTAATTGAAAAAAATTTATCATAATTTCCTATGTTTTGAGATTTTGAGCACCCTAAACTCATCCATTTCCACTCATTCCACTTTCATTGCAAATTCAAGACACTACCCTATCCAGTGAATTTTTATTAGAATTTTTACTCAACCATGATCACCCCCATTTCAGCTTACTAACTTACCCTACTATCACAGGGACAGTTTGGCTTCAAAATTAGTTTTTGAAGTAATTTAGATGAATTTTACAAATTTGAAAGTGGTTTTCATCAATAATAGGCCAAAGAAAAAAAAAATCCTTTATTTTATGCACAAGTGTTATGGTTTGAGAGAAATTCTAACAATACACTTGCTCCACATCATTTTCTGCAATTCTGGAGAAGTTGTCTTGAAATCAACTTTTAATGCGTTTCGAACAAGGTTTTACAGTGCTTTAGGACTCCATTTTGTAGAAGAAATCCTAAGATTTCCAACCATATCACTTTCTTCCCAAAAATCCTCTAGGAAGACCTCAAAAATCCCTCTCAAAGGGCATTTTTATGCTTCTAGAACACATTGTTATGCTTCTGGAACACCCTGGAGTAACCTTGGGAGAGTGAAATTTTGGAGGCCTTCCCATGCATCATTTTGAAAAATTCAAGATGTTCTGGAAACTAGAAACACAGTGATAGTTGACCGTTCTTTCAAAATTGGATTTGGAATTATAAAAGTTCCTCAAAAGTTCCTCCAAAGTTATGGTACGCTTCTGCAATTTGTTTCTAAATTCTTCAGTCAGAATTGTCAGAGATCAACATTGGATTCCTTCATTACAACTGCCAAGCTCAGAAATGGTCACAAATTGGAGGCTATGAGTTGTCATAAGATTTATTATGTTGGTTTTTTCTTCCTTGTATGATGTAATGTGTAATTAATGTAAGGGACAAACACTCCTATTTTGTAGCTAAATTTCAGTGAATGGTTTCTAACCTCCCTAGAAACTAGGAAATGACTCATATCTTGTATTTATGACCCATTTGGGATGGTATTTCGACCTAGTGAGGTGTCATGATCTATATTTTCTATAAGTAGACTCTCTTGTGTCTTTTTTGGGGTTGGATAGTTGTTATTTGCAGTGGATCTATTGTACAATCTTTTGCTAATGAAATCAAGAACAATGTTGCAAACATAGTGTTGAGACTCTAGTGGTACGCCTTTGAGCATTGTTTTTCTCTGTAAAATCATGAATTTTGAATTTTATGTTACTCATATTCCACATATATGATTCTTTATGCTAAGTCTTATAAGTTTATTGACATAAAACATGCTTTCCATGCTATGATTTTCATAATATTTTCATGAAAATGTCTTTCTCTTCTGATGAATGAATTCATTATAATGCTCATTCAGATTCCTTCTCATTTCACTCTATACACAATGGAAAATTAATCATGTTTCTTAAATTACCTACCTGGCCTCACCCTTATCTCTACAACTAAACCTTTGAAATCATATCAATACCCTAGACCTAGTCTCCTAATCATCATTCCTATCCATCAAAACTCCAAACAAACAAAAACCTTAATTTATTGAGAATCATAACTAGCCTAAAACATTATATACATTCATCCCTTTGACTTCAAAGTGACATAGAGAGATCCCTCTTTGGTTAGGGTAGAGCTAGCTACCTAGCCAAAAGTTGGTTTGTGGTTACCTTTCTCTAATCATACTATCAACCTTAGGAAGTTGGGGAAAGTGATAACATTCTTGGTGCCATTACCTGGGAGCGAAGGTTAAATATTTCCTGGGAGAGAACGAAAAATTTCAGCTCTGATTGTTGATGGTGAATAGTGGTTAGGCACAAGAAAGGTTGTGCATCATTCACCAAGCGAATCCAGTGGCAAAGATTCCAAAGGTTCAGATTTTTCATGGCAACTCCAATTTTCAAAAACCAATAGCTTGAAGAATTTCTTGGTGATTTCACTATTTTCAAGATGGGTTCAACTGCTAGAAGGTATTCTCCTATGAATCATGCTCACATTCCTTGCTTTCCAAATTGAATTCCTTGCATAGATTGGAAAAATTATCTACCCAAATTCATAGATGGAAACAAGGATGAGGCTATTCTACATCTAGTTAGATTTCACAAGCATGTATGTAAACTGAAGATTGATTTTCCTGAGGATTTCTTGATGAAAATTTTTATGGCTACCCTGGAAGGGAAAGCTATATCATGGTATGAAGGGTTACCAGAAAGAAGCTTATGTTCTCGTAAAGATTTTCACAGAGTGTTCTTCGAGAAGTATGGGAAGTCTCATATTTCTTTGTCTCTTTTACAAATTTGTTGTGATTATTGTGAAGGTTTTATTGATATATTAAAAGAATTGATGATATCTAATGTATGGATGATGAAGATATAATTGGAGCATTGGAGCCTTCTATGATTTTTCCTTCCAAAAAAAATTTGAAGAAGCTAATCACTTTGATACACGATATCATACTTAGCACACAGTAGCCTTTTCTTTGATTGATGAAGAAACAGATGATGTATATTGTCTAGATTATCATAAATATTCCCCACATGAAAAAATTCTGGCAGCAAGACAACACATTGATCAGCCAAAGGTTAAGGAAGAAACTTAGCAGCCTGAAACTAATCAAGAAGAGGAGAATAATGAAAAATAACAGGTTATTTTAGATCTTGTGGGTGTACATATTAGCACTGTGGTTGTCGAACAAAGTCCTATTTCCAATCATCAAGTAAAATTAATTGAGCATATCATTGAAGAATAATTTGTTTATTCTCATCAGTCTTATGATCCACAAAAACATCTCTAACAGACAATATTTTCATCCATAATTACAGATCAATCATATTTGAATGATGAAAGCCAAGTTTTATTTCATGATTCTAATGATGAGTTGCAACGACCTAACCAAGTTCTATGTGATATAGTTAATGATGAAGACATATTGGTTTCATATGTTCTTGTTGTTGCGTTTGGTGAAATTCAAGAAAATTTAGAGCCCTTATCTATTGTGGATCATGAGAATGAAAAATATTTTTCTCCTATTCCATTTGTTGGGAATCAGTTCCAGCATATAGGCAAACCAAAATTGTGGAATAAGGTTTGTTTTCCTGCTTTTAATCATCCATAAGATCATATGTTACATGCTTTCCATGATCCTCTGGTGAGTTTGGTGCAGTCACCAGTAGAGGAAGAATTTTCCAAGTTTGTCAATTCAAATATTGGATCTAGTGAAAAAGTTGAGTTGCCACTTTCATTTTTCTCTTGCCTGCTCAAGGAACATGTGAGTAGGATTTTAATAAGTAGCCATTTTCTGGATTATTTACACTGGAAGGATCATTTCACATGATTGTACATATGTCTTCAGCAGGTGGGTGGTTTTGATAAATATTTGAAGCCCTCTATTAGGGACTTCGTAGTTTCAAATATTGGCAAGTACAAACGCTACAGAGCCTGCATCAAAACCACTTTGGAATCTGAGGACCTAGCCATTCTAGATTCAGAGAGGGATCTCTCTATGTAGAAGTTCAAAGATATGATCTTTAAGTTTTTTGATATGATATTAGGCTAGTTATGAAGAACAAATTTTTTGTTTGTTTTGGTTGGGCAAGGATATTATGAAGATGAAGGAAGTTTGTATGAAGGGTGAAGGTGTAAGTAGGTGAAAGAATGGTTCAACTGATAAGATAGGCAAGGAGCAGCATCAATCCATTGGGCTATGGAGTCATAAGAGGATTTAATTGCACAACTAGGTTCAAGAGTGGTCCATGCACACTACAAGAAAAAATCACATTGGTGAGGGGCGAAAATGGTCACCATAAGCTCATTGGTGAGGGTCAAAAGAGCCTTCGTCACAAAAAACTTAACGTCACCAAAGGTGGCGTCGCTGAAAGTATAGGTGTTGTGGTGACATTCAAGGTCCGTCACCAATAATGATTTATAGTGACGAATAGTGACTGTCACCATTTCATATGAGCAATGGTGATGGACAATAGCTTCCATCACCAAAAAACTGAACGTCACCAAAGGTGGCATCGCCGAAAGTATAGGTGTTGTGGTGACATTCAAGGTCCGTCACCAATAATGATTTATAGTGATGGATAGTGACAGTCACCATTTCATATGAGCAATGGTGACGAACAATAGCATCCGTCACCAAAAACCTGAACGTCACCAAAGGTGGCATCGCCGAAAGTATGTGTTATGGTGACATTCAAGGTCCGTCACAAATATTGATTATAATGATGGATAGTGACCATCACCATTTCATATGAACAACAACAATTTTTTGTGATGGAAATTTCATGGCCGTCACTATTGGTGCATATATATGGCGAAGTTCTTTGACCATCACCATAAATGCATTGGTGACATCAAGGTCCGTCACGAATAATGACTATAATGACAAAAAATGACCCTCACCATTTCATATAAATGGTGATGGACATTTAATGGTCATCACTATTGATGCATATATATGGTGGCGTTCGTTGACCATCACCATTTCATATTTTGGTGAGGGTCGAAAAATGTCACCATAAGCTCATTGGTGATGGTCAAAAGAGCATCCGTCACCAAAAACTAATCTTCGTCATTCTCTATATATGAATATTAGGGCACGATGGAATCGAACCACCAACCTCCTGCTTGTAAAGCAGGTGCTCTTCCATTGAGCTAACACCCTTTAAAGAATTAGACTTTAAACTAGCAATTTCCCCTAAAGGTGCAAATATACACCAAAGGAATAAGAGCCAGGAAAACCAAAAGAACTCAGTGTCCTTGCTCCTATTTTTATTCTACGACACTCTACAAAGTATGATATTGATCTATGACGTATTTGTGCCGAGTGGTTCTAATTTAATAGTAAATGTTATATTAGATAAAATAAATGAATAACTGAGAGGCCTTACAGGCTAATTTTTAATCGTTACACCAAAAAAACTTTTTATTCAAGTCTATGGAAAAACTCGTTCAAAGTTCAAACTGAAGTAGATTTTAAATGGAAAGCCTAAAACGAGCTAAGTAGTTTACAAGTTAACATTTTGGATATAAATTATGTTCAATTTATATGACAAGTTATGCCATAACCTTGAAACTAGTTTCTTAGCTAAAATACTTTCTTAAGTCAACAATGAAAAAGAAAGATAGTCATGGCAAGCAAAATTCTCTTGTTTTTTCTAATGAGGGTGCATGTAACTTGATAAGGGTTGTATGAGAGTATCAAACCATAAACAGTTTCACTAAAACATGGAAATGACAAAGTCTTGTTAAGCAACACAGGTTTAGTTAAATATATGAAAAGCATCAAGCTAAATGATATAATTAAACTAAAATTAACTGTAAAAAACTGAAATTGCCATCATATACCATCTAGTTTGGTTAGTTCTTCAGAAAGAGAAAGTGCAATTTCATGATCCAACTCCTCATCTTGATTATGTAATAGACCATCCTAAACAAAAATGTCCACATACAACAATCAATGTTATTGTATTGGTAAGACTTTTGATATAATCTATCAAAGCATGTACTATGTAGGAGAATCACTGGTAGTTGAATTACTTCTCTATTCGCATGTACTACCTTTGGTAGTTGAATTACTTGGAAATAAAAATCCTTATTAGAAGATAACGCAAAGAAAAGCATAAGCCTTTGAATATGGATGGCCATCTTGATTTTATAGAGTTATAGTTGAATATTAAAGGACTAGGAATGATGCAAAGAAATAGATGGATGGAGTGTAATAAAAAGAATTTGGATAATTTAGTATGCACATATCTTTAAATGGAACCACTTTTTCCTTTTGGATTCCTAGTCTTTAATATGCAAATAAAATTTTTGTTTCAACCAAAGAGCACAATATTTTGAAGTCTTAGTTGCTTGAAAGAGGGTAAGGAAAACATTTGGAAATGGGGATGAATTTTGAAATGACCACTTTCAAAACCTTTGGAAATAGAGCAACGAGCACTTCCATACAAAGGTCCAAAAGTCATGACTTAGGAGCATGAGCACAACTAATTCAGGGATGATTAAATATGAAACGAATTGGGCTGCAATTATACTCAATTAAACATAAATAAATGATTAAAATCTATATAAATGACTTAGAAGTCAAACATGACAACTTTGGAATATGGTAGAATGTTGGCATAAAAAATTTGTTCATTATACATTCTCTTTCATTCAGTTTTGATGCTTTACTTCCAAATTAGGTGTTTTCTTTGTTGGAGATAGCAATATGTACATCTAGGTTGAACCATTCATGATGCCCACAAGGAAGGGGCATGTAGCTTAGTAGTACAACAACACACTAGCCAAGGGAAAATCTGAGGTAAATCTTAGTATGTATAATTTTCAAGATGGGGATAGAGCTAGTTTTACTTGAGGTTAGGCATGGGACCTTAGCCAAAGTGTAGCCTGACGAGGGAGTTGGAAATAGGAATACACACATATATGTTGAACCCTTAAGGGCATCCCTCATGAAGGGGCAAGTGGTTCAGTGTTAGAGAAATCCAACCAGCCAAGGACTTTAAAGTTTCGGAAATATTTCAAGTAGCAGACATTGTTAATTAGCCTGTTGTGCTAGACCAAATGGTGGACGACCTACTTTGGAAAGTGTTTTCATGGGGAAAGTGGCTCAGTGTTTGAGTAATCCATCCAACCAAGGACTTAAAAGTTTTGGAAATGTTTCAAGTAACAAACAATTGTTAATTAGCCTATTGTGCTAGGCCAAACGGTGGACGACCTGCATTGGAAAGTTTTTGCTGACCAATATTGAGGCCCTGCCCAGGTTTGAAACTCAGTTAACCCACCTCATGAAAGGGCAAGCAGCTCAGTGTTAGATAAATCCAATCAGCCTGGGACTTTAAAGTTTTAGAAATGTTTCAAGTAATAGAGAATAGTTAATTATACAGTGATATGTGGTTTAACGGTAAGTTTCACTGGGTGAAACTAACGAGACCATAGTTCAAATCCCATTGAGTATATGGCCTCATTGGATGAAACTAATGAGACCGCGGTTCAAATCCCATTGAGTATATGGCCTGCTATGATCTTGCCTCAAGTAGACTCCCCATTTCCTAGAGTATCCGCTCTTGCTAAATCATAAGATCCAGTATATCTGGCTTATATCTGGCTTAGATGTTGCTGGATATACTCTTGGTGTTATAAGGCTCTTGCTAAATCATAAGATCTAGTATATCTATATTATATCTGGCTTACAGGTTACTGGATATACTCTTGGTGTTATAAGGTAGCCAAAAAGGTTGATCGTGGACCTCCCCCAGATTAGTCTAAGGAAAAAAGTTTTTGCTGAGCAACATTGAGGCCCCACCTAGGTTTGAAACTCATTTAACAACCTAGCGTGTCTGTGGGTAGTTGCATAATGCATTAGGTTCAGGAGTATAGGGTCAATCCCTCAGACATGACCCTGGGCCTCCTCAGAGACAGACAGTAAGTTTAGGAATTCTCCTAATACCCAAAAAATAAAAAATAAAGGAAAAAGAAAGAAATTCTCCTAATACTGAAAAAAAAGGAAAAAGAAAGAAATTCTCCTAATACTGAAAAAAAAGGAAAAAGAAAGAAATAGAAAGAAAAATGACAAGAGTTAATTATCGATTCTCGTGATAAAAACAAATAAACGAAAAGAAAACAGAAAATAGTTAATTAGTAGTTTCCAACTTTTCACTAGCATGTCCTAACATTTTTTGATGTATATGCAGAAAGACTTTGACTTCAGGATGACTCAGGGGTTGCTTTCCAAAGTTTACTTGCATGCCAAAAACTGTTCTGATGTCAACTGACATGGATAAAACATGATCATAAAGAGATAAAATCTGATAAAACTTCAACAAAAAGCATGGATGAAGTTCACACTCGACAACAAGACTGACTTGGGAAGAAACATCAAAAGAAAACTTTTTAAGGCTCCATCTTTCCACTCCTTAATGATAGGTTTAATAAAATAATCAGTTCTTAATGAAGGTGCTACCTCCCCATTAAGTTATAATCTTCTGTTCCCACATTTTAAGAGTAAAAGATATCATCTCAAGGCACTGGGGTTGTTATAAGTGAAATTGTAAGTAGATAGATTGTGATGTTGGGAGTTTGTAAGTGACTGGTGTGGACTTCTTAAGCCATGGGTGGTTATTAAGCATGGAGTTAAGCTTGAACCCTGGGGTTTTCCAGTTCATAATTAAGATAAAAATATCCAATGGTCAGAAATTGAAAATTCAGAAGTTGCGTGAAGAGAAACACATAAGAAGCACCTGGAAAATAGTCTTGGAGAAGAAAGTGTACTCGCAACAGAATGAGCATCGACTCATGCTCAATTTCCAAAGGAAAAAATTATAACCAGTATGTATGGTAGAAGTTGGGAGAACCTGATAAGACTAACCATCCTGGGCAGAAGATGGTTTAGGAGACACCTTGGAGAAGCCAATTGAAGAACCAGTAGGAGAATAGGACGTCTTTATCTTATACAGGTTTGCAACAAGATATGTATTCCCTGATCCTTTCTCTGAATCATGGCTCTTCACCTGAGAAAAAATTGTGGGTATTTACCTAGAGGTAGAATAAAATCAGTTTGTGAAGCTTCTGGGAAGAAATATATTGAGAAGAAATGGTTTAGTATTTTCTCCCTTACTCTTACTTGACCCATTTATATAGCTTCCACTTGTCTTCCTCTTGTCCTGCTTTCCTGAGCTCCTCTCCTCTACTTTATGTTTTTCTGTTTGCACTTCCTCATTTGATCTCTTCTGCATGGAAGCCTTCTTCTCCACCAGATCACTCAGGGACAATTCATAAGCTGATTCAGGCATTCCTTCAAACAATTTCAGGAGCTCTTGTCTGCCTTTGGCAATATCCTCTGCCCTAGCTGACATGGGGTATGAATATGAACATGACGTGTCTATAGATATGGGATAAGAACTTGATCCAGGATGCCATAGTGGAGGATAGGTACATGAGTGTTCATCTTCTTTATGTTGAATAGCCCATGAGAAAAAACCTGAAGAACCCAATTCAGAATCCATCATGGATCAACCCAATTCATCTCTGCTCAAGCAATTTTTTTCTTATAGCTTGCCCTCAAAAATTTGTTCTAAATAGCTTGTATTGGATTTGATCTACCAAATCATCCCCTCCAAATTAGTGCCAACATATATCATGGGTTGATGGGAAATCAATCAACCACACAAAGTTAATGCCAATCCTCCCTGTCTTGCTTAGAAAGAAGAGTGGGTCCATAGCACAATTCTGATCTGACTGATTGTCTCTTGCTCCATTATTTTTGCACCTTAATGTCCCTGTAAATGTTGCTGGCACTTAACCTTTGTGAATTTACACCAAATTTGACATGCTAAGCCCCCGATCATCTCTAGTCTCCCTTAGTGATTTGATCACCTACATTGACCTAAACCATAAAGAATGCATAGAAAATCAAGAAAAACCTATTCCACTACAAAAATGAGACATATTACAAGAAAATAAAAACTGATGAATATGACAACTAGTCCACCTTGTAACGAAAGGAAACGTCTCTGCGCCTAGTGAAAATAAGGATGGCTTTACATATGTTTAAGGTTAACCTGCCCGCTGCTCCTTCCTTTGACTGGTTTTCATGAGAATCTTGGATCTTAAGCTTATAATGGTGGGTGCGAGTGTCCTGTCCTCCTATTAAACCATCATATATCATTCAACAACTAAATCCATGCATTTGCGCCATTGTATCAACGTATGAATTTGCATCAATGTACTGAATTAATATGACTTCAAATTTTGAAATTTTCCTGCAAGATAACATTTATCGTTAAAAATATATGATCAAACATGAAGTAATCTCATGAATCCTTTAGATTTATATTGCAATATCCATCTCAAATCGATAGATCCAGAATTACACCAAGAGGTGCAAAGGAATGTCGGAACATGGATAAGAGAAGTGGGAAGATTGTATAAAGAAATAATCAAGCAAAATATACTAAAAATGAAATATAACCCACGTGAGGCTAATTTAAATTCAATTGTTGTGAATTTTCAAGTGAAATAAAGTTTGTAACTAGTGTCCGGCAAGCAGGACTCAGAAAAATTGTTATAGAGAAAAACTTGGAAGTGCAATTGACGTTTGAGGTTTGATGATGTTTATGAAGCACATATTCTACTTGGTGAAAGTGGCCACTGCGAGGATTATTGGGGTTCAGGCTTCTATAGGCAGGATAATACTTTTGAGCTTGAAACAACTTTGCACAATATAGCTTTCAGTTCAAATGGTGCAAATACATATAAATCAAGCAATTTGAGACATTTAAATTTATGGTCAGAAGCAACAACTCCAAAATCTATGCAAATGCTTCTAAACTCTATTTGAAAAGAGGAAATTAATTTGATCATTGAAGGAAACTTGTTTGGACCAGACATTGGTGAGTTGATAAGCAGCTCAAACAATTGGGTAGAGATTATTATGTGGTGTATTTTCAAAGGGCTCAAAGTCATTACCTTCTAGATGGCTATATATTTTGGGAGATGGGTTTGAAAATACAGGTAAGAAGAATTAGCCAGCATCTGAACAGTCAGGGATGAATTTGAGAAAAAAAACCAAAGATCTGCCAATTTTGTTGAATGCCTCTGAGAAATGTGGTTTATTGTTTGTTGTCAATTCCTCCTCAGTCATGGATTGCAGGCAGGCCTGCACAAAATAAGAATATTCTTATGATTGGTCTCTATTCTGAAGTGAATAATTTAAAACAATATACTCATAACCTAGCACAAAATACAGATTCAACATAAGTAAATATGGAAAACAAGAATAGTGAAAATGATGATTTTGGATTTCAAACTGAAGGAGAGTATAAGGGCGAGGATGAACTGCTTTTGAAATTTCAGTGGGTAGAGGAGACAGAAAGGATGGGCTCCAGCAAGTTTTTGGAGTCTCGGGATAGAAGAGAAGGGAAAAGAGGCAAACTTCAAGTTTAAAGCACAGAGTAATGCCCCCTGGAAGGAGAGATTTTGATTCTCTTATTCAATCTCAGCAGGAAGTAAGCAATGCCTTTGGTCAAGTCAATATTCAATTGTCAGATTCTCTATGGGATGAAGGTGATGGCATTAGCCAAGAGAAGTAGCTGGATAGGGTTTCACATGAATATATCCTTTCTTCATAAATGTAATGATTATCGGAATTATGTTCAAATGAAAGAGATGAGAACAGTGTGCAAGAGGCTTTATAATGTTTGATATGCAAAGAATAGAAAATTCAAAATAGTACATCATATGAGGAGGAAGGAAAAAGAAATGTATAAGCAACAAGAACTGGATGGAGGCAGCGAATGAAAAAGGGGAATATTCATCTCCATTTATAAGGATTGAAAAAAGTTTGGACAATGCCACCCTGGATGTATCTTCTCATCTGGTGAGAATTGATTTTAAACACAAATAGATTCAAGGGATGTTGGGTTCTTTATTAGATGAAAATAAGAAAGAAAATGTGGAGGAACAATTCATTGAGTCTAATGGGGATTGTGATGTCGTGGAGGAATTAAGTGGAGTATTAGTAAAAGGTGCCAAGTGGAAAGGAGGCTATTGCAAGAGTGACAATGAAAGGGATACCAAAATCTTTGTTAGATGAGAGAAATCAAACATGCTCGATTGTTCCACTGGAAGATTCTCTTCTGGTAGACATCGAGGAAATACCAGATTCGATATTTGATGTAAGCAAGGAAGATCATACATCAATGCATGCCAAGGAGCCTTCTCGACAGGATCATTTACCTGCCAAATTGGAAGGAGTGCCAAACCAAGAAGTGGATGGAATTGCACCTTTGTAGGTTCTGTTAATAATCTAGATGCAAGTGATAACGCAGAAGGTGAAATGTGTGAGTTTTCAAGAAAGAGGGATAGATCAATTGAGGAGGCATGAGATATCAACACTGTGAATGGATCCTCTTATGAAGTGATGGATGCTTTGGGATAGAGAGAAAGCCATTGGATGTCAGACTCTGTAGTGAAGCAGCTCAAAGAGGAGTCCCTCAAGAATGTTCATACCATTAGGGGAATTTTGAGGTCTAAAGTGGGCCTCCTAAGAAAAATGTACAACAAAAATAAACTTTATAACAACCAATAGGATTCAAGATGATGATGTCAACCATGGGGGATGATTTACCATTTTTTAAATAAAAGGGTAAGAATATTAAAAAATAATAAAATAATAAAACTACTTTTTCAACTCGTATTTTCAACTTATCTCCCACAATTTTTACTCAAATTTCGAGTGGGAGTACTCATTGGATGCAAAATTTAATTCTTCATACAAGGAGTACCCATGTTGCATACTTTCAATGAACCATACTACATGAAAAATGGGAAATACATAAAAAACGTGATTACAATCATGTTTTTTATGTATTTCTCATTTTTCGTGTAGTAGGACCCATCGAAAGTATGCAACATGGGTACTCCTTGGATGAGGAATTAAATTTCACATCCAACGAGTACTCCTGCTTGAAATTTGGGTAAAAAATTTGGGAGATAAGTTGAAAATATGAGTTGAAAAAGTAGTTTTTTCATTTTTCCCTCTAAAATTTGATGATGTCATCAAATCTTGTTTGATTTTTTCCACTATTATTTTATAATTTCCTTAGGAGGCCCATTTTAGACCTCAAAATTCCCCTAATGGACAAATGACAGGAGATTTAAATTCCTTTATAGATCAAATAATTGAATGTGATATAGTAACTACACATGAAGATATTGCATTTGTAAATGGTGTATGATAGGTTGGATTTGGTGATTGATGTAAATGATGAAAGTGATGTAGAGATGCATGCAACACAGGTTGACTGTAAGAATGTAGTAACTGAGGCAGCTTGTTCAATTTATGTTGTTTTTGGATGTGCAAAAATCCATTGGAATTTAAAGTCGTTAGTTGGAGCAATTCACATAGATAATGCAAGGAAGCATAACACATGGCCATTATAGGAAAATGTTGCTTTGGTGGAAAAACAAGGAGTTTTATATTTCTTACCTTGCAAAGGCATTGTGAAAAGCAGTGTGTTGGTGGAAAAGAGAATAGTTTTGGATTTGTCACTGGAGGAAACCAGTGAGAATGATGTAATAATGCATGCTACATATGCCCTAGATGAAGGTGCCGCAACAGTGCATTTGAAAATATTGTCATTGTATGCTTGTAAAGAATGAAATTTGGTGAAATATTGAGAAGTTTCTGTGGAGGAAATGGAAGAAATGCTTGTTCGATTATCAGAGAAATCTAAACCAGGGGACAATTTTGTAGGTGTTTGTCAGGATGCTTTTTTAAAGAATCAAATGCAAGGAATTTTCAGTTCAATTTTGGATGAAAGTAGTCAAGCTATTCCACAGAAGCATGCCATGGATACTGTTGAAGCAGACATCACAGTGGTTGGATTGCAAGAGGTTCCAAAACCTTTGGTTCACATTAATGAGAATCCTCATAAGCATGAATTCAATCAAGGGTTTAAAAGAGTCATCTGGATGGATTGTAATTGTTAGGAAATGATGATGAACATATAGTAGTCAATTCTCGATGGATTTTATAAAAATTTTAGACTGCTCATGTGCTTACCAAATGAAAATCTCTGACCAAAATTCTAGTTAACAGGCACAATGAAAATAAATAGTTGTTGAAAGATTCAGGATTTGTTTATAAAAATGTCATGGAAGAGGAGTTTGCAGTCAAAGATGTGGAAATGGTGAACGATAATAAGTGTGTTTGGAAAAAAAAAAATCCTAAGTATGCCCAGGTAAGTGTTACAAAGTTGTCATCAAAAACCTAGAGTCAAAGAGAAGAGGACTCTTCTATGTTACGTTGGACTAGTGAAAATATGGCACATATATGTAACCATAAACTAGCTTCTTATATGGAGAAAGCTGAGATAATTTACATGGGCAGTGTAACAACTCGATTTATGGCCTCTAAAGTTCAAGAACCAGAGGATATTTCAAGGCTACATTGTTTCCCTCAGGACAACTTCAGTGAGTACTGTATTATACAATAAAGACATTACTGATCCAAGTAAATCTAATTGTGCACAAATAAAAGCGTTATCTGCAATACAAGCATGTGAATTAAAAGAAGATGGCCATTCTTCTCCACACAAATGAAAAACATCACTTGAAAAACATTTGTCTGTTGGAAGTGCATTCTGTGTAATAACATGTACTTCTAATTACCCAGGTTATGAGGAAGTGGCAACACAGACACTGTAGGTTTTTCTTATTACCAACTTACAAGTTGAAAAGGCATGTGAAAAAGCCACTCACTATCATAATAGTGGATCATAAATTAGGAAATAACTTGGCACTTATATTTTTACTCTTGAAAATGTCCAGGATCTGAATGTTTCATTATTGACAGATTCTAAGAAATTTGACAAATTTGTCATTGCTAATTTGAGTGAAAGTGATGCACTGAAAAAATCAGAGACTAAAAAAGTTTCTACTTCAATAGAACCTTTACCTTTCCACAAGGTGAGCTATTACAAGTCTTAATTATTTGATCACTAAATATCTAACACCCAAGCATATTAGAACTCTGTTGGAACATGAATTTAGCTCTACAATGTCTTTAGTTTCGTAATCTGTCATTGCTAATTTGAGTGAATGTGATGCAGTGAAAAACTCAGAGACTAAAAATATATCTACTTCAATAGGACCTTTCCCTTTCCAAAAGGTGAGCTATTACAAGTCTTCATAATTTTATCAGTAAATAGCTAATGTGTATCGTAGAACTCTATTGGGAAATGAATTTTAGTTCTGCAATTTCTTTAGTTTCATAATCAAGTCTAAATGTAAAATGAGGGAAAGCATTTCTCATTCTTCTTTTATTGGGAACTTCACAGATCGACACAGACTAGAAGCCTCATCTTAAACAACAATCTAATGAATTAATATTGAATGTGTGGGAAAGTGAATTGATTATTTTAGACACATTATGAAGATATCCAAAACAGGCATGGAAACAGAGAATGGAGATATTAACAAGACTTATCCATTGGTAGAGGAACCTGAAATTATTGAGAAATCAGTGCAGCTTGCACCAAAAGCCACCTATCCTCAGAAACTTAATGCCCTAACATTTCCTATGGAAAAAATTGTGACTGATGGTTATCAACAAGCAATGAAAAATATTCATTTTAGCATGAAGATAGTGGATAGCTGTGCAAAGCAAACTAAACAATCAAACCTATAATTTCAAAAGAGTGGTGAAGTTGTTGTCATTAGCATGGAAATATATTATGGAGAGTGATCATAGTAAGCAGAATAGTCTTATGAATGGGGAATTTGAAGAAAGGGGTAAAGCAGTGGGGACTACCATAGAAATAGAGGATGATCCCAACCAGCAAAGTGCTCATATGAAGCCAGAATCTGGAGAGTGTTTTGAGGTAACTAGAACTAGCATAGAAATAAAGAATAGTCTTGCTAATATTATCTTTTGAACTTGGAATTTGAGCATAGTTTTAGAATAGTCAGAACCAACATGATTGGAAAGCTTGTCATATCAACTTGGAATCTAAAATTGGTGTTAATGTAGGCTATAGAGCATTTGAAACAACACCATGAGATGGAAGGTAGCCCAAGTCGTGTACTGAGCAATGCATCAAGCAATGAATTGTGACTTCAGATTCAGGTAATTGTAAAATTGGTTCTCATTTTCACTTAAAGTTGCATATTTAACAGGCATTAGAGTTCAGATTTGATAATATGTTGTCATGGCCGGAAAGGAAAGTTCTATAGCTGATGGTTTGTCTATCCCACCTAGACTTGTGGCTTGGCATAACGCAATGCAGTTTGACTTAATGACGTGTTCGACGTAGAAATATTAAAGAAGCTCAAACCACATAACAGAATAAAAAACCAGTAATTCGGATGCAATAAAATAGTACTTTTCCAATACTTCAGTAAAAATGGTTCAACACTAACATAACTTAAAAAATTATTGAACTCTAACACGGAGCTACAATAAAATATCTTTATTCAAATCGAAATAAGGCAACAAAAATTAGAAAACCTTTGAGAAAACCATTAAAAAGTACATGCATCTCTAGGAATTTGCAGTGCTTCTTGGGTTTTCACATTTGAAAATAGCAAAGTTGGATACCTAAATTATCCGAACAAAAATATGCAGTTAGGAAGATTCACATATTGCTGGTCCTCTGTCTGAATCGAATGGGAAATTGTGCCAAGATGAGATTTCAGTAAGAGGAGATTTAAAGGTGCGATTCCACATTTGTAGCTGAAACCATTGGCGTCTGATTGATCGTGTTAAGCCCAATATTTTTATTGTTGTTGATGATCATGGGCTCCTACCAAAAACTAGCACACGATGCATCATCCGATGAAGAAATTTTATCTACGCATGTGTGCCATTCACTTTGATTTGGATCATATTGGGGGGGAATTCTACTAGCATCAATATTCTCAAGGGCTTGGCTTCATTCTAAACCATTTTGACGAAAGCCAAGAAAATCATGAATAGATACTCAATCCTGCATCTTGACTATTGGACTTAGTAGAATACCTGAAGAATGTAGTTTCGAAAACCACAGATTGTTGAGACTGAAATTGCACCCAGAAGAAATTGCAATAGATCCCCCAATCCTACATCTTAACTATTGAACTTAGTAAAATCCATGAAGAATGTAGCTTCGAAAACCACAGATTGTTGAGACTGAAATTGCACCTGGAAGAAATTTCATTAGGTCCCCCAATCTCGCATCTTAACTATTGAACTTAGTATAATCCTTGAAGAATGCAACTTCGAAAACTGCAGATTGTTGATACTGAACTAGCACCCAGAAGAAATTGCAGTAAGGTAGTTACAAGAACAAGACCCACAACAAAAACCCTAATCAATAAGCCAGCGGGAGATAAAAAAAACACATGTTTTGGGCAGGAGAAATGTTATTTTAACTGGAGGTCTAAAATTTAAAAGAAAAATGAATACTCTCGCCCGCCATTTTTCAAACATCATTTTTAATATTATGCCTTCAAATATCATTTTAATATCATACCCATTGTTTTTCTTATGGATGTTGAGCGCACTCCGTGATTCTTTTTAATGTCAACAATTAATTTAAAAGGAAGCTTCAAAAATCAATTCAATTTCATTCTAATAAATTTACTTTAAAAACATTGATGGTGAACCACACAATGAGTGGTTCGAAAGGCGTGTACCTTAAAATTATTATGTGATTTATCTAGAAGATTTTTTAAATAAATTAATTAATTAATTATTAAAATAAAATTGAGATAAAATAGTAAATTTAGGAGAGGTTTTTGCAACCCATGGTTTTGCTCGTGGTATTCCACCTTGCCAACAAGGGGTAATTAACCCGATCGTAGGTCCCAACTAGACCTGCTCTCATTTGGAATGTCTAATCCCAATGGGTTTTAAGGATTATTATAAGGGTTAGGGGAATAATTAGTCAGTGGTTAAGGGATTAAGGATTAGGGGCTTAGGGCTTAGGGTTTAAGGAGTTAGGGATTGAGGGCTTAGAGGTTAGGGGAATAATGAGTTAGTTGTTAAATGGGTTAGGGGTTAAGGGAATATTATGCATTTAGAGGTTAAGGGGTTAATATTATGCATTTAGAGGTTTATGGTTTAGGGGGTTAAATGGGTTAAGGGTTGGGAATCAGGGTTTAATGGGTTAGGGGTTAAGGGGTTATAGGTTTGATTGTTTAGGGGGTTAAATGGGTTAGGGGTTTAGGGGGTTAGGGGATTTAACAATTAATGATTTTAGGAGTTAGAAGTTAGGGGCTAATGGCGTTAGGTTTTAGGAGGTTAGATGGGTTAGGAGTCGGGAATTAGGGTTTAAGGGGTTAGGGTTAAGGGTTTAAAGGTTTAGGGTTTAAGGGGTTAGGGGTTAAGGGTTTATAGGTTTAGGGTTTAGGGGGTTAAATGGGTTAGGGGTTTACTAGGGGTTTAGGGGGTTAAATGGGTTAGGGGTTTAGAGTTTTAGGTGGTTAAATGGGTTAGGGGTTGGGAATTAGTGTTTAAGGGGTTAGGGGTTAAGATGATAGTTTCATTGGTCTCTGTTTGTGCACAATAGTTGCTTATTCTTTGCATCTCAATGTAACAATTTTTTAAGTATTGTTGCTTGTTGCCATGTCTTCTTTATTTATTAATTTATAGTATTTGTTAGCCATTGCTTTACATTTATTGATGAAAATTTCTATTGCAATCAAACTAAATGTATGTTCAATCTCCAGTTTCAAACTCAGCCACAGTGTTGTCACACAATTTAAGTCTAGAGAATGGCCATCTAATGAAGTCTTAATAACCAGACTACACCTCATGACTACTCTAGAAAATCTTAAGTTCGAGTGTCCCACATTCATGAGATATTTGGCTCTTATACTCTTGCTCCACTTGAATGTGTCCTGGAAATACCCTTTTTTATTACAAAAACATCCTAATGTTGTTGACCTTGTCCCTTAACAGACCAAGGAAACATATGTGACTGAGAGGAATGGAAAGAACTACAAATTTGAAGAGAGTACAAAATACTAATATGGTTTAAAGGATAAGCTTGAATAATGTAACAGTGTTGAAACAACTAAAAGTTGTCCCAAACAAATAGTTGATAATGCAAAACCTTCTTCTGTACCAGTCAAGCAAGAGTAAATTCATGTGAGAGAAAGAAGAGGCCAAGCGACTGATAGGAATAGCCTGGAAGATAGGGTATGGTTCCCTCTTTTTGATGAAATATTTGATCTACATTTTGTCTATCGAAGATTAACCATTTTAACCTTTCCAACAAGGAAGAATTAACCCAATCGTAGGTCCCAATATGTCATGATATATTTTAACTCTAGATATATATGAGAAGGAATAATAAAGACATAGATTGATAGAGGTGGTGAGACATATTGGGACCTACGAGAGAGATTGATAGAGGTGGCGAGACAAGGGGAGTCACAAGGGAGAGATGGAGATAAGCTGAAGGAGAGGGGAAAGAAGGAATGGAGAGAGAGAGAGAGGGAGAGAAGTGAGAGAGGTAGAGAAGGGTAAGAGAGGGAGACAGTGACACAAATATGGAAGGGGGGCAGAAATAAGGATAGAGGGAGGGGTATAGTGAGAGGATTGGAGGGTAGAGAGAGAGAGAGAGAGAGAGAGAGAGAGAGAGAGAGAGATAGGGGAAGATAGAGCAAGGTGGGAGAGAAAGGGAGAGAAAAGAAGGATAAGAGATAGGACTTAAGAGAGAGGAACCAGTATCATAGAAGAAAGAATATGTAACCAAATTACTCTATATGGAGATGGGAGATAGGGGCACCCTACCTACCTACTAAATGTCTAAACCAAATGTGGTGTAAACATCTGTAATGGTGGTCGATTATACGAGGAGAGGATTTTATAAGGAGGCACTGGATTTTTAATGTGATATGCAAAAAACAAGTACCGAACCTAAACATTTCCAATGACCACAGATATAAAACAGTGTGAATACAAAGGGAATGTGAATTGAGATTGCTAATTACTGCTCCTATAAAATAAAATAAAATATCAATTAAGTAAAAAGAAGATATAAACTAAAATAGACTAGAAATTATTTTTTCATTATAGTAGAATGAAATGGAAGAGATGAGCTTTGATGCAGAAATATGCAAATACTATTGAAAACAAGAGAATACCCTCATAGAATTAAAAAATCCTAACAACAGGACTGAACTTTAGTATATGCCTATCAAAATTTCTGTTTTGTTCGAGCATAAATTGAAGGATGTAAATTCAAGAGTGCAAACATAGCATGTACAATGGATTAAAACAACAAATATAGTAGGCCCACTCTACACTCCACAATATTAGGCCCACAACACTCCAAGATTACAATGAATATTGATTTATGGATTAATGATCGTCCTTGTATCCCACCTGCTATTAAGGATATTTCTAAGAGAATCCGACCTGACAATATTGAGCTCCCGAATTTATATTTTGATGGTGCAAATAAGGATGGCCTATGTGGCTATGGGGCCTGGATAAAGCTTGAAAACAAGGACCGATATCACATGTTTTGGAATGGAGGTGTTGGCTCAAACAATAAGGTGGAAATTATGAGTTATGGAGTGGGATACTGATTTATTATCATCTAAATCTCCCTTCAATTCACATATATGGAGACTTGAAGTACACCATTGATGGGATCAGCGGCAGATGTGGAATGCAATGCAGAAATAGCATTGGTTGGGTACAGTGGATCAAGTATCTATTAGGAAAGTTTCAAGCCTACACTATTCAGCACATACATATGGAGAAAAATATGTGTGTTGACCTTATCTCCAAAAGAGGGCTGGAGTCCACATATGGTGCTATGCAGATCGTGCATTATAGGGCTTCCACTCTTTTGGACTCTCAATCTTTTCCTCTGCCATAATCTACATCAAGCGAACCTCATCTTCTCAGGCAAGCTAGAATACATTTGCAAGCAAGCGGGATATCCTTTTTTCTTATGCTGCTTTTATAGGCTATATCTTCATTGTACATACCAGATCCTTTTCTTTTTTTTTCCTTTCTCCATATTATCCTTTATGCTATTTTCAATCAGATGATGTTCCCACTGACCCTCGGTATGTATCTGGGCTCAGTGATGTTCTATTCAGTTACGTATTGGCTGGGTTTTCTGTGGTTGGTATGCGGAGTTTTTATGTGTCTTTATGGCCTTTGTACTATTCTTATGATGGATTTGGTTTACCTCTTCATGGGGTTCATATATTTCCTGCTATCTGGCATATGCTAGAATGGTATGTCTAATGTGCTGGAAAATGATATTTGATCAATGAATATGAACTATTATATATAATAGCGTTTTTTTTCGTCCTGAAAAAAAGGGTCAAATCAAAATATTTAGAACGCATGGGTTTCAATCAATGCTGCGAAACTACGAATTTTTCCTTCTAGGATTATAACCATGATATAATACCTTCAATTTTGCTTACGGTTTCAGAAATATTTATGTATTTTCTGTGATTACACTTCAAATTCGCTCAAGTCCTCCACTTCCACATTAAGCTACAAAGCATTTCTGGTTACATGATATAAACAACTCTTTCACCAGTGCAGCAATGCTTCGAATCTTACAGAGAAGAGTAAGAAGCATATTAAGTCTATCGTTACCATAAATTTTGAAAGCTTTGGAACTTACATGGAAAGCTTCAAACAATTTCATTGAAAAACAATTTTACATGCGATGTTTGTATAAAATAAAACAGTTTCACTGAAATGGGTTTAATACAAAATCTCACCTGATTCATGGAGGTAACAAAAAACCAGGTATTTCATCTCGCAGGAAGTGATCGTGATCATGGCCATCCACGCCTCTTCTGATAATCCCAATTGAAACCCTCGGTGTAATGGAGCTAATGGAGCTTTCCGTGGTAGTCTCGGGATAGAAATCACCGTGATTGGAGGCACCGAGATTCCAATTTCTTGAGTTCAACCAAGTGTATCAAATCATGTTTGGATAGCATGGATGCACCCTTCCTCCTTCATTGGACAAACCCTGCAACGCGAGGGAAATAGACGAGGGAAATGAAAAATTTTGATATTCGAAAAACAAAAATCCCATGAACTAGTTTTACTCAAAAGCTAAGGAAAAATGGTTTTGAGAGAGATTATTGAACACAAACTCTACAAGGATTAGGAAAATTTGTTTCCTACTACTAAATTTTTTATTATGGTATGGTGGTTGATTATGGTATGGTGGTGTAAAAATTTGCATTAAGTAATAAATTAGTGGGTTACAATGGGGTTGGAAAAGATGAGAGTCCTAAAGACTAAATGGTTGTGAAGGACATAAAAGCCAAAAAGTAAGTTGAATAAGTTTTGAGGAAGTAGAGATAATTAATGAGTGGTGGTTGAACTTGATGTGAGAAAATGAAGAAGGAAATGAGGATTTTCAAAAGTAGATTAACTAGGAAGAGAGTAGTGAAGTGAGGATGAGAGAGTTGGAGAATTTCAATGAGAAAGGTGAGTTGGTGAGCAGATGGTTGTGAAACAAAGGGTTGATGATAAAATATAGCTCAATAAAGAGTGGTAGTCAATGCTCCTCAATGAGGTCTAATGAACACACTGGAGTGAGGTTACGAGAGATATGTGATTACAAAGTAGCAGGTTGGATGCAATGTAGGATGAGATTGCGAATGAGAAAGAATCAAATGAACTAATGGGAAACCATATCCTAAGGCCAACAGAGGATGAGAACCTAGTAGTGGGCATGGCACTAAACAATAGCAAAGCTAGCCTTATACCAACCCTCCCCCTTATGCTTCTTAAATACAAATAGGTAACACTACACTAACGTGTTAATAATGGTTCAAGTCCACCTCGTAGTCAGCTTACTTATGGAGGAAAAATAACAATTAGAGGAAGTAGTATTAACAATAGTGCAAGTTTGAATATTAAGAGTAGCACACTTGGGATTTTTAGTTATTTAGAGCAAAAAAACAAGAGTTTCATGAATTTTAGTACCTATGATGCTTTGAATTATAACCTAGGAGCATGTAAGAGAAATAATATTAGAGTGATGTACTACTTAAAAAATTTAGTCATATGTAAATGCTTTGGAAAAAAAACATAATGATCCACGTACCTTGATGTAAAAAAAAACCTTAAAAATGTCACTTTTAAAATCTCTTATGTAGTTACCTCATGTCATTCGGGTAGATATCACAATTACTTATGTAAGTAATCGTGCGATCATATTTTTCATTCTCTTAAGGGAACTCTTTCTAGACATGCACCCCATCAAGCATAAATCATCCTAAAATATACATTTGAAGCAATATAAATCATCCTATGACTATCCTCGAAATAATTCTCACCCATAGCCTTGGTGATGGTGTAAGGCTCGTATCAAAATGGTATGAGCTTCTTCTAGGAGTTTGTCAATTGCTATTTATGCAAGTCCAACCATAACTCGTCATCAACCTGAAATTTATGTGGATCCGAATGGATTGTGTATCTACTTGTACTTGGAGTTCACAACTTTCTATAAAATGTCATGAACTCATTATTGAATTTTTTAGATAAATTCCTCAAAATTGGTATTGTTTCTTACCTCTTTCCAAGTTTGGGAGGTATCTTCATGTGTTATTCCATGAATATAGCTACATCAGTTTGTGTCAATTTTTTGGGAGCCCCGAGCACACCTGAAAAGACTTGTGGGCAATATAAATATGAAGAGTTATGTCAAATTTCTGTTGAAAATATGGAAGGCTTTCAACATGCGTATTTGGATCCTCACAATTGTATACTCTAAGGACATCTACAATAATCATATGGGTACTTTTTATTTATTAATCTAGGGATGGAAGGCAGTGGATTTGGTCAAGCTTGATGTCTATCATGGACCAGAGGTTAAACCAGGAAATACTGAGGAACCTACTATCCCTATCAAGAAATATGGTCTTTGGCAACTCAAAATGAAGCAAAATATGCTCGAAGAAGAGCTTATGAGTGGATTTTGTTTCAACAATCTTCTTATAGGGTGCTAAAATTCTTGTCCAAAGGAAGTGATCAACAAAAACAAAAAAAACCCAGATGATGTTGAGAGGGCTTGCCTGGGTGACGTTGGGAGCAACCCAGAGGTGGTCAGACAAAGCTCTTCTAAGTTACAAATATGAAGAGAAAAAACTGGTGATGTATATGTGGTTGCTCAACTTGGGCTGTATAGAAAATCTTGGCAGAGAGTGTTTACCTTTCTGTGTATTCATTAAATTAGGTTGTTTGGTCACATAATAAGATCACTACATGTAGGTGATGGTTCTGTAATAATTTCTCAGCCTTATCTTCAGAATGGCTAACAGAGAGGATCAATTTTGAATAAAGGATATAATTTGATGAATTTGGAGATTTAGAGTTAAATAAAAAATTGTGGTGATGTTTGGATGGGTGCTAATTTGTAGGGTTTTCCATTTTTATAATTTTCTTTGTTGTG
Source organism: Pinus albicaulis (assembly GCA_034641835.2). Taxonomy (NCBI): domain Eukaryota; kingdom Viridiplantae; phylum Streptophyta; class Pinopsida; order Pinales; family Pinaceae; genus Pinus; species Pinus albicaulis. The sequence goes on from CM076574.1 coordinate 570,139,542, forward strand.
CTTTCTACCACGCTACCTAGTTGCTTTCTTGTTGCCCTAGCATTTTAACTTTTTTGATGTCTATCTCTCTAGTGTTTCTTGCCCCATTTGAAATGTCATCCTTATTTGGTAGGTGTTTTCTTCAATATAGTGTGAATATTTTTCCATCACACAGCTTCTCTGGGGTTTGTCTACGCAAATAGCTTGTAAGGCCCATTCATCAGGGTATTTGATGAAATGAAATGATTATCGATGATCACCAAATAATGGTACTTGTAGAGATTTACTCTAACAATTCTACAGCTTTCTTGTGCCAACAATTATACAACATTTTAACCTCATGAACTAGTCTCCTCTGTTCTCTTAGATGATTCTATAAGCACTTATTGTTGTTGTCAAAGCTTTTACTCTCTAGTCCCATTGAGCTATTTCAGTTATTTGTGGACATTGATCTATTTTTATTTCATTTGTTCAATATTTATGGCTGTTATGCATTACCTTTGGCCAGTGCCTTATTTCTTACCTATGTTTTTTCTGCTTAAGAATTCAAGCCAGCCAGAGCAATAGGGGTAGCAGGAGCCACATAGTCCAGCCAGAGCCCAGCAGGGGCAGTGCAGAGGCAGCAAGAGTCACACAAGGCTGATGTAGGCCCAGTCAGGGCAGCGCAGGGGCAGTGTAAGCCCTTCAGGTGTGACGCATGCCCTTACTGAGCAGCCCAGAGTCCGACACAGGCTAGTTAGGCCGATGTAGAGGGATTCAGAGCAGTGTATTACTGCCATTTTTATTTCTCTGTTGGGTGAACCAGTTTTGGTGCCCAGGATTGTTGTACTTAGATTCTACATAATAATGAAAACCCTCCAGAGCTAGCTACACTGGCTTTCCCACATTGGGTTTTTTCTGGGGATAGTTGTCTAGAAAATCCGTGTGTCACTTTGTCTATGAGCATGTTATTCGGTATTTGATCTGTATGTGTAGGTTGCTAGTTGTATTTACTATTTACTTTGCTAATTTATTGAATATTTCAGAACTTAACTTGTAACTTAATTCAAGTAGGAGAAGTAAATCAAGATACTGCAATAGGGTTTCTTAGAGTAAGAAATTTTCACATTCACTAGGTCTAGCCCCATTAGGTCACCTAGGGCAACAATTTCCCAGGAATCTAGCTAGAGGAAAAAATCTATCTCCTAGAGGCAACTGCATTGCTGGGTGCCCTCACTCTCCTCAGAACTTGGGCCAATTCTGACAGTGGAATCTACGGATACCTTAAGCCTTAGCTCTAGGATCAAGTTTCTCCTAGGTGTTCCCAATGATAGAACTTACTAGGATCAATTTGACCTATCGAAGTAAAAACACTTGTCTGATCCTTTCCCATCACCTTTTCTAGGATAGGAACATCATTGGTTGCTAAATTCCATCCTCGAACCTGGGCTGGGTCCACTTGGCCCCGTGTGGTCCCATTTGGTGTCAAAGGCCTTTCATTAAGGACCATTTGGGAATCCAAGTTCCCAAAGGATTTTAGGGATTGAGAACTTCCTTAATAATTCTTATTCTTCTCCCTCAACCCTTCAATCCCCCTCCTCTCTCCCTAGAAGATAATTCCCCTGCTTAAAAGGAAAGCAAGTCCCACTCTTTATTTTATCTTAGGGAAAGTGTTTTGAGGGTCACTTCCCACCTATTCATTTACCTATACTCTATAAGTGACTTCCTAAACTACCAGGACTCCACCCATCAATGAAATTCCGTGAAGAGCAAGGATCCTTAGCTGTGGTGACAATGGGCTAAGCCTCCATCATTTCCCTTATCCGAGCAGTCACCCTCTTAGGACACCTTTTATATCCACTACTAGTTTGAGTGGTAACAAGTTGTTCACAATTCCATTTGTGAACAACTCTTTGGTATGCCCACTTTTTCCATACTACAGGTCCAAGATGAGAAGTCCAGGGCTATGTAGGCTACCTTTCTTCTCACTGAATCAATCCTCTACAATATAGTGAACTAGGGCTAGTTGGTTGGCCCACTTGACTGTTACTTTAGTCCTTCAAATTCTACACATCCTTAGGCCCTATACACCTGATCTTCTACCAATTTTGTTGTCCTTCACCAGAACAAGATTCAGGGCTCTTCTTTGACAGTAACCTAACAAACCTCCAACTGTACTTGGCCTACCATCAATCTACCCAACCACAGTCAATTCTTTTTACTGATCTAGGGCCCACAATATTGTCTTCATATAGGGCTCTTCAAATCTGCCACCTAACAATGGTTTGAGTCCTCTCAAGATCACTATTCTTGTGTATTGAAAATTTGATCTTTGTTGTCCAATCTATGAAAAAATATGAACTACTCCTCTTATCATACTTCTAACAATCTGTAGATGACTAAACTAGGGTAAAAAATCAGCCACTAACAGTCCATTTACTAATTTTTTATAGGTTTCTTTAGATCTTTGTCTAAAACTCTATGGAAACTCCACCAAAATCAACTCCTTTGCATGTCAATCCATTCTTCATATGGCACATTTCTTCTGCATGCTCAATCTTCTGCTCAGGTTCCACCCTCCTTTGGATCTGTTGTCTCCACACATACTGAATCTGAAAACCATCTTCCAGATCTGCGGTCTTTATTACAGAAATAAACCTCACTCTAAGGGTCACAACCCATCTATTTCTACGCAAATTTTCCACAGTCTTAGGGTCATACCTTATGGAATAAACATCCTAGGAAACTATCCTAACTAGGGCATTATACTTATGTACTTCTAATTGTTGTAGAACAAACCCTATCCACACATAGAAAAAACATGACTCTTGCCTCCATAAGGGACTCGACCTAGCTCATATGGATCCATAGATTCTAGGAATTTCTTTGACTGAATCTTGACATGAACTTCAAATCTCAATGTCGACCCTCAAACTAGGGTTAACTCAGTCAATATTATGCCTGCGTCGACTTGTGTTATGGCTCTAAATTACAGTGCAAGCCCTCCTCCATTTATGTTGGTCTTTATCACAGACCTTGTGGCCTACTAACCACCACAAGGCAAGATGGTATCAACCCTCTCTTCTATTTCACATAGAAAATATAACCAATGAGATTCAATCTAATATTTTAATCATGTACTAAAACAAGATATCGAATCCTTCCTACAATTTGTGGAAACAAAACACAATCGCACAATCGCATATAAGTAAGAGAAACAAGTTATCAATCACACAACACAAGATGTATCTGGGGAAGAAACTGCTCAAAACCCTCTATCTCTATTTTGTATTAAGTCAAGGAATCATGAAACAATATAATGCTTAATCTCTCTTGAGATTCTCCAGCACTCTGCCAATTGTCTCCTGTTGATCTAGGAAAAATCGGTCTAGTACTTAGCCAATTCTCAGCCTTCCTTCAGCCTGCCTTGCTCATGAAATTCCAATGGAATTATCTCCATATTAATTAGGAAAATAAACCTTCCATGATTTCTTAATCCATCATGGCATCCCAATGACTTTATAATTGCACATGGGAAATTTTCTATAAATACAACTGATAGTTATTTTCCTCTGAAATGTGTTACAATAAGGATCAAGGGTCTTTTTATTATTTAAAATAAGATAAAACCCTAAACAACCAAAACCCTAACCTGAGGAGATGTAACACCAAGATTTTTTGGGCCACATTTGGGTTAGTTGGGCAGCCAACTTCCCGGGGTCATAACTTGGTCATATGATCTTTGTTTGACGCACATGATACCTTGTTAGAAAGATCTCTCCGATGACTACAAATAATAATATGATTTCTATGAAATTGCCAAACCTTTCATGCCAAAAAACATCGTTTGGGGCCTCAAAAAGGCTCTGAAAAATTAGGACCCGAAAAACTGACAAAAATAGTAAATTGTGCCATAATTAAGGAAACTGAAAAACTGAAAGAGACAATGGCGAGGGCCCAAGTGGAATAGGCAGGTGGCCACCAATATCCACCTCGATCACCTTAAATCAAATTTCTTGAGCTAACTCAATCATCATGACTTAGTTAATTGACACAAGTTGTTATGAGACGAAATTACAATTTATTGTCCAATTTATTTAAGGGAAAAATAAATTAGACGCCTCACATTCCTCACTCCTGGTACATCAAAATTCCTCACCAGTGTGGGTGCATTTTTCTTTTCCTTTCTATTCGCCAATTTCACTGTTTCTTATTGCAAATTTCAACACTCCCTCTCAACAAGAAAGGAATTCAATCTATCCCCATCCGGTACCTTTGGAATGTTCTGCATGCTACACTTCTCTAGTGTTGTTTTCACTTGCAAATCCTGAAACTGAATAGCCTCTGAACAAATGAATCAGTATAATTAATCTGTCATCAGATTCTTCTCACTGTTGCTAGCTACTGCACCTATCTAGTACTGGATTCTCTGCACTGCTACTGACATTTGCATCCGTGCCCTTTGAACTGTTGCTAACACTATTTGTGCTCCAGTATTTGACATTTGTCACTCTGATTTTTGTCTTGCTAACATCTGACTACATCAATCTAACTGATTCTTCCTATTACTGTTGTACTGTGGGCTCCTCGTAGCCAGGTTCGATCCATGAGACACGCCATCTTAATGGACCTGGCCCAAATTTCTTATCTTGGGATTATGTCTACACATAACCCCACCTTACACCTCAAGGTATGGCTGCTCCCTCTTCCCATCTGGCTCGAAATTTCCCCCTCATGGAGGTCTCTGCTTGAGTGGACACTTCCACTCGGTCTCCTCTCTGCTTCTCCAATTGTGGTAGCTACTCCACAACCTTCTGAGACTGCTTCTCATGAGGATGCATGTTGAGAGGTAATTTATGCTCCCTCTAAACCACCAAGTATCTAACTTCTACCTTTATCCTAAAATATTTGCATGCATTTGGTACCTCAAGTGCATATAGGTTCTTGAATCGCGCATAGTGTAATTGTCCCGAAGTTACAAAAAGTTTCTAAAAAATAGTTGATTTTAAATCGATGATATCTCCCTCATCCGAGCTCCGATTTGACCGATTTTTTTTTTCCATTGGGGTAGATTTTCGCAAGGAATCCAAATATTCTATTTGTTTTTGAAAATTTTACACCAAAATATTCAAATATTCTCTACAAACTCACTACCCAAAAAATTCCTACTTTGATACCATGTAGAAAATCTAACCAACGAGATTCAATCTGATCTTGTAATATACTAAAACAAGATGTTGAATCCTTCCTACAATTTACAGAAAAAAAACACGATCGCACAATCACATATAAGTAAGAGAAATAAATTATCAATCGCACAACAACATGATGTGTTTGGGGAAAGAAACTAATAAAAAACTCTCTATCTCTATTGTGTATTAAGTCAAGGAATCATGAAACAATACAATGCTTAATCTCTCACGAGATTCTCCGACACTTTGTCAATTGTCTCCCGTTGATCTAGGCAAACTCGGTCTAGTACTTAGCCAATTCTCATCCTTACTTCAGCTTGCCTTGCTCATACAATTCCTAGGGAATTAACTCCTTATTAATTAGGAAAATTAGTCTTCCTTGATCGCGCAATCCATCATGGCATCCCAATGACTTTATAATTGCACATGGGAAATTTTCTCTGAATACAACTGAGAGTTATGTTCCCTTTAACCTCTGTCTCAACTGGGTATTCCTCGAAATTGACATGCATGCAAATATTAATAGCGAATTATCAGTTATCTGATTCATCACTCATTGTGAATTAAATCTAATTTAATTCACTGGACCTCTCACTAGCTCATCACTCAGTTAGAACTTGTTAAACTGATTTTAACTCATTTAATTGAGTTAATTAAACTTGCACCCCACTAATGCATCAACTTCAACTGGACCCCAAAAATATTAGAATCCCTCTAGATGCCTCATATTATACCCTCAACTCGAATTTCTTGAGCTAACTCAGTCATCATGACTTAATTAACTGACACAAGTTGTTATGAGATGAAATTAAAATTTATTGTCCAATTTATTTAAGGGAAAAACAAATTAGATGCCCCACATTCCTCACTCCCGGTGCATCAAAATTCCTCACCAGTGTGGGTGCATTTTTTTTGTCCTTTCTGGCTTCTAATCTCATTGTTTCTTGTTGCAAATTTCAATATTTCATAATTTGATATGGCCTTCACACAAAGACACCGTTGAAATCACATGCCTAGTTTCTCATGAGAAACCTCTCTTAAGCTTGATCTTCCAGAAGAGAACCAACAATATGCCATCCTACTTCCTAGTGCAAACTGACCATTAAGGTATGAAACATTCTTTTGAACCCTCACATGATGATCTTGCTCTTGGAGGATGATCATGACCTCCCTTTAGCAACCCTTACTCGGCCCTCGTACTCGACCTACTTTAGGACTACATCTCTCTTCACCCCCTTGATGTGCCAGATAGTGGGAATACATGTCAAACATGCTAAGATGTGCCAAGTGACAAGGCATGCCAAGATGTGCAAGGGTGTGTCAATGTCAGGGACTGTCAAGACAACAAAAGGGAGAAAAAAGTTAAACTACAAGGAAATGAACACATAAGAGGGTTAATAATTCATCAATTTACCTTTTCCAAGAGGGGCATGCTAGACACACCAACACTAGGTGGCAATAGGTGCCAAGCGCAAAGTCTTAGTGCATTCTAAGTGCCAAGTATTCCTTTGTTGCTTCTCACCTACTTTCCAACAATTGATCTTCACAAATAAATTTAATATTAAACCATGCTAAATCATACCAAGGCATCTCAACGTATTCCATACATGCTAAGACTTTCCAAGCGCCAACATGTGCCAAGTGCCAATATGTGTCAGGGACTAGTGTTATGCATGTGATGAAGTGGAAGGGAATGTTGAAGAGTGCTAAGGTGTGCTAGAGAGTGATAATGCATGTTGATGAGTGTTAAGGAGTACTAGGAAAAAACATTCAAGGAGCACTAGGTAAAAACTCATGGAAGTTAATGGATATGAGGAACGTGTATTGCCAGAGACTAGTGTTAATGGTCAGTGTTAGTTGTCATGCCAAGGAGGGAGTGACAAGGTATGCTAAGCATTGGTAAGGCATGCTAGGGAATATCAAGGCATGTTAAGAATTCCAAAAGTGTGCTTGGGAGTTCCAAGGTGTGCTAATTATATCATGTGCCAATTAATAGTGCCAAGATGTGCCAATACATGCTAGGTGCTAAGGATGTGGTGCAGGGTGCCAGGGTATGTCAATATGTGTCAAGGAAACAAAAGGAAGAACCAATAAGAGGGTTAATACGTTAGGACTTTATCTTTTTGCAAAGGGGCATGCTAGGCACACTAATAATAGGTCCCAACACATGCCAAGTGGCATTGTGTGCCAAGTGCTAATTTATGTCAATGCATTCAACCAAGGTGTTCTAGGGCATGCTAGGGAATATATGCAGCATGCCAACACATGCTAAGAGAGTTCCATGTTGTGCTAGCGCATGCCACCATGTGCTTGGGAATCAGTGTCATCACAAGATGTTCTAGGTACAAATATGTTCCAAGACATGTGGGGTGCTAAGAAATTTCAGTGTGTGCCAAAGCATTAATTTAAGGTGTGCCCAGATTGTTGAGGATTGTTAGGTCTTTCTCATTAATAGAATTGTTAGAGCTCGATTATGTATTAAATAATATATTTCCTACACATAATAGTGGAACTTTATCTAAATGGAATTTGCTATATAATTAACTTAATAGATATGAATCATGTGTTGACTCATAGGAAATCTCTATTTGACTAGTCATTACTTGAGGGAAATGATATACAATTATTACTTCTTAAAAAATTGACTGACCCTAACCACTATGGCCTTGGACATATTATAAAAAATGGTCCACAATAATGGTATTAAATCATTATCTTTTGAAAAAAAAATATATTAACAGGCACATAGCATCATCAAAAACTTATTGGAATGATCAATGATGACGGACATTTTTTGATCGTCACCAAAAGTAACAAAAAGAGCATTGGTGAGGGTCATTAAAAGTTCATCATTAGAAGCTTCACGAAAGAGAGAATTAGTGATGGGCCTTTAATGACCCTCACCAAAAGTGAAATGTCTTTGGTGACGGACAATAAAGGATCATCACTATATACACTTACAGTGACGGTTTTTAGTGATCAATGATGACGGACATTTTTTGACCGTCACCAAAAGTAAAAAAAAGAGCATTGGTGAGGGTCATTAAAATTTCATCACTAGAAGTGTCACCAAAGAGAGAATTAGTGATTGGCCTTTAACAACCCTCACCAAAAGTGTCATTGAAAATGTCTTTGGTGACAAACCAAAAAGGACCATCACTATATACACTTACAGTGACAGTTTTTTAATGACTGTCACCATATGTGATATTGGTGACAGACCTTAAAGGTCCGTCACAAGCATGACCCTCACCAATGTGCTTTTTTATTGTAGTGATGGGGCAAGTAATCTATGTCAAATGATCTCTTTAAGTTGATATTATGGAATGAAACAATAAGAAATGAAGTGAAAGAAATAAAACACATGAAGAAACAAAGAATAGCCTAAGATCAAGTAAGTACTTTGAAACTATCCTACTTTTGGCATGCACTTAAGAGAGACACACAAAGTAATCTAAGATCAGGTGAGTGCTTTTAAACTAGCTTGCTTTTGATGTACTTTCTAAAGAAAACATTAAAAAACATAGATAGCTTAAGATCAAGTAAAGACTTTTAACTTAGCCCGCTTTCAGCATATTCAAAGGAAAAACATTCATGATAAACACAAAAATTAGTCTAAGATCAGGTAAGTACTTTGAAACTAGCCTACTTTCAACATACTCTTAAGGGAAATTTTCAAAGAAAATGTTGGAGACAAACCAGAGGACAGGGCTAACCATAAACTTCTCTAGCTCAGCTTTAATTAGCAAACTTCTCAAGAACATTTAAACATAAAATCTCAAGTTGTACTCAAGAAATATGGGTTTACCAAAACTTCACTGGTTATACTCTATTGAATTACCTCCAAATTAAAAATCAACAGAAAACATAAAGGAAAAATATTTTCAGTGAGATTTAGGATATTCATGTGTATTCTTTTGTGAAAGTAAATCTGCAGGTGGCATTTGAGGAGTAATAGCCTCGATGATGTGGCATTAGGAGGCTCTTTTGTTGATGTGTATTCTTCTATGGCTTTAAGCATTGATCTGCTTTTAATTTGTGCTTTATATTTATTAAGCTCCCTTGATTATCTTCAGGGTATTCAAACTGCATTATTGTCTTTAACCTATGGATTAAGTATCAAATCTTCAATATATTTCATTAATATTTAATCCTCCCGGGTATACTTTGCTACTTCTTCTGCTCAGGTGTCTGGGTTTTTTGGCTGATCTAGAGGGTTTGCTGAAGGTCGGAGATAGTGATACGTCGAATAAACATGAAATTAAATCCTCTTCTGATTCATTTCTTTGAAATCTTTGGCTACAAGATCGTCATCCTCCAACCTATGTCACCTGACTGTGACTGTGGAAATTGCACGAATTAACCACCCTTTAAACCCTGCAAAACAAGATAAACATATTACAAAAAACCTACAGGAGCTTGGATAACTATGACAAAGACTCAGGGGAGTGGTAGAGGAGTAGTGAGAGTGGTGAAATGCAGCGGCAGAGGAGGGAAACCCTGGCAGAGTAGCTAACCAGGTTAAAATTTGAAATAGGGTGCGAAAATGAGGAGAAATGGTTTTAGAAAACCACTAGTGGTTATCACGCGACGAAAGGGCAGTAAGTGGTTTGGGACGGATGGAATGTGATTTCATTCATCGTTGGACACGTGGATTTCTAATACTGCCTATTTCACATAAGAGTTGCACGATGATGGGGAGGGGGGCAGAGTGATGTGATATGGATTGTGGATCGTCAGATCTGGGGTCTCAGATCGGACGGTGCGGCATGAGCGTGACAGGCCGAAAGCTGCACGGTCAGATGAGAAGTGGGCCAGGTAAGTGACATAATCTCTTTTGTCGCGGAGCAGATGGTGTAGTAGCGGGGTCAAGCAATCATGTTAAATTAGGACCATTAGATCCATTGGATGGATGGCTGGGATCGAATCGGGAGATTGCACTTCACGGAGGGAAAAGGGAATGGGACCAATTGTTGAAGTTTGGCCGATGCAATGGCTTGAGACCGAAATAAGCACCAAGGCATGGTTCTATGGGAGTAAGCAGAACCAGGGGTTTAGAGGAGAAAGGGCTTATCACGTCGGGGAAATGGAGATGAAGGGATAAGCATAAGGGTTTCCAAAGGAGCGATGACCATCGATTTATCAAGATCGGCGTTCTTGATTTAATCGGCGAAAGCATTTTGATGAGGAAAGTTTTGGAGAGAAAGGAATTTTGCGATAACGATGAGGCCCTTTAGCACTTGGTCATAGCGTGGGTCACATGCAGAAGAGGGGCTAGGGCTATGCCAAAAGGGGCTTAAGGCCAAAATTCTTGGAGGACTACTTTTAAGGCTTCAAAAGTGATTATAAGGTCAAATGAAGGCTCCGATAGGTGAGAAAAGGGATTTTTAAACTAAATATGAGGGAGATACAAGGTTTAAAAAGGATTTTTGAATAAAATGGGGGGAAATGAAGTGAAAAATGAGTGGATGAAATCATGAAAGAGGGGTTGTTTTTAGGGAACAATTTTTCAGGGGTAAACAGGTTTAGCTTGGTTTTCCTTTAATGAAATGGCAGTGAAGATTACTTGCAAAGTGGAAACAGCACAAGAAGACTTCAAGAATGAGCATTTTTTCATGAAAACAATCTATTGAAGGCTTAGGACTTATTTTTAGCCATCATTTGCTTTGAAATTTTTTTACTGATGGCTAATAGTGGCTCCACTTGGGGATGGCAGCTCCTTGGAGGTGTCAAAAATCTCCAGAATTTGATCTCTGGGATGTAGACCTGTGCCTTTATCCATTGACAACCCTTTCTTCTTTGAACATGCAGCTTTGAAAGATGATCAGTATTTATATCAAGCAGAGTTATTTCCCAAACAACTGCCTACACAGCCTACTTCCTAACATTTTCCCTTCAGTAGGTGCATTTGGACTTGCGGACCTTGAACATCAATATTTTATTCTTTTTGAAAACATGAAAAACTAATCTAAGTCTACCCTTATTTCTTCCATGAGTTCAGATTAGATTGTTGAACTCATATATTCTCTACCTAAGCTACCATCTGATAGGATTTGATTTTCTGGAAAATTTTATTCTCTATCTTCTAAAACAGAAATTAAAACACAACCAAACCAGGTTTAAGCAGTCTGATTTGCCATGATGTCCATGGCTGTATGTACAAGCTGCACATAGAATTTATTTACAGAAATTTAAAACAAAAATATGAAGGCTTGAAATATGACATTTTAAACATCCTTCATTCTTTTCACAGCTCTGATTTTGATCTTTTCTTTTTCTTGGTTCAGATTTTGAGCATTTTAGAACCAATGTATTCTTATCCTAATCTATTCTACTTGATAAGCCAAGATTAAACAGTTTGGAAAACCTTCTTCACTAATATATCAACAAAAAAATTGAAATCTATCTCAGTCATTATTAGGCTGTATGAATCAAATAGCAGTGTTGTTTTACATTTAAGCTTGCACACTTTCAGATTTTATTTTCTCTTTTTGGTATGGGGCTGTACCTTTCTTGTTTTATTTCTACCCTCTTTTCTTTTTATATTGTTTTTGTCTTTTCTCTTTCTTCAAATTTGAAAAGAAGTGTTACATATAATGGATAAAAAGGCTTGAAAGTATAATATCAGTTAACAGAAATAATGTTTGAGAACCCTACCACTAACTGGACTTCCAAAGTATTCAGCTCCATCCAACTCTTGCAGAAAAAATGCATTGTATCCAATAGCAGATTGGATAAGATAAGGGCCCTACCATAAGTTAGCAAATTTTCCATGTTTGCCCTTATCTTCTCTTCTTGAATCCCATTTCAAAACTTTATCACCAATTTTGAAATCACTTGCCTTAGTTATTTTTTCAAACAACTTCTTGATGTTTTCTTGTAGTTGTTGTGCTCTGATGTAGACCTCCTATCTAGTCTGTTGTAAATGTATAGTCTAGTTTATTCTTCTTGTTACATCATTATCTTCAGACTGTACTTCCTGGATCAGCTTCATGAATGGCACTCCTAAACTGGTTGGAAATATTGCATCAGTTCCATAAAATAGTTGGTAGGGAGACATTCCAATGGATTTTTTAATGGTCAGTCTGTCTTCCCATAAAGCATGTACTAGCTTATTGTGCCATGATTTCTTGTTATCTTCCAGCAACTTTTTGATAATGTTTACCAGAATTTTATTTGAGGACTCTGCCAGCCCATTACCTTGAGGGTAATAAGCTATGGAATGACCCAATATGATCTGATACTTATGACATAATTCTACCATCTTTTTAGACCCAAATGTAGTAGCATTGTCAGCTATGATCTTTCTAGGACAACCGAATCTAGACAGTATATGATTTTCGAGGAATGAGAGGATGACTGAGTCTATGGCATTCCTAGAGGGGATGGCTTCTATCCACTTGGTAAAATAGTCGGTTGCTGTGAGGATCCATCTATGTTTGGAAGATGAGGGCGGATGGATTTCCCCAATGAAGTCTAGACACCACTGTTGAAAAGGAGCTTCAACAGTGATTGGTTGCAGAGGTAAGGGAAGCAATTTTATTTTGCCTTCAAAGATTTTGCATTTGTGACAGGAAATAATCATCTTATGAACATCTTGAAAGAGAGTGGGCCAGTAATACCCAGCTCTATGGATTTTGTTGGCAGTTGATTTCCAGTAGAAGTGGCCTCCACATTCTCCTTCATGAAACTCATGCTTGATTTTATCTGCATCATTCTCAGGAAAAAATTTAAGCAATAATCCACTAGAATTTTTCCAATATAAACATTTATTCAATATGCAGTATTTTACAGCTTTTAACTTTAAAAATATTTCCTTTGTTTTAGACAAACTAGGAGGGGTATTAAGATTGAGAAAAAACATACAAAATATCAGCATACCAAGATGAATTCAGAAAATGATCTTCAATAATTGGAGTTGACAATTCATCTTGTTCATCTAATGTATTAGACATGTTTATATCAAGAGCTTGGAAGTTAGATTCAGCCATCAGTTTTGCTAGTCCTTGACCCTTTATGAGTTTAGTGGGCTTGATTTCTAAATCATACTCTAAAATTACAGCAATCCACTTTCCTCTTTTGCCATCTGGATCTTGGGTCAATATGTATTTCACCACTGAATGAGGCACAAATGCTACGATGTGGGAATGTAGAATGTAAACTCTGAATTATTTTAAGGCTTTGACTAAGGCAAAGGCTTGTTTTTCCATTATGTTGTACTTCAGAGGTGGATATCTTAATGCCTTGCTGAAAAATGCAATGGGCTGCTCTTGTCCATTCAAGTTTTTCTCTAATAGGACAACAGCTACTGTGTGTTCTGATGCAAATGAAAAATTGAAGAAATCTTTAGAAAAATCAGGGCTAATAAGAACCGGTGTTTTGGCGAGTACTTGTTTAACCAGTTCAAATGACTTCTTTGCTTCTAAGGTCCATTTAACTCCTTCTTCCTTTTTAAGCATGTTTGTTATGTTTCTAAGGAGTTTAGCTAGGTTGGGTATGAACCTTCTCAAGAAATTAATCTTTCCAATGAAATATTGAAGTTCCTTGATGTTTCTGGGATGGCTGATTTGCAATATGCCATCAATCCTTTTTGGGTCTATCCTTATTCCTTCTTCTAATATGATATGCCCAAGAAGCTTACCTTCTTGGAGACCAAATAGTGTTTTCTTTGGATTTAAGGACAGTCCAAATTTTCTGCATTTTTCAAAGACTTTTCTCAAGTGTATTAGGTGTTCTTCATCTGTTTTAGAATAAATAGTTATATTATCTAGGTAAATCACAATGAAGTAACCTATTTCTTCTGAAAATGCAATGTCCATGGCTCTCTGAAATGTGGCACCAGCATTCATCAAACCAAAAGGCATTTTCAAATACATGAAAGTACCCCAGGGCATAGTAAAGGTCGTTTTAAGTTGATCATCAGGATTTACCAGGATTTGATTATAACTGAGAAGCCATCTAGCAAAGAAATTCTTTTGGAACCACCTACCTTTTGTAAAATATGATCCATTTTGGGCAAAGGATAGTTGTCCTTAAGTGAGGCTTTGTTTAAGTTCCTAAAATCAATGCAAAGCCTTATCTCTCCTGTTTTCTTCCTAACTGATACAAGATTAGACACCCACTCTGAGTATCTAACAGGGACTATAATTTTTGCATCATACATTTTTCTAATTTCTTTCTCTACCAGAGGTATTTGAACAGGGTTGATTCTGTGCAATTTTTGTTTAAAAGGTTTCTGGTTTCTTTGAGGGGTATCTTATGCTGAATTATTCATGTATCATATGATTTTCGATCTTCATAGCTCCATGCAAAAACATCAGATAATTCCTTAAAGAGCTTAATGTATTTCAGTTTAATGTGAGCAGGCAGTGTTTTAGATATTTTGATTATTTTGGACTTTTCCTCACTGCCTATATTTCATTCTTCCACTTCAGATTCTATGGGTTCCAGTTTTGGCTTTTTGGCCACATCATTCAGGTCAAACAGTTCTTCTAAAGGGACCAGTCCCTTTGGCAAGCTTTGGTATTTATATGGTAGCACTTCTAAGTCTTCGTTTTCTAAATCTATGCTATTCTTTGTTTTATGTTTGGGTTCATAGGTTAACAAATTTATTTCAGCAATCTTGGGAGACTTTTCTTCTTCAACAAGTGGATTTTATTCAATAGGAAAATATTTATCATAATCTGAATTTGAGTTTGATGTCTCAAATTAATTTTTGGACTGTAAGAAGTCTTCTATTTGTTTATCTCCCTCAAAAACTTTCCAGTATCTTTCATTGTCTGGGACAGCTGGTCTAAATTTGACTTAGGTGGTGCATTGCTTGGTTTCATAAGGTGTAAGACAAGTTCTAGAATCAAAGGCTAAACCATTGGCAAGGAAATTTTGGTTTCTTGGGACAAAGATAAGTTGGAGTTCATCAAAAGTTATTAACAAGGCCATGGCATCATCTCTATAGGCTCTAAGTCTGGGATGTTTAGCACTATATTCCCCATTTACTTGCCTAATAATCAACTCAGAATCCCCATGAAATTTTACCCTTTTGGCCCCTAATTTTTTCAATAAATGCAGGCCTAAAAAGAGAGCTTCATACTTAGCTATGTTTTTGGTACATTGAAAGTTTAATCTGTAGGAATGCCCCTTAGCATGATTGTTTTGAGTGCTATGTAACCATATGCCAGGTCCTGCATCATTTTTAGTGCAAGACCCATCAAAATTCATGTTCCAAAGAGGACTATTTTCAGATTTGAGATTTATTTCATTTTTGTCCTCTTTGTCTTCTTTTTCATTCTTTTCTGTACAAGGATCTGTACTATGTTTTCCTGAGTTTTGTTCCTCAAAGTTTTCAATGTTTTGAGGTTTCACCCCTTGATTTTCATGATCTGTGTTATTTTTATGACTGTTTTGGACCTCAAGACCTCTAATCTGTTTGTTGTGGATTTCTAAGTCAGCAGACTATTTTTTAATTTCCCCTTTATTTTCCTCCTCATCCATTACTGTAACTACATGTGAAGTAATTACAATGTTAGATGATTTTTCATTGACT
The DNA here is from genome assembly GCA_034641835.2 of Pinus albicaulis. NCBI lineage: Eukaryota > Viridiplantae > Streptophyta > Pinopsida > Pinales > Pinaceae > Pinus > Pinus albicaulis. The sequence continues at coordinate 570,155,235 of CM076574.1, forward strand.
AACTCTTGCTCTTTAGAAATATCAACATTGAAAAGAATAAAAGAGTCAAGGTTAGTGTGTATGGAGTAAAGAGGAGAGTTTTCCAGTCTTTCTTGGTTACTCACCATCTATTTCATGTGTGTTTCCCTATAGAGTCTTCTAGGTTGACTGAAGACAAGAATGGTGGCATAAGTCATATCCATCTGCATTGTGCCTTGCAACTTAGCACCCCATGATCTTGAAAGGAGCATACCATATTTGGGGGGTATATCAGCCACTACAATTTCCATCACTAAAATCTTGGCTGGTATTTGGGCTAGGTTAACACACAGATCCTTTATGAGGCCCAAGCATCTGACCCTACTTGAATCAAAGGAATATAAATCTTTGTAGGGTCTAGTTACCTCTAAGCCTAATCTTTCCATTATTACCGTAGCCATAAGGTTGTGTGATGCTCCTGAATCAAGCATGGCATTGTGCAAGATATTGTCATGAATGTTTAAACTGATGTAAAAAGGAGGTGTTGTTCCTTCTTGAAATTTTCCTTCAATTTTTGGTCCAAAAATTAGTTCTGGGGTGTCATCATTTAAGTTAACTGTGTCATGAACATCTTCTATGTTCAAAGCCTTCAAAATTTGACCTCTATATACATTTTGAGTGACTAATTCAGTGAGTGGGACAGATATTTTGATTTTAGATATTTCATTCTCTAGGCTAAAAGGAATTTGGTTTTTTAACATGTTTAATTCAGCCTTCTTAGTCACTATTTCCTCAGCAAAGTCAACTTGCTGATTTTTATTATTTACAGCAGTTAGAATGGTTTTTTTAAGAGCATTAGCTGAAGTTCTAGTGCTACTGGGGTTAACACTCTGTTTTTCATTGGCTTGAGCATTTTCCCCTTTATTCAAATCAGAATTTACAGCCACTTTTTTGTGATTTTCAACTATCTTTTTGGGTCTATTTTCAGGGTTGTTTTTGGCAGATTTATCAGAGGTTTTTTTCTTGGGAGTTTCTTGATTCCTTTTGCTTCTAAGGTCATATTTTTTAGGTGATCCTATGATGGAATTTTCAGAGTATTGTTCATAATAATTTTTTTGTGGTATTCTGTCATCATAAGGTGTATATAGACCTTGTTTTCTTTCATGGAGGAAATCAAAATCATCATTGCTTACTCCCAACATGTTCATGTTGTCAGCCTCTGTTTGTTCATTTATTTCCTCATCCTCATTTACATAATTTTCTTGGAATGGAGGTCTGATCTGTTGATCATCTTCTCTTTGTCTGTTTTGAGGTTGATTCCTCCTAAAGTTTTGATTCTGATTTTGAGATTGATTCCTGTTTTGGGGGGCTATTTTATTTTCCCTAGATTGTGCTCTCTCAAGTATGCTCATTTTCTTCATCGTTTCCTCCATCATTCTTTCCATTTTTGAGCTAGATGTGTAGGGTGCACTTTCCTCCCTAAATGATACTTTCTTTTCATTCCTCATGCTAGCTCTTTTTTCAATCAGATTTACTTCTATAGCTAGAGCTCCCTTATCCATGTCTTCCAGAGTCAAGGGGTCTCTTTCTCTTAGCTGATAGGCCATTTCAGGATCAAATTCTCCAGGAAATTTGGCCAAGGCTGAGCCTTGAGTAGGTTTCAAGTCTAGGGGGAGCGCATTATAAACACTATTGAACTGAGTGCAATAATTTTGAATACTTTCCCTAGTGTTTCTTTTGAAATTGTTGTAATCTAAAAGTATTTGGAGAGGGTTTTTTCTAACTTCCCATTTCTTTAAGAATGACTGATGGAGAGCTTGAAGATCATTAATACTGTGAGGGGTTAAGACTTTGAACTATTTTCTTGCTTCTCCCCTTAAGCTTTGAGCAAACAATCTGAGTTTGACAGTTTCATCATCAATCTCATTTCTGTCAAAATAGTCATTCATCTTATCCACATGTTGTGAAGCAGTAGTGGCACCAATGGCATCATATAATGGTATCTTGGACTAATATTCTTGTGGCAGATTGAATAAAGGTAAAGGAAGGACTATGGGAGCATACCATGTTTCCATGATAGGAGGTTGTGGAAAGAATGGGGGATTTACAGGTGGAGGATGTAAGATAGGAGGGGGTTGATGGAATGGGGTGGTTTGAATAGTGGGTGTATGGATAAAAGAAGTGGATGGATCAACAAGGGACTTTTGAGCAAATCTTGGATGAGAGAAACCGAAATTATGCAGGAAATGTAAATCAGGTGGGGTGGTTTCTCTACTAAAAATTTTCTCACCACTATGTTGGGGTGAGTGTGAAGGCTCAAAATGTATCTGATCAATATCATCAAGTGACCTAGTTCTAAATGGGTTTCTTAAGTCAACTTGTGAATCTTTCAGAGCTGTAAGGTTTTCAGGAATAGAACTAGCTCTATAGACTGGCCTGGCAACAGTTGAAGTTTTAGACTTAGGAGATTTCCTAAGTATACTTTCTGGATTATCAACTATATCAGGAGGATTTTGGTCGGAATGGGCTCTAGTATGAACTCTTCTAGAAGCCACTATGCTATGTTTTCTGACCCAATGGTAAGAAAAGTTTAACCAAATATGAAAATATTTGATAGGCTAACTAATATTTCAAACAAGTAAACTTAACTTCTCACAATTTCCTTAAGTGAGTTTGTCTGATGTTATAATAGAAATGGGTTTCCTAGTGGAGTCTTTAGGTCTATTCAGGATTGTGGAGTCACCAGGTGGGAATTTTTAGCTTTTAGAAGGTAAAATGTTTTATGGTCCACCACCGTTAATAGGTTTGAATACCAATATGAAATATTTTTGGGTTTTCTGAGTTTTTACAGTCCTGTGGTTTATTAGAGTGTCCGAAATTTGTTTCACCACTTAGCTACAGTGATGAGACAAACAGAGTTTACTCTGTGGCTTACTTAGCTGATTTCTTCAAGGTTTGATAGGGGCCTGTTAGAATCCTAAGAAGTACTTAGATTTCCACTAATTCATACAAGTCATATCATGATTACCAACATGCTTGGTAGTGCTTGAAGAAATATACTTATACTGCACTGAATACTGAGTGTTTAGTTTTAAGGATTTTACTCAGACATCCCCAGTATGGTTGCCAGTATGTTAAGGACTCTGTAGTTTGCAAGATTAGCAAGTACAAACGCTGCAGAGTCTACATTAAAACCGCTTTGGAATCTGAGGAACTAGCCATCCTAGATTCAGAGAGGGATCTCTCTATGTAGAAGTTTAAAGATATGATATTTAAGTTTTGTGATATGATATTAGGCTAGTTATGAAGAACATAGTTTTTTTTGTTTTGGTTGGGCAAGGATATTATGAAGATGAAGGAAGTCTGTATGAAGGGTGAAGGTGTAAGTAGGTGAAATAATGGTTCAGCTGATAAGATAGGCAAGGAGCAGCATCAATCCATTGGGCTATGGAGTCATAAGAGGATTTAATTGCACAACCAGGTTCAAGAGTGGTCCATGGGGCAAGTAATCTATGTCAAAGGATCTCTTTAAGTTGATATTATGGAATGAAACAATAAGAAATGAAGTGAAAGAAATAAAACACATTAAGAAACAAAGAACATCCTAAGATCAAGTAAGTACTTTGAAACTATCCTGCTTTTGGCATGCACTTAAGGGAGACACACAAAGTAATCTAAGATCATGTAAGTGCTTTTAAACTAGCCTGATTTTGATGTACTTTCTAAAGAAAACATTAAAAAACGTATAATAGATTAAGATCAAGTAAAGACTTTTAACTTAGCCTGATTTCAGCATATTCAAAGGAAAAACATTCATGATAAACACAAAAAGTAGTCTAAGATCAGGTAAGTGCTTTGAAATTAGCCTGCTTTCAACATACTCTTAAGGGAACTTTTCGAAGAAAATGTTGGAGACAAACCAGAGGACAGGGTTAACCATAAACTTCTCTAGCTTAGATTTAATTAGCAAACTTCTCAAGAACATTTAAAGATAAAATCTCAAGTTGTACTCAGGAAATATGGGCTTACCAACACTTCACTGGTTATACTCTATTGAATTACCTCAAAATTAACAATCAGCAGAAAACATAAAGGATAAATATTTTTAGTGAGATTTAGGGTACTTTAGAAGTAAATCCTAATCTATATTTGTTGTTATTTATCAGAGAAAAGTGGACAGAATGGAAACAAAAAGAAAATAACAATGTACAGTGAGAAACACATCACCATTGACATAGACCAGGATCCCATAAATCAACTATTTGTATTTGATGTTCAAACCAGTTGCAATATTCAAGTCCAATGGGCCTCTACAACTTCAAACTTTGCATCTCAGCTTATGTGTCCTAAATTACAAACAGAGCTACAGAAGCTTCAAAATTTGTTTACATGCAACAGATATCTAGAGACCAACCTCTATACTGTCTTCTACAGAGGTATTTATAGAAGAAAGAGGAGGTGGACTGTAAGAGGGATTCATTTGTTCAATTCATACAAAGTAATGGTGTATTGACCTTTGGGAGGCCTAAGGGAGAAGATTTCGAGTGCTCATCTCTGTTTTAATGATTTTACATTATATTTCATCAACCTTAGTTACTATTGTTGACTTTGGGGGCTTCAGTAGGCTGATCATAAACTCTGAGTTGTCTTTGGCAAAAGATCACTAACTGCACATTCATGTGTATTATTTTGCAAAAATAAATCTGCAGGTGGCATTTGAGGAGTAATAGCCTCGATTATGTGGCATTCAGAGGCTCTTTTGTTGATCTGTCTTCTTCTGTGGCTTTAAGAATTGATCTGCTTTTAATTTGTGCTTTATCTTTATTAATATCCCTTGATTATCTTCGGGGTCTTTGAACTGCATTATTGTCTTTAACCTATGGATTAAGTATCAAATATTCAATATATTGCATTAATATTTAATCCTCTCGGGTATACTTTGCTTCTTCTTCTGCTCAGGTGTCCAGGTTTTTTGGCTGATCTGGAGGGTTTGCCAAAGGTTAAAGATAGTGATCCGTTGAATAAACATGAAATTAAATCCTCTTCTGATTCCTTTCTTTGCAATATTTGGCTACAGGATTGTCATCTTGCAACCTATTTCATCTGACTATGACTGTGGAAATCACACGAATTAACCACCCTTTAAACCCTACAAAACACGATAAAAATATTACAAAAAACCTACGGGATCTTGGATAACTGCGACAGAGGCTTAGGGGAATGGTGGAGGAGCAGTGAGAGTGGTGAAATGTGATGGCAGAGGAGGGAAACCCTGGCAAAGCAGATAACCAGGTTAAAATTTGAAATAGGGCATGAAAATGAGGAGAAATGGTTTTAGAAAACCACTGATGGTTATCACGCGACGAAAGGGTAGTAAGTGGTTTGGGACGGATGGAATATGATTCCATTCATCGTTGGACATGTGGATTTCCAATACCACCCATTTTTCATAAGAGTTACGCGATGCTGGGGAGGGGGGAAAAGTGATGCAATATGGATCGTGGATCGTCGGATATGGGGTCTCAGATCAGACAGTGCAACATGAGCGTGACAGGCCGAAAGCTGCACGGTCGAATGAGCAGTGGGCCATGTAAGTGATGTAATCTCTTTTGTCACGGAGTGGATGGTGGAGTAGTGGGGTCAAGCGATCATGTTAAATCAGGATCGTTAGATCCATTGGATGGATGGCTGGGATCGAATTGGGAGATTGCATTTCGCAGAGGGAAAAGGGAATGGGACCAATGGTTTAAGTTTGGTCGATGCGATGGCTTGAGACTAAAATAAGCACCAAGGCATGGTTATGCAGGAATAAGCGGAACCAGGGGTTTAGAGGAGAAAGGGCTTATCATGTCAGGGTAACAGAGATGAAGGTATAAGTGAAAGGGTTTCCAAAGGAACGATGATCGTCGATTTATCAGGATCGACGTTCCTGATTTAATCAACGAAAGCATTTTGATGAGGAAAGTTTGGGAGAGAAAGGAATTTTGCAATAGCGATGAGGCCCTTTAGCACTTTTTCATAGCATAGGTCACATGTGGAAGAGGGGCTAGGGATAGGCCGAAAGGGGCTTAAGGCCAGAATGCTTGGAGGATTGTTTTTAAGGCTTCAAAAGTGATTATAAGGTCAAATGAAGGCTCCGATAGGTCAGAAATGGGATTTTTAAACTAAATATAAGGGAGATACAAGGTTTAAAAAGGATTTTTGAATAAAATGGGGGGAATGAAGGGCAATATGAGTGGATGAAATGATGAAAGAGAGGTTTTTTTTAGGGAGAAATTTTGCAGGGGGCAACAGGTTTAACTTGGTTTTCCTTTAATGAAACAGCAGTGAAGGTTACTTGCAAAGTGGAAACAACACAAGAAGACTTCAAGAATGAGCAATTTTTCATGAAAACAATCTCTTGAAGGCTTAGGACTTATTTTTAGCCATCACTTGCTCTGACAAAAAATTACTGATGGCTAACACCGTCAAGTATTGATGATATGTTGCCATCAATAAGTTTTGTAACTTTTTTTTTAAAGTAAGAGTCAGTTGTCAAGTTAGAGTCAAATCAGTTGTTTTTAGTCAAAGTTTCCAGTTTTTCAAGTTTTTCATAGTCCAGTTTGAATCGATCGCCCAATGGTAAGGCTACCTAATCTACGGTGTTCTTGAAACCTCCTGAAGGAGCTACCATCCCCAGCTAGAGCCAATGTTAGCTTAGGTATGTCAGTGATAAAATGACTCTTTCAATTGTTTTCCATTAGGTCATAGGTCAAAATTTTTACTTTTTCAAACCAGTTCTCAGAAATAATTTTGGTCACTTAGAAAGGCTAAACCATGTATGCTTCTCCTTCATTTCATTTATCATCATCATTATCAATGTCATTGCCATAATTATTTTCAAGGTCACCATATCCATCATCAACATTCAAGAGGTCTAGGGCTATGTCATTTCATTTCATTTAGGTCAAGTATAGGTTCATCTTTGTCTTTGAAAAATATTCAAATTTTCACTGAACCTAAGGCAAACACCTCCATTCTATTCATAAAACCCTGATGAAGGAGATAACTTATTTATGAATATGAAATAAAAGCCACCTCTCATGTTTCATATGGCTCAAGTTCCAAAAAGTTCAAATCATCTCATTTTTGTCTCACTATTTCATGAAAAATAGAAATTTTATCTCACGGTTTCATTTAATGTTTAAAAAGTCATCATTGAATATCAAAGCTTCAAAGGATGTCAACTTGACCTATTTTTCTAGTCAAATTCAAAGGGAATCATTCTCAGTTTTTAAAGACATCTCATCTTGTTTGAAAGGGTCATATCCTATGTGAAAGTTCAAAGGTTTTAGAAAAGAAGTCTTGATGTCTTATTTAAAAGGAGAATTTTGTCTCATTATCTCATTAAAATGTCAAAAAATTCACCTCAAGTGTCAAAGGGTTAAAAATAAGTTCAGTTTGCCTTCATATCTCACTTAAAGGAGAAAAAGGTCATTGTCAAATGCAAAAAGGTCAAAAAGCTCATTGTAAGTGTCAAAGGGAAAAGGGTAAATGTCATATCACAGTCTATAAAAATCTTTGTAACATGAGTTTTGATGGCTCATTGGCCAAGCTGGCTATGGGGCAGGAATCTAGGTGTATAACACATGAGACAATAATGCACAGGGTCATTCATACAAATTAAGTTTCCAGTGCACAAACAAGATTTCCGAGTATGAAGCCTTGATTTTGGGATTACAAATGTTGAAAAAATTAGGAGCAAGAAGGATCTTTGTGCATGGTGATTCCGAGCTAGTCATTAAATAGATTAAAGGGATATATGCAGCCAAACACCCCAAACTGAGAGCTTATAGAAATGTTGTCCTTGATTTTTTGAGGACCTTTGAGGAATATGATTTGGCAGTAATCCATAGAAACCAAAATGTCCTTGCCAATGGCCTAGCTATTTCTACAAGCACCTGTAAACTACCTCACCCAAACAAACAACATATAGTTGAGGTCAAACACCGTCCTTCAGTGCCAACAAAAATGAGATACTGGCAAGTTTTTGGTAGTCATAAACAAATTGAGAGCTTCCTGCAATCTAGAGATGAATTTGAAGACAGTAATGTGGATATGGATTGTAAGGAGGACAAGCTTATCAAGGTAAAAAATACTAAGGAAACAAAAGACATTGTTATAGATGTAAATACTACTGTAAATATTCCTGCTCACAACATTGTATATAATACCAATATATAAAAAGAGCTGGAAAAAGAGGAATTTGAAATAATCCATCTTAAAGACAATAATTTGCCTAGGTGGCTAGTCACTTTAGAAGAGTTATTTGACTTTAATGATGTGGCCAAAAACCCCAAAATAGAGCCAACTGAAACATACATTAAGGAATGAAATATAGGCATAGAACAAAACCCCAAAATCATCAAAATATGTAAAAATATTCCTACTATTACAAATAAAAAATATATAGACTTATTCAAAGAATTTATTGATGTGTTTGCATGGATTTATGAGGATTTGAAATCATATGATACCAGCATCATCCATCACAAAATTACAATTAAAGAAAATCAAAATTCATTCAGAAAGAAATTGCAAAGAATAAATCCGGTTTTAATGCCTCTAGTTGAGAAAGAGATCAAGAATATGTACGAAGCAAAAATCATGTTTCCACTCAGGTACTCCCAATGGGTTTCCAATATTGTCCCAACTAGGAAGAAAACATGTGACATTAGAATTTGCATTGACTTCAGAAACCTTAATAAGGTGTCTCTTAAGGATAAATACCCTTTACCTAAGATCGATCACATATTACAAAGGGTAGTGGGTTCTAGTAGGATACCTTTGTTAGATGGTTTCTCTGGTTACAATCAAGTGTTAGTGCACCTTGATGACCAAGATAAGACAACTTTTACAACTCCTTGGGGGACTTTCATGTATGTGAAAATTCCCTTTGGACTAATGAATGCTGGAGCTACCTTCCAAAGGGCCATGGAAATTGAATTTGCTGATTACATTGGCCACTTTATTGTGATTTATTTGGATGACATAACTCTGTTTTATAAAACTAATGACGAACATTTAAAACACTTGAGAAGAGTTTTAGAAAAATGCAGAAAATTTGGACTCTCACTGAATTCTAAGAAGATATTGTTTGGCTTAGAAGAAGGAAAATTGTTAGGCCATATTATGTCTAAGGATGGAATCAAAATTAACCCTAGCAGAACTAAAGGAATAATGAAAATTAGCCATCCTAGAAATTTGAAAGAACTCCAATCCTTCATTGGTAAAATAAACTTCCTAAGGAGATTTATACCTAACTTGGCAGAAATTTTAAGAAACATCACTAACATGCTAAATAAGGGATCATAAATAAAGTGGACCATAGAAGTGAAATAGTCCTTTGAATTGGTCAAGCTAGCATTGACAAAGGCCTTAGTACTAATCAGTCTAGATTTCACTAAAGATTTCATAATTTTTTATTTTTCCTCTGAACATACTATTGCCGTTGTTTTGTTACAGAAAAACAGTGAAGGACAAGAACATCCAATAGCCTTTTTTAGTAAGGCATTAAGATATGCATCTATGAAATATAATATCATGGAAAAACAGGCCTTTGCATTGGTTAAAGCATTGGAATATTTTAGAGTCTATATTTTACATTCACATATCATTTATTATGTTTCGAATGCAGTGGTCAAAGACATTCTAACACAAAATGGTCCTGATGGAAAAAGAGGGAAATGGATTACAGTGGTCCTAGAGTATGATTTGGAAATCAAGCATACTAATTTGATTAAAGGCCAAGGACTAGTTGAATTGATGGAAGAATATAATTTAACATGCACTAGACATCAACATGGTACACAAGTTATATGATCAAGAGGAACTGGCGACTCCACCGATTGATGAGGCATTCCTGAATTCCCCATGGTATGTTGATATTTTGTATTTATTGTCTAATATGAATGCTCCTCCTAGTTTATCTAAAAAAAGGCTAGATTTATGAAACTCAAAGTTGTCAAGTTCTGCATTCTGGAAAATGTTTTGTATTGGAAAGATAGTGGAGGCATTTTTCTTAAATGTTTATTAGAGGATGTTACAGATAGAGCAATGCAGTAGTTCCACAGAGGTGACTGTGGTGGCCATATCTATTGGAAAACCACTGCGAACAAAATCATGAGAGCTGGTTTTTATTGGCCCACCATTTTTCCTGACGTCCATAAGATGGTTACTGCCTGTCATAAATGTCAAATCTTTGAAGGGAAGAGGAAGCTACTGCCCTTACCCCTGAGAAATCCCTTTCCAGCAGTGGGGATTAGAATTCATAGGAGAAATTCACTCTCTATCCTCTCCTCAACACAAATGGATCCTTACTGCTACAGATTATTTCACCAAATGTATAGAGGCCACCCTTTCTAGGAATGCCACTGACTCTGTTATCATAAAATTCCTAGAAACCAACATCCTTTCTAGATTTGGTTGTCCTAGGAAAATCAATACCGATAATGCTGCAACCTTTAGATCCAAAAAAATGGTTGATTTCTATCACATATATCACATAACATTGGGGCATTCAACAACCTACTACCCTTAAGGTAATGAACTAGCTGAATCTTCAAATAAAAGCCTGGTGACCATCATTAAAAAGCTTCTGGAGGATAATAAGAAATCATGGCACAATAAGTTGATCAATGCTCCATGGGATGATAGGCTCACCACAAAGAAATAAATTGGCATGTCTCCATACCAATTGGTTTATGGAATGGATGCGGTGTTTCCTTCTTCCTTGGGAGTTCTAGTAATTAAGATAATCCAAGAGATCCAAGCTGAACCAAATGACATTCAAAGGAGGATTAATGAAACCATTCAGCTATAACAATCCAGAGAAGAGGTTTACAACAGAACCCAAGTGATGCAAGAGAATATAAAAAGGATATTTGACAAGAGAACCAAGGCTGATGATTTTAGTCTAGGTGAAAAGGCTCTAAAATGGGATTCTAGAAGAGATGATAAAGGAAAACATGGAAAGTTTGATAATATTTGGCAAAGGCCATACATCATTCATAATTTCAAGGGAAATAACGCATACTTTTTCAAAGAGTTGGATGGTACTGAAGTATCTGGAGGTCTTGTCAATGGTAGGATGCTAAAACATTATTTCTTATAAACTCAAGTTAAATTGTCATCATTGTAAATACCACAGTCTTATAGTTTTCAATAATTCATTGGATGAGGTTGAAGCCCGAAGTGAAGGCCCTAAGCCTAGTTTGATGAAAAGATATAAAAATTGAAAGGGAATCAGTTGAAAAAGAAAGGAAAGCAGTTAAAAATGTTCAGAAAAAAGAGCATCCAAGGCTACTGGTCTCAAGTTCTTGACACTTCTTTTCAAGAAGTGCCATCCCCAACTGGAGCCATTGTTAGTACCCTATAAATTATAGGATCTCAAGGTGAATGGATACTTCATATTTCATGCAAGGTTTTCATTATTGAAAGGATTTTCAAAATTAAAATGATTTCAAATAAAAAGGGAAAAAGAAAGAAAGAAAAGAGGGTATAAAAAATAAGGAAAAAGAAAAGAGAAAAGAGTGAAAAGAAAAAAATATATATAAAAGAAGAAGAAAGAAGAACCAGAGAAACGAAATAAAACTGAAAGTGATACAAGTTCAAATGCCACTACACTTTAGATAGGTCTGTCCAGTCATTTAATTTAATCATGATCGGACAGTCTTCAATTTTTGTTGATAGGTTAGAAAATAAATATTTTCCAAACTGTTTAATCTTGGCTTATCAGTTGATAGGTAGAAAATGAGATTGGTTCAACAAATTAATTTGAACCAATAGGAGAAATAAGGGATAGGGGTTAGGTTATAATGTTAAAAGAAAATTTTCAGGGTCTACAAGTCTAAATGCACCCTGTAAAGGAAGAAAAAATGTTAGACAAGTAGTTTAGGTATGTAGATATGCAAGGGGGAAGAAATGAAAGGAAAAAATAAAATGGGGACATCGAAATCATTTGAGGGGAAATATATTTCATCTTAATCCCTAGGCAAGTCCTGCCAAGCACCAAATCACACTTTGGAAGTTTAAAAGGATAGTGCTAAAGAAAATGGTAAATTCTGTGATCTGCAGACTGCGAGCAGTCCCACCTTTCCCTGCCGTGTCACTGTCCCCTGCCCGCACTTCGCACGTCGCAAGTGTAAAAGGATAGTGTTAAAGAAAATGGTAAATTCTGTGATCTGTGAGATGCTAGTAGTCCCACCTTCCCTGCCACGTCACTTCCCCCCTCTCGGAATTTTTCACTTCGCAAGTGTAAAAGGATAGTGCTAAAGAAAATGGTAAAGTCTGCGATCTGTGGGCTATGGGCGGTCCCACCTTCTCTGCCACGTCACTTCCCCCCTCCCCACACTTTGCACTTCGCAATTTTAAACATTTACCTTCGTTGTTCACAACTAAATCCACCAATGCACAATTTGCGATAGCTGTGGGGCCCTCCCTGCCACGTCACCTCCCTCTCCTCGCACTTCGCACTTCGCAAGATTTAAGGTTTACCTCTATTGCTTATAACTAAATATTCTGACTTGAGATTTGCGATAGCTACCAGGTCCCACCTCCTCGCCATGTCCCATCTCCTTGCCACATACCACCTCCTTACCACATCACACATTCACCTCAGCGCTCATCCCCAGACCCGAGCCCACAGTCTCATCACCCCGTTGCATCAGCGTTAAACACCACTCACCTTACCCTCCATTTGTGCCCCTCACCTTGCCATCGACGACCCTCAATTCATTTCAGCCCCCCTTTAGCTGCCAGACATTAACGAAGGCGGGGGAGGGGGGCTGAAATGGGTGTTATCCATTACTGCCTCCTCCTCCACGTGTCAGGCTCCCGTAATTTTTCACCCCCCCTCTCTATGATCGCTTACCACTCGAGACCCCCTCTGAAAATATGTTTCTGCTATCCTCCAAACCATTGCTGCCCTGTGACCATTTCCAATGCCACCGCGCCATGTCCTCCATCACCTATCTACTCTGCCCCATCACATCACTTCCCATTAATAGCACCGTTTCACCATGAATTGTCAGATTGTTATCCAACTGACCCGCGACAACTCAACGGTTACCATCCAGCCACATGTTAAAACTTGAACTCACTATGAGGCCAAATTTTACATTGCTATCACTATTGAATTGCTATAGGTTGTGATATTTACAAAAAACCACAGAGGAGATCACGACCAACCTTGGCCGAAGGGTAAATTGCACATCAAAGAAGGAAAAAACAGCGCTTTGTGAGCTTGGTTACAGTCTCGTTTTAGCTATTTCATTTCCGATATCAATCCCCTTTGGTATTACCCATTCCCCAGTGTCAATTCATACTGTTTCCCCTTCTCTTGTAGCCCATTCTCCATTGTAGGTGAAACAGAGAGTGAAAAAGAAAATCATGTCTCCTAAGGTAGATCAAAAACTTTTCAATCCCATGGTCTACCTCCAGGTAGACTTAGACCATATTCCCCTAGTTGACAGTTACTACAAGATCCATGAGATAGTCAGGCCTCGACCTATTTGATGTCTACTGTTGGCTCGAGGATAAGCTTCTTGATGAAGCAGATTGTATTAGCCTATGGAAGACCAAGCTTCCACATTACATCTTCCCTAGAACCCATAGCTTCCCTGAGCTAATTAGGAAATTTCAGTCTTGCTATGAAATAAAACAAAGAGCCATAGTGAACTCTGCAGGAGAGATTTTGTTTTATGTAAATGCCCCATTCATTCTAGAGATGTTGCAAGCCCCCATTGTTGAGAAAACTGTCCCTTTTTCATAAGAGGTCCTTATAGGACTATAACAGGGATTAGATTTTTCCAGCAAGGCCAAAACCTTGAAGCTTTTCATGACTCCCAGTGCACCAATGCCCACCAAAAATACCCCATATCCATTGTCCACCTTCCTAGAAAGGACCCAACACATTGTCACTACCCTGTCTTATTTGTTAGGTTATCATAATGATCAATGGATAAATGAAGCCATAATTGGCTTCCTTTCTATCCTCTTTGCAAATTCCAAACCCAATGTTATGTTCAACTATGCTCAGTTCCTTTCTGATGCAATCCAAAATTAGTTCTTGAAATTTCAAATAGAATGGGTATTCAAATACACCTCTGTGTTGGTGTACATGTTTACTTGTTTTCAATACAGCAAGTTTGAATTTGACATGATAAAGAAAAGTGAAGACTCTCAATCCCAATCTGTCATTTTTTGGACAACTCTATTGAGAAAGGAGCAGGAAGACTATTCATACAAGAACTTAGTAGACCTATTTTTTCATCCTGCAATCAGTGTACTCAACAACACCACAGAGCCTAGGGTCAGTGAGGAAATCAAGAAAGTGATGTAGTTGACAGAGCAGATCGGGACATCATATTGGTATCTCTACCAAAACTACATGGAGATCAGGGTTTATGGTAGTGAATTTCCCCCCTATAAACTACCCAAATACCTCTCCATGAGGATATTTTCCCTTGAGTATATCAGGTAAATGATCGATGCTAATGAGGTGAATTTTGTTTCTACCAAGAAAAATTTAGGATTAAATCCAAAATTGACCCATTCATCTACAACAGTAGGGTAGCAGGGGGAGAGGCAGATAAAATACTAAAAGAGATGAAATTCACACACAGTTTCACTTGGTCCTATGATCCAATGGGAACCATCTCCAAGAAGAGGGTGGATAACAAGTCCACACCCTACACCCATACCCATAGATTGGAGATAGAGAAGTACATGAACCAATAAGAATGGGTAGCAAACACACTCTAGGAGGCTAAAGAACAAGTCATCTCTACTTCTAGAATCTAAACACCAACTCCAAAAGAGAGGAAAGTAGCAAGAGTTCAAGATAATAAAGGAAAGGAGGTTGAAAAGGAAATAGGAAGTAAGAGGACCAGGGAGGATCCAAAAGACATCGACATCGATTCCTCCAATAAGGAGTTCAAAATGAAATATAGGAAGAGAGCTAGGATCAGCATGGGCCTTAACCAAGGAAATGAGAAAAACCAGTAAACTGTCATCACAATTGGGGATTCAAGGCAGCCACCCAATATTCTCCACATCCTCTACCATCGTCCCATTATAGGTACAAAATGTGAAAACTGCCACATCTACTTCCACTACAGAAAAAGATGAGGAAGACATCTGTGACACATTCAGGGAGATCAAGAGAAGGAATGAGGTTCTCAAGACCAATACCTACAATCAATTTTGGAAACAAACAAGCAGCTCCTAGAGTAGAATCATATCACCCTTTGACTCAGATAAGGGAATAATGAGCATGGTCTTCTTGGAGTCACAAGTTCCTCAGCCCAAAGGTGTAGCATACTAAAAGAAGACATCTTTTGAGTTTGATGCAAAGAACATCCATCCAATAGATCAGATGGAGATGAAAAATAATACTAGGTAAATGATCTCCTCCACCCTAACTAATACATCCATGAGCCTCTCAAAACTACATGTGACTTTGTCCAATGCACAGTCACAATTAAGGTTTGAAAAGGTCTCCGCCATGGCCAAAGATTCAAAGATTAAATCTCTAGAGGATTTAGTGATACATGTCGGGTACAATCCATCAAACATAATAGTGGAACAAACCCTTATGAGGAAGAAGAATGTAGACATAGCTGCTTTGAGGAGGCAGCTTAAGATGCCAGTGACATAAGACCTTATGGCCAAGGAGATAGAAGCAAATGAAACACAGAAGGCATAAATGTTGATAAAGCATAGCAGATCAAGAAAATGGAGGATGAGACGGGTAAAATGATTAAAGAAAGATAGAAAGAAATAAGGGATGTAATGAGAGGATCAGCAAAAGAATTAACTAAGGCCACGATCCCCCTACAATCTGTTCCTCTCACAGTGATCCCAACAGACACAAAATCCATAGGAGCACCAAGGGAAAGTACTGAGAAGCTAGGCAAGGCAATGGATAACATGTCTTTACAACCAACGGAGATCAAAATGTTTCAGAATCAACTCAGTGACTTGTTGGAGCAACTCAAAGGGAAATACTCCGCACATGCCACAGAGTTGCAGATTAGAAAAAAGCTAAATGATAGATTGCAAAAGTCTCTTAAGGAGTCATCAATGGGCTGTATGATGGGAAGGGTGAAACAAATTACATGGTTGGATATAATTGAGTCTGTAAATGATATATGGCCCTCAATTAAGGTAACTTTTGAACAAAGGGATCTAATTGAGGTAGTGAAGGTTGCCATTAAGAAGACAAATGTGGAACTTGGAGATAACCCCAAATCGCCAAAAACATCATCAGATTCCTAAATTCCAAGAGCAGCCATGAATTGGAGCAACTGAAAGTGGTTGAGAGAACAACCTCTTTTCTTGAAGTTAAAAGGGTGTTGAATAAGAAGAGTCTGGCTACAGAGCTAGAAGAGACATGCCATCAGCTAGAGATTGGGTGTAATATTCCAAAATTAGCATGTAGCTAATTGGAATATAATTTTTTTCTTTTGTCACCTAGCAGTTGAGTAAATGGGTAATAAGGCCCATGCATATTAAAAACAAGAATAAAATCCCTAATGATGTGAAAAGGGATCATAAAACTAGCTGGATTTTACACTCCCATGTGTGAACAATGACAAATGCATGTGGACAAGGTCAAGTTTGACCAAGTCAACAAATCTGATATGAGAGGAGGAGATCATCCATAGAGATAGTACAATGCAAGTAGGAGGAAGATTCCTTAGTGGAGGAAACCCTAATGAGTGGGGTCCAAGGCAAGAAGGCTCACATTTATTTAAAAGGAGGGCAAGGAAACCATATGAGGATGAATGGAAGATTGGATTTTTGTTCTGCATGACTATTTTTCTTTCTCGAACTGTTTAGTTGAGATTGATGTGCTACTTAGCACAAGGTATTCCTGTTTAGGAATCCCTTCTCCTTTCTTGAGAAGCCTCTTGAGGGAGCTTGTACTGAATTTCCCCACATCCAGGCTTGAGGCCAAGCATCCTCCTTCAACTGCAACGTTGTTTATGCAACAATATAATGTTGTGTTGTAGGGTGTTGCAGTGGGAATTCTCAACACCACTTCTGGAGCTTGTGTTTCAGAGGAGGAAGCAATCCTTCCTTTAAAAGATCAGTGAGGAGGAATTTGAGCTGATTTTCAGATCTTGGCATATGGCCAATGTATTTTCCATCACCTATAGCACAATCCTTGGTAGGAACTGTGTCATTTCTTGTAGTGTTGTTGTGTGAGGGTTAAGACCCGTGATTGTGAGCTAGCTTCTTAGGAAAAGGGCCAACCCTTCTCCTGTAAAAGCTTGTAAGAAGGACACCCCTTCATTTATTTTATTATTCAGCTATATGTATGTATATATTTAATTAGAATACATTATTTTAGATCCATATCTACATATCCACTCCTTGTACTTATTCTCTCAAGAAACCCTTGCCGAGTTAACTTCATAATGTGTAAAAGAGGCTAGATATCTGATTTTATCTATGCTTTGAGGAATAAAAATCTAGATATATGGTTTTCCTTCATATTTTATCAGAAACACTCATATAATCACACTGTTTTTTTTTCAGAAATTTCTGTATAGTCTAAGTCATGGGATTTCAGTGTTTATAAGCCCTATTGAGACCGGGAGATCTGTTTATCACAACAAAAGGGATTTGTTTCTAATACCCTTCTGGATGTGAGTCCTCTAATACATAAGATAAGGGATCCAAGTGTTAATTCTCAATTTTATAACACAATTTTATGGAATTCACATTTTTATGGTCCAGATTGCTACATTTCCCCACTTTGGGATAAAATAGGGGGACATATTTTTGCTGCTGTAACATTCATTTGATGGATATTTGTTCCTCCCACATTTTATGAGGTGATTTATCACTGCTATTTCCAGAATTGTGTTTATGTATTGTTGCATTCCCATTTTGGGATATTACAGTGGTATCAGAGCATAATCTTGGCTTCGCCTGTGAGTTCCAGCCATTATTATATTAGAAGAATAAGAAGACAAAGAGAAGGAGAAATATCATAATAATGGAGATAATGAGCTTTGCCTCATCACTTTTCAGATCTAGAAAGAACCTCCAAGGAGGTTAAGTAGAGGAAGGAGAATGAAACTCCTAGAGGGTTTCAAGACGAGGAAGGGCCATGCACTTCCTATTCTCAAAGAGGAAAAGAAAAAAGGAATGAAGGGCACTTGGAATCTGAAATTCTAAGAAGGTACCTTGCAGAATACAAATCTCAACCTAGAGATTTCAAGGAGGCTCTAACTCTTCCTCAGTTTATCTAGCTGGAAGAAGAAAGGAGGCCCTACATCAATAGGATGATGAGAGGCAATAGATTTCTATTGTCCACTTTTTATGGATCACCCACATGTGCAAAAAAGGTTTTGGTGATTAAGCTAGAGGAATTCTTCCTACTACATCCAGTGGTAGAGAGAGAGAGGCATTAGAAATTGTAGCACTACACCTTGAAGGTGAAGCAAACACTTGGTGGTTTAGCCATGTGAGTCATGCAAGAGTATCTAATTTTGCATGTTTCACTCAAAAGGTGATCAAGAGATTTGATAAAGAGAAATCAGTGGAAGATAAGCCCTCACCACCATGGGAGGAGGTATGTACCAGTGCTCTTGCAACCATGGAGGAACAACCTTCATCTTCAATAGTTTGGGAAGCCAACACATTGGAGGAAGGAACTCTTGCAACCATACAAGATACTTCCAAATTTCACCAAGGTATGCCTAATTTTCCATCTCTTATCATTTCAGAAAATATCATGGAGGGATATACACCATTTCATACTGCTAATCTGGAGCAACAGAACTGCACTATGCTCTGCAACCTTGAGTTATTCAAGGAAGGGATGAACTACATTCAACCTCTTGAGTTGAAGTGTAGAATTTCGGAAGATAGGGAGAGTATGATTCCATGTATAATGGCTGACTATGACTTCAGAATTGTACCTTGCTTTGAGACAATACATGTATCACCTTGCAGACCTACAACGTTGTACATGAGTAGCAGTGAAGAGAAGAGGACCCATTCCTTATGGGAGCATTCAAATGGCAGCTTCATTCATGAAGAAATGGAGGAAAAGATGATAGATGGTAGACATATTGAGATGAGAAATATTTTCTCATTTCTAGATGACACTTTCTCAATGAGCATCTCATAGCTCAAAGAGAAACTTCTACTTGTAGCAAATCTAGAACCTTATTAGTTTTGGAGGGCCATTGATGAGAAGAAGGTCTCATGGAGAGATCTCAATGGAGGTGCACTTCAACATATCATGGAGTGAAAGGTTCTTCAATATATTGAGGAGGTTTTTCCCTCATAACACTTCGATCCTTATGGATTCAAGCTAGTCATTGGTGTGAGATCTTCTCTGGGAGATCTCCGAGGAGCTGCATTCCAACATCCCATGAAATGCAAGAAGAAAAATATGATATGGGAGGATGGTAGTCTTCATTGGAGGAGTACCAAGGTGAAGAATGGTAGGAGACATCCATAGGTGGATGAATGGATGTGGATGGAGAGAAAGAGGCTGGTGAGCCACTTGCATATTTATGACACCGGGGAGCAAGAGGCATGGCTGCATTGGCTACTCTTGAAAGAGTTTGGCCATCATATGACATATCCTTTCTCTAAGGGTATGTGGGTGGAAGACACTTGGCAGGACACTTGCATCATATGGAAGCACAAAGTTTGGGTGCATTATGTTGGTATGACATTCATCATGTTGATCAACATATTTTCACTTCATGGATTGTATGATGGAGGTGTGAGGGGGCAGCAAGAATTATTTTTGATGTGGCTTCTCTTGGGAGAGTATGGGCAGAAAGTTTTCCATGCTCCTCATGGTATTTCAGGAAAAATGAATGGCACATTCAAAGTGAAAAGAGGCTACCCTTAAGCATTGAAGGATAATGAGGGGCTTCCACATAGGAAGAAGATTTTCCCACATAGCAGCACGATAGTGGATGAATTTGGCATGTGGAATGTCAAGAAAGGAATTCGTGGAGTGATAAGAGACTTCTCACTAAGGCCAACAACGCTGTCACTTGGGGTTATGTTTCTATTGATGAAGTGTTCAAAGGGGAGTATGCATCCTTTCTTATTGCAGATTTTTATGAGAAGATTCTCATGGGAGGACTCATCCATGGACCTCACTTTTAGCTTAATCATTATGCATGGTAAGAAATATATTTATGTACTTATTGATTATTTCATTGAGTATATACATCTTATCACCATGTATGTATAGTGCATTGCCCCACAAGAGGGCAAGATTATTTATGGGTTTCATGGTCATTCTAGAACCAACATCTATGATGAAGATAACCCTTCTGTACATGACTTTGGACAAGTGTGTTGTCATTCTTATTGTACTCAACTGATATATAATGTTATTTACCACCTCATGGTAGATGTGAAAGCATGCACAGATGTTATCTTGTTAAAAGAACACTTGCAACATGATGATCTAAAGAAGTAGTTGGGAAGACTACACTGTATCCACTTGAGAAACCATTGGTATCATCCAAAATTACAAACAGCCTTTAGAATTTTTTCTATTTGGATGCCAAATGGTGATAATGTGCCACTCATTTTGAATGGAATAATTTGGGCTAGCATGATTCATGACATGGGAGAAAGGATCTTTGGAGATATAATCTTCTTCTTGCCACTTGAGGGCAACCTTATTGCAGCCCAAGATCAACATATGCTCTACACTTATCATAAGTGGAGAGGAAGATAGCGTGGGGTAGGCCATTTTGTCTACCATATTCAGTTTTTCAGCCCACCTACATTGCAGGAGCCCAAGGTGGAGGAGATCTTTCATGAGTTGCCATGTTGGAGGGTGACTCATCCTGTATTGATGATAGCTTGGGGATGGAGATTTCACATGGGATTGATAATTCCCAATGCATTCCAGACTCCATGCCTTGAGAGGACCTCTAGAAAACACCTAGTTTCCTCCTTGATTATTTCACCTTTTCATGATGATGGCCATTTGGGATACTCACCAAATGCTAGCTTGTATGCTTGGGAGAGGCACTATGGAGACTTATTGTTGAGACAACATCATGTTCCTTGGAGGAGTTCATCATATGAGGATGCTACAGGAGGAGGAAAGGAGACTTTATAGTTCTATCCTTGTATTTTCTTGAGGACAAGCAACATTTGGGAGGGGAGGACTGTAATATTCCAAAATTAGCATGTAGCTAATTGGAATATTAAATTTTTATTTTGTCACCTAGCAGTTGAATAAATGGGTAAGAAGGCCCATGAATATTAAAAACAGGAATAAAATCCCTCATAATGTGAAAAGGGATCATAAAACTAGCTGTATTTTAGACTCCCATGTGTGAACAAGGACAAATGCATGTCGACAAGGCCAAGTTTGACCAAGTCAACAATGCTAATATGAGAGGAGGAGATCATCCATAGAGACAACACAGTGCAAGTAGGAGGAAGATTCCTTGGTGGAGGAAACCCTAATGAGTGGGGCCCAAGGCAAGAAGGCTCACATTTGTCTAAAAGGAGGGAAAGGCAGCCATATGAGGATGAATGGAAGATTGGATTTTTGGTCTACATGACTATTTTTCTTTGTCCAACTGTTTAGTTGAGATTTCTCTTCCTGTTTAGGAATCCATTCTCCTTTCTTGAGAAGCCTCTTGAGGGAGCTTGTACTAAATTTTCCCACTTCCAGGCTTAAATCCAAGCATCATCCTTCAGCTACAGCATTATTTCTGCAGCAGTATAACATTGTGTTGCAGGGTGTTGTAGTGGGAATTCTCAACACCACTTTCAGAGCTTGTGTTTCAGAGGAGGAAGCCTTCCTTCCTTTGTGAGACCAGTGAAGAGGAATTTGAGATGATTTTTAGATCTTGGAATGTGGAAAATGTATTTTCCATCACCTACAGTGCAATCCCTGGTAGGAACTCCATCATTTCTTACAATGTTGTCGTGTAAGGTTTAAGACCCTTGATTGTGAGCTAGCTTCTTAGGACAAGGGCCAACCCTTCTCCCGGAAAATCCTGTAAGAAGGATCCCCCTTAATTTATTGTATTATTTAGCTATATGAATGTAGAGCTTCAGTTATACTATGTTATTTCAGATCCAGATCTACAAATACACTCCTTGTATTTATTCTCTCAAGAAACCCTTGCCGGGTTATCTTCATAATGTGTAAAAGAGGTTAGATATATGATTTTCTCTATGCTTTGAGTAATAAAACTCTAGATCTGTGGTTATCCTTCGTATTGTGTTAGAAACCCTCATATAATCTTTTTGTGTTTATTTCAGAAATTTCTGTATAGTCTAAGTCATGGGATTTTAGTGTTTCTAATCCCTATTGAGACCGTGAGATCTATTTAACACATCAAAAGGGATTTGTTTCTAATCCCCTTCTGGATGTGAGTCCCCTAATACATAAGCTAAGGGATCCAAGTGCTATTTCTCACTGTTATAACGCAATTTTATGGAATTAACATTTTTATGGTCCAGATTGCTACATTTCCCCTCTTTGGAATAAAATACTGGGAAATATTTATCCTGTTGTAACAATCATTTGATGGTTATGTGTTCCTCTCACATTTTTTGAGGTGATTTATCACTACTATTTCCAGAATTGTGTTTATGTATTATTTCATTCCCATTTTGGGATATGACATTGGGGTGAGAAGGTTTTTCAACATGATTGAGCCAATGAAAAAAAGAGGTTTTCCTTCCGTGTTTGTTATCAATGATAAATTGATTCCCAGAACTGATTATGTAAAGAGGCTGACCTAGATCCTCGAGGACGCATCCAAGCTCACAAATCTAAAAAACACCATGACTGGGAAAGCATTATATGAAGTCATCAGCAATGATGTCTTCATATAGAATGAGGTGAAGCACATTTTTCAGTTGAAGCCAGCATTTTTAAAGTACACCGAGAATGATGAATTCTGCATGAAGCTGAAAAGGACCAAGATCCCGACTCCAGAGAGTTAGGAAAATCTATGCAGGCTCTAGGATGGATGACAACTTAGTTCAGTGACGAAGTTGGAATCTCAGTGAATTGTCATTATTTTCACCTCCAATGTATCAGATCCACCAGCATAGCAGACCACCACAGTGTTAGATAAAAACTCCACAAGGACGCTGAGCACCTGCTAGGAGGGCCATTACAATGAAGGGACACTTCCACTTCTACTTCGGATATCTGTCTAGAAACAGTCACAATGTGTGCATGCATGGGACGCACAGACCCATTTTTAGTTACTCTTATAGTAAACAAAAAGATTTCTATTCAATAACAACAAGCCGGTGAAAATAGTTTAAATCCAAGTTTTCATCCTGTAACAGGGGTTGGACCCTGGTTTTGTAAGCACTTTTCATTGCAAGTATTCGTACTTTTCATGCTGGAGCATCAATAAAGAGATCATTCTTCAAGATTCATGTGTTGTGTGTCCTGGTGACCTTTTTCCTCATTCATGATTAATGTTGTTCCATTGTAATCTCTTCATGTGTTTCATTTATAATTCTATTTGTAAAGCAAGAAGGTTAGATTAAGAATTGTTGTTTCAGATTACCTTAATTCTGACTATCTTTACAATTTCAATGTTTTCTTCTGATGTATGATTCAAGAATTCTTATTTTATTTTAAGTCATTTCTGAAAGCATTTTTCTCCATCCCATAATTCCACTTAGCTATAAACACCAGTATTCGCAGCTAGCTTGCCTTACATTCACTCTGGGATTTGATGCGTACACCCAGCCTATTTTGACTCCATATCCCATTGGAAACTGTTTAGAAAAGGCCCTTTCTATCCAACCAAGAAAAATCAAACAAAAAACTCTTACGTTCAATTTAAGTAGCCTAATATCAGTAAAATTAAACAAATCTAAATCTAATAGAGAGATCCCTCTCTAAGTCTAGGAGGGCTAGATCGTAGGCTTCAAGCGATTTTGATGTCGCGCTTTATTGCATAGTATTTCCAATATTCTAAATTATAGAGTGATAATAGCATCAACCCTCCATTCCATTCATAAAACCCTAATGAAGGAGCTATCTTATTTATGAAGATGAAATAAAAAGTCACATCTCATGTTTCATATGGCTCAAGTTCCAAAAATTTCAAATAATCTCATTTCTATCTCACTATTTCATGAAAAATAGAAATTATGTCTCACTATTTCATTTAAGGTAAAAAAAGTCATCATTGATTGTCAAAGCTTCAAAGGAGGTCAATCTAACCTATTGTTCTAGTCAAATGCAAAGGGAGTCATTCTCAGTTTTTAAAGACATCTCATCTTGCTTGAAAGGGTCATATCTAATGTGAAAATTCAAAGGTTTTAGAAAACAAGCCTTGCTAACTTATTTAAAAGGAGAGGTTTGTCTCATTGTCTCATTAAAATGTAAAAAAATTCACCTCAAGTTTCAAAGACTTCAAAAAAAGTTCATTCTACCTTCATATCTCACTTAAAGGAGAAAAAAGGTCACTGTCAAGTGCAAAAAGGTCAAAAAAGTCATTGTAAGTGTTAAAGGGAAAAGGGTAAATGTCATATCACAGTCTATAAAAAGGAAAATATAAACTTCATTTCATTAATATTTACCCTTTTGATGTATGTGAGAGCAGCTCTTTTCTCCATTTTCCTTCCATAATCTCTAAAATCCACAACACAAGGCTTAAATTCCACCAAATTCACTTGCAAACCTTCAAAAAAACATCCTTGTTATGCTTTTGGGCATTGTATTTGTTGGTAAAATTTGTCATTGATGTCAATATGACATTGTTGAAGATTCCCTTACCCTAATTATTTTGAAACCCTCAACCTAACTCTTATCCTTATACCCTAGTTACCTACGATGAAAACACTGTAATCCTAAAATTCTCCCTTACCTAGATTACATCATGTTCCTAATTAGAAAATATAACACTATGCATTATTGAACCCTATAATTATGATGTCCTTGTTTTATTAAATAAAACCCTATACCCTAAGTCATTACATGAAATTCAAATCATACGATTCTAGTGGGACCCCATTAACTCTAGCCAAAAAATCTTAAATATTAATCTTGAAATCTTATTTCCCAAACACCTAGGAAAACAATATATACTTGTTCACTTTACCATTACCATATACATGAAATGACTTTGTTTAATGGCAAACAAACATGACATACATGACTATACATGGTAGACAATGTATAATTGTAGCATGTACTGAAAAATTAGATACAATGGTAGACAAGGTCTTTTGCATGGCAGACAAGATGAGATATAACTCACATGAGAGGCAAATATAACGTATGTCCATCACATTGTAGATAGATGTAATGCATACATCAAATGGCAGACAAATATAATGTATGTCCATCACATGGTAGATAGATGTAATGCATACATCAAATGGCAGACAAATATTTTTTTTAAAAATAATATGCTAAAGATATGTCACCTACTAAAAATATGATTGTCGGCTCTCCTTCATACATAGAAATTCAACTCATAAAAAAGGTATATATATACACGTTTGTGCACCTATTTGTGAATGAGAGATCTTGGTGAAGTAAAAATAGCAGCGTGTATGGGAAAATGAAAAAGATAAATGAGGTTGCTTGGACATATATGCATAGCTTGAAACTGTCGTGAATTAACCCTATGAAACTTGGACATGTGACAATTTTGTGATAGCTATCTTCTCCTCGGACTATACATTGATACAATACATCCAAATAGCAGTTCGGATTCTTTGGACTGTGCGCTCCATGCCTCTTGTAGAATTGACAGTATTTCAGACTTTGGACTGTGGTAGCACAATGCCTAAAACAGGAAGCTCGGTTATGATGTAAAGCAGTTGTATATGGTCCTGTTAGCTTAGATCCATTGCTGATGTGCTGATCCTGTGTAGTATATCCTTTAACTTCGGATTGTGGCTCAGGATAAATACAAATAGTGGTATAGAAATTTCTCGGACAGCCTCTGCAAACTCGACATTCATTACAGTGACCAGTCTTATCACCACAGTATTTATTACAGGGTTGTCTCATCACTCAGATTGTAGCATCATCTCCTTCTTAGAACAATGAGGATTGGACTGTAGTGTCATTTGGAGAGTAGACAAGTGTTATTCTTGATATAGACATTGGTGCAGCAACAAGGGAGTATTTTCCCATTTCCTTGTCTTTAACAGTTTGGACTGTGACACAGATTGAGTTGTGCTATAGGTTAGATGCATCACTTACTATGATTGTAAACATTAACTCAGATTCGCCTTTTGATCTCAGAAAATGGTGGAGTATAGTGCAACAAAAATACTAATAGTGGCTTAAATATTGTGATCTCCCTGTGACTGTGATACAATATTACTTCCTTGATTGCAACAAATTCTAAGTGAAAGGCCAAGTGAAGATACCTTGTTGGGCAAGCATTATGAAGACCAATATTGGACAATGAAGTTTTTGAAGAATCCTTGTGGAGAGATATTTTAGGGAAGGGTTATTGAAAACACTTTTGAATAACTTGTGAAGACCTTGTTTGGGGTCTTTTAGAAGTGATATTAAAGAAGATCCTAGATTGGAGACTTCTTGTTAAGTAGCCTTAACTGACCTTGGAGATACTATTGAAGACATTTCAGTGAGTTGTCTTGAAGATAATATTGAAGATCACGATGCAATGATGATGAAATCACGAGGTGACTTGGAGAATTCGCTTGGGTACGATGAAGAGCAGTGGTGACACCTTCTAAGAATAAAAGGTTGTCATTGATGATGTGACGTGGATACTAAGTGTGACAGGGCTCATTTAAGAAGACTTTGGGAGCCATGAAGAATAACCAAACATATTTTTATGAAGTGAAGCTGAGGGTTGGAGCCTCATAGAGACAAGTTCAGTGCCTTGGAAGATAGGGTTGGAGCCCTAGAGGATTGGAGTCCTCAAGAAACCAGGTCGGAGCCTATACTAGAGATGGGTTGGAGCGCTAGAGGTTGGTGCCTCAAATTGACAATTTTTGAGCCTTGGAAAGACCAAGTCAGTGCTTGGCACAATACAGGTTAGAGCCTGGAAGATTGGAGTCTTCATCTAGGGTTGGAGCCCTATATCATTATTTTACTTTACTTATTGTAACGAAGAAATTAATAAAAGTATCTATTCCATCATTGTTCATTTTGTGTTCTAAATATAAGTGATCGAACTAGTAAAATTAAAAATTGAAAATAAATACTAATTCACCCCCCTTTAGTATTTCCAACAGTATTTCACTCTCGGATTGTGTTGTTACCCTTCTAAGAGTGCTATGCAACACATTGTTACCCTTTTGGAGTGCTGCGCAGGCATTGTGCAAGTGCTGCGCACATACTGTTACACTTCTAACTCTGTTTTTATGCTCTTGTAACTTGCAAAAAATCCTTTATTACGCTCCTGTAACTTGAAAAAAATCCTTTGTTATGCTCCTGTAACTTGCAAAAACTGCCTTGTTATGCTCCTATAGGTGGCAGTTTCGAGTTTTGTTTTTAGCCTGGGAACCCTCCAACCAATTCAAATCTCAAGCTCCATTCATTTTTGTGACCTCATTAGAAGGTAAACCTCCATCCTTTTCTAGTGTTTGGATTGAATGATGAAGACTTTGATACATTTCATGCTCATTTAATGTCGTTTCCATATGTCACTACCATATATATAAACAAATTTTTATTTTTTCAAACCCTAAAACTACCCATTGAATAAGCCCTAACCCCATCACATAAAACCTAAACCACGACTCATACATTTCCTATAATCCATACACTCCTATTACCCACACCAAGATATTTAACCCAGTCAAACCCTCATTCTAGCTTTTCAACACAGAGAAAACTGTCAAAAATAGGTATTCAGTGTGTTTTAGGAATTTGACTACCCTATACCCCTCCATTTTCCCTCATTCCACTTGAATTGTGGAGCTAAGGTGACATACTCCTCACTAAAACTTTCTCAGAATTTTTACTTAGCTTCATAACCCTTTTTTCACCTACTTAACTTAAAAAAAAAAATTCACAAGTTTTCCCACAGACAAAATTGGGAATTTCCCGTGTTTCGAGGTTTTGAGCACCCTAAAATAATCCATTTCCCATCATTCCACTTTCATTGGGAATTCAAGACACTACCCTATCCACTAAATTTTTATTATAATTTTTACTCAACCCTATCACCCCCATTTCATCTTACTAACTTACCCTACTATCATAGGGACAATTTGGCTTCAAAATCAGTTTTTGAAGTATGAATTTTACAAAAGTGAAAGAGGTTTTTTTCAATAATAGGCAAAAGAACAAAAACCTCATTTAGTTTATGCGCATGTGTTATGGTTTGAGACAAATATTAATAATACACTTTCTCCAGGTCATTTTCTGCAATTCTGGAGATATTGTATTCAAATCAACTTTTCATGGGTTTGGAGCAAGGGTTTGCAGTGCTTGAGGACTCCATTTTGTAGCAGACATCATACAATTTCCAACCATATCACTTGCAGCCCCAAAATCCTCTGGGAAGACCTCAAAAATCACTCTCTATGGGCTTTGTTATGCTTCTGGAACACATTGTTACGCTTCTGGAACACATTAGAGTAACCTTTGGAGAATGAACTTTTGGAAGCATTTCCATGGGTAATTTTGAAAAATTAAAGATGTTCCGGAAACTAGAAACACATGGCTAGTTGATTGTTCTTCCATAAGTGGATTTTTCCTTCTCAAAGATCCTCAAAATTTCCTCCAAATTTATGTATGCTTATGTAATTTGTTTTTAAATTCTTCAGTCAGAATTGTCACAGATCAACATTGGATTCCTTTAGTACATATATCAAGCTCAGAAATGGTAAAAAATTCAAGGATATGAGTTGTCATTAGAGTTATTAGGTTGGTTTTTTCTTCCTTGTATGATGGAATGTGTAATTAATATACGGGACAAACACTCCTAGTTTGTAGCTAAATTTCAGGGAATGGTTTCCAACCTCCCAAGAAACTAGGAAATGACTCATCTCTTTCATTTACGACCCATTTGGGATGGGATTTAGATTTGGTGAGGTGTCATGATATATATTTTCTGTAAGTATACTCTCTTTTGTCTTTTTTGGGTTTGGATAGTTGTTATTTGCAGTGGAGCTATTGTACAAGCTTTTGTTAATGAAATCAAGGAAAATATTGTAGACATAGTGCTAACACTCCAGTGGTATGCCTTTGAGCATTTGGTTTTCTCTGTAAACTCATGAATGTTGAATTTTATGTTACTCATATTCCACATATATGCTTCTTTATGCTAAGCCTTATTATTTTATTGACATAAAAAAATCTTTCCATTCTCTGTTTTTCATAAATTTTTTATGAAAATTAATCATGCTTATTTTCTTACCTATCTGAACTCACCCTTACCTATGCAACTAAACCTTTGAAATCATATCAATACCCTAGACCTAGTCTCCTAACTGTCATTCCTATCCAGCAAAAATCCAAAAATCCAAAAACCTTAACCTATTGAGCATAATAACTAGCTAAAAACATTATATACAGCCATCCCTTTGACTGCAAAGTGACATAGAGAGATCCCTCTCTGGTCCAGTAGGTCTAGCTGCTTGGCCAAAAGTTGGTTTGTGGTTACCTTTCTCTAATCCTACTGCTAGCCTTAGGAAGTTGGGGAAAGTGATAACACATGGGATCCAAAAAAGGCTGTTAGCGATATCTACTACTCTTAACTATGCCGGAACACGTATCTAGCCTAGACCTCTAGAATGTTTTCATTAATTCCAAATGCTCCTTAGGTTAATTGAGGTTATTTTAATGTTGATCTGAAATCAAGTTTCGATTTTGGGATAAAAAAGGATGTCACTTGAATTCCTAGGATGCAGCGATAAGAGAAAAGGATTCCTTTGATTTCTATGAAAGCTAAACTAACTAGGGAAAATATCGGAAAGAGTGATGCATCAAACAAAATGGAGCAAGTAAAATCCCCCCCAACTAGGTTTCACTTTGTAAGTTCTAAAAAGTAAAGATGATCTCACTTTCACTATCCCAAATGCAACTCATTCAAAAGTAAAATGATTTCTAGTTTCACTAAGATGAATTTAGATTATTATTTTTTTTCTTTTTCACTTTGAATGATGAAATTCACCTACTGCATATAATGGAATTTTAAGATTTCAATTATTGAGAAAATGTAATCTATTTCCAATAATAAATTTAAGAAACCAACCTTTCAATGCAAGTAATATTATGCATGTATGAAATGTAATTCTTGAAATGAAAACTAAAAAGATGCAAACCCCAATTTCTTTGAAAAATAACAAAATTTACAGTTGGAAATACTGAGAGGGGGGGGGGGTGGGGATAGGTAATTCTTATCAATTAGCACTTTTAAATATTTTCAAAGCATTAGTTAATATTCAATTATTATTTATGTTTATCCAGTAACAACACTAAACAATATAACACAATAGGCACATGAATTTTAGGTGGAAAACCCCCTTCAGGTCAGAAACCACCAAATGATTTTGTAATAAATTCTTTAAACTTCAGCCCAAATTGAAATGAAAGGTACAACTTCCTATAATTCTAGAAAATAATTCTTATCTTGCTCCCACTAGAAGCATGCCCCAATGCCCTGATTTCTTCAGTAGTCAATTAAATGGATGCCCCGACATCCTAGATCGACCTACCACCCTGAAGTGTTCACAGGCTCCAACCTGTAGGTGACTTCAAGCACCAACCTAGCACCTCCCTGCCACCCCATAATGATCGGAAATAAGACAAGAGTGTGGAATCCCATCCTTGAGACAATGATCCATGATACAATATGATTCACAATGATTTTCTTGAACTAAAACAACCACCCAATCACAGTATGACTTGCAACCCAACCATAAAATTATCCAAAAATGACACTTATACCTACCAACAATGCCTCTCCAACTCTAGGCAGATTGAATTTTTTACAATAATGAATCTTTTACAATTTTACAATGATGATTTTTACAATACTGACTTTTGACACGACTTGATGCTTGACTTGGCACTGCTTCTTTGAACACTTGCAACTGCTGAGGTATTGTTGTGCTTACTTCAAGTAATGGTACTTTGGTGTTGCATTTTCCTTCTAGTATGCGTCTGAGTTGTCTTATTGTGTCTTCCTTCCTGCACATGCATTAATGAACAAGACCCAAACCAATATACAAACAAAATACTTACACTGTCATGCAAACCTTATGTCAGAGAAATATTCAAAATTCAAATGTAAATACGTTCAACATTTATGAAAAAAACCCAATCAAACATACATACAAATTACTTACAATGTCCTGCAAAAACACATTTCAGATATG
Organism: Pinus albicaulis; assembly: GCA_034641835.2. Taxonomy (NCBI): domain Eukaryota; kingdom Viridiplantae; phylum Streptophyta; class Pinopsida; order Pinales; family Pinaceae; genus Pinus; species Pinus albicaulis. The sequence continues at coordinate 570,186,546 of CM076574.1, forward strand.
ATATTCAAATTAAAATTCAAACACTAATCATACATGCCTTGTTGTATTAGACTGGCCCTTGACTGTTGATGTGTTGTCCTTACTACAGTGATCCTTGAATGCATATTTTTTATTGCCTTCTAGAAGCTCGATATTTAATTCGTTGTACCTATGTAATTTCATATTTCCAAGGTCTAAAATTGCCTCCTCTGGTATCCCTCTGAGTTCTCTTTCCAACTCCGTAGGTATGATCAATATTGGATTCTTCAAGAAATAGTTATGCCCAATTTCCTACGACGGCTTGATTATGGATTGATTCAGTAGATCAAAATTGTATGAAGGCATTGTGTCACCATTTCAACCTTTGGTCCTGAAAACAATATCCAACAAACTACTATTCGTCCTCTTTCTATCACGTTTTACAAAATTTGAATCTAATTCCCAGAGATAAAGTTATGATGATTTTCCCAAGGTCACATGTGTGACATGAAATTCAGGAGCATGAAAAAACCCTAACTTCCTTAGATCATATCTCCAAAAATATATCGAACCAATATCTGAAATTAGGTCACACACTTCATTAGGATTTTAGTGTAAATGGGTTTTTTTCAGCATCTGAAGCTTTGCAAAAAAAAATTATATCGATAATTCCGCGTTGACCTATTTTTAGTAGTGAAATCTTTGCATCAGGAGGATATGAGGGTCATAATTTATATAAATGGGTTGAGAGAGTCTTCAATAAGTGAACATTGAAGGGATTTCAGGAGTTTAAAAAATTATTAATTATTGAATATTCAATGACCATAGCCAATGATTAGTGTCATGCTACAACCCCATGGGGTTTTAGCCCACTAACTGGGGTTACTAACTTCAAACATGAATATCTCTCAAACCATGAATATTTATGTGGCATGCCATATATCAACAAAAACATATCGACATGTAGAAACCATCCAAAATATCTTTGACTTGTAATCAGGGAAAATTTTAGGTGCGAATTTTACCCCAAGGGCGAATTTTAAAGGGTTTTAGATTTTAGAGGGGAATTTTTTTAATATGAAACCCCTTTTGTATAGTTTTATATAGTGAGCCCTATAATTATTTTAAAAATAATTAATTATTAACTCTTAGCCTAGAAACATAAATGCGCATAAACATTAAACATTGGAATTGACCTCCCTATTATATGGTGTTGAGTGGATTTGAATTGCATTCACCTAGGATTTACTAGTCGGAGGGGGATTGGAGTGACATTCGCTCCCATTTTTACTAGGTTGGGGCTTGGAAGTTGGAGGTGATTGTAATTCGCCGCCATTTACCTAGTCAGACAGGAATTGGAGTGACATTCGCCTCCATTTTTACTGGGTTGGGGCTTGGAAGTTGGATTCTTTTGGGGTTTGCATCATCAAATGTGCCAGATTATGTGCACGGAGGCCGATCGTGATGAAAAATTATTTTTGCATCTCCCCACTATTGTTCAAAATCCAATTTTGGTGGGCTTTCCCCAAGGTGAAACTTCATATTTGAACAATCATTATGCATTCCCTTTTTGTTAAAATACGGGATCCTGGGACAAGAAATTCCTTTCATGGGCAGCGTTCGGTTGCTTCATATACATCAATATTTGTATTATGTGTAGGGAGGCCGATTGTCATGGCGCAAACTGATTTCTGCATCTCCCCACTACTCTTCAAAATCTAGCTTTGGTGGGCTTTCCACATTCCCTTTATTCCAAAATCCAGGATCCTGGGACAAGAACTTCCTTTCATGGGCAGCGTTCAGTTGCTTCATATACATCAATAGCTGGATTATGTGCAGGGAGGCCGATCGTCATGGTGATTTTGTGTGTTGAACATATTTTTGTTGCTTTACGGAATATGATGTAAATTTCATTGTAAATAATCTTCTGCTTCTTATTTCTCCTTTGATGTACACATTTTTCTGTAAATATAATATGCATTTTTCCCAAAAGAAAGCAATAGGCATGCATAAAAGTGGGCTTCCTTGGAATAAATTGGGTAACGATATGATCTTTGGCTCATTATTGGGGCAATAGCAATGAAAATATGGTCAAGCAAAGTATGAAGAATAAATTCAACATAGTCAGAATTTCCTTTCCGTTTATGGCAATCAATGCTCACTGGTTTCCTTCTTGCCAAGTCATTTGGTAGCTCTTTCACAACATGTAAAAAACCTTCCATCTATTAAATAAAATAGTCTACATCAAATATATCTACAAAACCACTTGTATCATTCCAGTATGCAGCTACTTCAAAGTTTGGTAGAAAAAATGTTTCATTTAATAAACGAGCAATGCCAACACCATCACATAAATATCTTCGCATTTGATTTAGACCACCACAACATTCCACTTTGATGTATCCATTGCTCTTCTCTGGTAGAGGTGTTAAAGGCTCGGCTTTCCACCATTAGCAGGGCTTCCAATCCAAAATACGTTGCTTCTCATTCCATATATCTATATCTTTTCTCCTATTGATCATCAACATGGGTGAAAATGGGTTGAAATGCTGTCCAGGAGATAGCATTGTTGAAAAAAGATTAAAAAAAGGATGGAGATAACGAGGGCTATAGGAATACACTTGAAACTGCTTGCTTTAAGGCAGGCATAGGCATAAGCATATGATAACTTGTAGAACTTATGAATCCATTGAATTTAGGAGGGATGTGATGTTAGGACTCAAACATTTCGGATGAGGCCTAATGCTCAACGCAGTAAATACCCCTAATAATATTGTGGGAAAAACTATGTTGAACCATTTTGATTTGTTTGGAATCATATCATTTGAGTATGCAGATAATAGCTCAGAAAATGCAGCTGAAAATATCAATTGTTCTAAATGGGTAATGCTCTTTATTTTCTGTCATTGTAGGCATATTTAGCATATGGAACACCACGAAATAATATGCGGAGGATGTAGCTATTTCAAAGGGTAAATGTCTCTCTTAAATTATTCTAGACATGAGATCTTTGTGTGTTTTTAGAATTTTACATAAATTTATGTGATCAAAGTTCAGGCTTCTCCTACAGTTTCTTTGTTTCGTTTCCTTGTATTTTGTATGACATCTCAAAAGTGTTGGGTATGGTGTCTATGCCCTAATTCTAGTTTGAATTATATGGTAGTTTATCTGAGGTAGTTTCTATTTAGTATGGTGGCTGAGCTATGTTTTGTAGGGATTATTTGCTTCATTTCTGGTTTGTGTGAATGTTTCCTTAACTTTGCTACACATGGTAGATGCAATACTTTGTAGGGCATCTCTTCTTATCTCTGTCTCGGTCTGCTCATTTGTTTGTATGACAATGTGTATAGACAACTCATTTTCTATATAGACATGGACTTGTATATAAAGGTGTGTTAGTAATGGTCTACTCATTTGATTGTATGACGATGTGTATTGGTGTGCTCATAAATAGATGTATATATGTTCCTGTGACATATATCTCGGGTATCGTCTGTTCATGTACTTGTATGGTGGCATGGATGTTGTGAGGCCCTATGGTTTATATTTTTTTATTGTCAGAAAGAGCACCTATGACACGTGGATATGGATCCTGAACCAAAACTTAACCAGGGTCTTATACAAAGTATCATCTATTACTAATTTTTTCATTTAATAGATTTCTTAATAGACTTGTTACTGCATAGGGATGCTGAGGAGGGATGGATCCCAAAACCTTTAATGCATTGAATAGATACTTAATGATTTAGAAATTAATAATCACATCAAATCCTATTGATCTTGTACTTTAGGGATGAATGAAGTTTCTAGAGCTACTATATGTTGCAAAAGGATATACATTTGAGATGCAATTTTTAAATTTGGTTATTCGCTTTTGGTAAAAGTATTACTCGCCATGTGTCAACAACATTAATAGCTAACATCTATGACCAAGTTTTTCAGATGGCTTGCTTAATTTGAGGACTCAATCTGTGGGGTTTATTTGCATGCTTCCCTTTGTCATTGTATTTCAATCTCCTACTGCCTGAAACTCTAAAATCCTCAAGCCTGACTTACACAAAAAATATATAAACATGTACGTTTGCAAATCATCAATGTGCATCATAATTGACAATTTCATGTCTGATTATGCTGTTTTAAATTTATCTTTAGGCTTCTTACAAGGTTGGGGAACATTCTATCAGTGCAAATTCCATAGATCAATCCATTATTTGCTGCAAGATGTCCCGTTCTGCACAGCTATTGCCACCATCTGTAATCTTTTCTTCTTAGCATTTTTTGTTTTATTACATAGTATCTCTTGACCACTTTGAAGTACGTAATGAGAATTAATCATGGGTATCATAATATTTTTTGTACATCAAATAATTTCAAAACATTAATTAATTATTTTTTCCTTTTTCCGTGGCTTCAAGCACTTCTTTCTACTGTAACAAGGTTTAAAACAGGAGAGGAGAGGCGTACATTTGGATGGACATTTGGTCTTGATGGTTCTGAACCACTTGTTTGTTTTTCTCTTTGAAGTGTAGAATTCTCTCATCCTGTGGTATGTGGAATTTTATTATGAGATGAAACATGATCTTATTTTATTGCTTTGCCTTTTGTTCTTTACAATCAGTCCACAAAGCATCCTTAGGCTAGTTTGTAAAATATTTGAATAAAATACTTGCAAAATTTGAGGTCTGAAATGATGACCTATAGGCTCATATTTTTACCATGTATAACTTCATTGATGCATGTTTTTTTCTCTACGTGTTTCCAGTGACTCCCCAAGTATTACCTACTACAACAAAATTACGAGTTACCATTTCAACAACAGCATAGTTTGGATGTATCCAGCTTCTAACGAGTGTTTGTAACTTTGTATTGCTACTAATTACACTCTTTTATATACAAGTCCGTGTCTATACAGAAAAAAAATGTGTACAATGAGCTAAAAATGGCCAAAAAGGAGTTTCTTCTAGAAAGCATTAGCATCCAGAATAGCAAGAAGGTCCCTCTACCAAAACTTCTTGAATGGTATGAAAAGGAGACAACAATTGGCTCATGAAGCCTGCTTGGTTGGGTGTGCCAAAATGTGGATGAGATACAGCGAGAGGCTATAAGTAAATGTGTTGAAATAAAACCCCACAAGATTCCAACCCATTGTATAGAATGGTTGCAATACAATAGAAATTTTAGGTATATATGTTCTAGAGATCTTGCTGCCGGGTTGTCATAGGTTTCCTAGCTGTGCAAGTGTTTATTACTGTTGTGAATTGTGTGTGGCACTGAACTAGGATTGAGTTTAATAAATAGTTCAATGCTTATATTTTTTTATAATCCAAAGCCAATTCATCCCTTTTTCTTGTCCATTCTGGCTGCATTTCTTGAGTGAAAGTAAGATTAGGTCAAGGTTCATCTAGGGTGAAGACCGTTTCAGTCATAATTGACATCATCACATCCATGGACAACTTGCTAGTAATTGATAACTGGCTAGATTTGTCATGCCTATAGAACAAGATGGTTCTTTGGGTTATATTTGATTTGGACTTATAAGTTATAACTACAATATTTGAAAATATCCATTTACTGAAAATGTATCCCTCCTTGTACAAATTTAAAATAAGACAGCATTTGTACAACAATACTAGGAGAGCATTGGCAAGTTCTAGAGTGGACCTACTCTCTAATCAATGGAGCTATCAGGTAAATACAGGGTGCCACTGCTACTAGTTGTGGGATTCTGCTACAAACAGATTCATGGCATGGCATGGGCATGACATAGGGAATGGAGTTTTTCTAATGGTTCTCTTCATGTTCATGGTTATTATTTTAATAGATTCAGTGGGTGGTTGTAAGATTCAATAGGGTAGCTACAACCGGCACATATTCCTTTCAATATCTAGATTTTGAAGGCACGAGAAGGAACAATACTTTGAAGAAGTGAAAATCAGTTCACCTTATTATAGTTACCATGCTAGTTCTTCCTTTAAGAGCTTCACAACATCAAATCATTTCCATAAATATGGTTGTGTAAGAGTCGTGATGGTGTTGTAATGTAAATTATGTTTCCATAGTTGAACATCAAAAGTATTTTGTGATATTGTTATTGTACCATGGCACCTGGATCAGATCCAGTGTTTATCAACACTTTTTTAATAATATGTTTGCTTTTATTCTCGTTGTTGTTGATTTAAAACTTTATATGATGTAGAACAAGTCTTTATGAAATAATAAAAAAGATCGCTAGAAGATGCTTCCAAAGGATTCCTGATTCTTAATGATTTAAGAACTTGGTAACGCTTCAGTTGACCATTTTGAGACAATTTGTTTTGTAGATAAGGATGGTAAAATGTGGGGACAACTAAGACACATGATTTGGGAAAATTTAAATTCATTTCTTCTGTTTATTAATCATATAATTGAAAAATTATATATTGGACATCATGTAATATTCCTAATTAGTCCCAAACTAATTGGAATATTCAATTTTGTTTTCTTTCTTTGTTTAAAGAATAAAAGTGTACAGGAGGTTCATAAAACTGCTAATAAAGAAAATATTAGAGCCAAATGTGAAAAAGGCTAAATATTGGCTGCAAAATTAAGCACCCTTAGGTGTGAAAGGTGCTGAACATTTTCACTGGGTCAACCTTGATAAAATCTACAACGTTGTCTTGGAGGAGTGGCCATCAATGAGGCACAACACAATTTTAGATGGAGCTGATTTGTGTGAAAGGAGTGTTTTCAATGAAGGTGGTTTTAGGGTTTGCAAGCTCTCAAATTATAAAAGGAAGAGGATGGAAGCATGAGAAGGTTGTTGATGGTGATCATATTTCTGAATATATTGTCTATTTAGACATATATCATTCTCTGGATGTTTAGCACTAGGTGTTCCTGATCAGGAATCCCACCTCTTTCCTTGAGAGGCCTCTTGGAAGAGTTTGCTTTGTATTGTCTACTATTTGGCCGAAGGCCAAGCTCCTTATTTCAAATACAATGCAGATCCTGTTGAGGGTTTGGTTGTCTTTGCAAGCTGCAACAAGTGGAGGCTAGATCTACTTAGATATAGATCATTTCAGTGCCATTTTTTAGTGGAGGAGGCTTCTACTCCATTGGGAGGAGTGTATTGGAGTGCTTGGGAATCATTTTCATATCTTGTTATGTGGCCAACCATGATCTATACCCTACAGTGCAGTTTCCCTTCCAGATCTACATTTTTCCTGTAGGTGCTGTTGCAGGGTGTTTTGGCACATCAATTGGAGAGTTGGTTTTCAAGTGTTGGGGATCTACCCTCCACTTTGAAGATCCACTGAAGAAAGATCTATTTATTGTAATATCAGATCTTATCTGAATAATTTTGTATACTTCAAAATTTCTAAATATTTCTGCAGATCTACAAACTTAGATCTTAGATATACTTCTTGTACTTGGTGTAATGCTGAAAACCCCAAGGGGATCTGAAAGAGGAGCCTATCTAGTGTATGGATCTATTATAGATCTGAATTTTCATGCACATATTTTCTCTAGATATGAAATTTAATCAACATCTATTGCAGCCTAATAAAATAAAGCTGTCAAGGCAGTTTTAGTCAACACGTGGTTGCTGCACCTCTTTTGAGGGATTTCTTCTATTGGTGACTTGTATTTCCAGCTATGCATCTTATGGGCCTCATTGTACATCTATTTTTCTGCTATCAATACTTTTGAAAGGTCTCTTTATTGGCCTCCTTCTTTGCTTTATATGAACTGCATTATTTTCCTGCAAATCTTCTTTCTATTGTTGATTTTCCCATTTGGGAATATTACAGTGGTATCAGAGCATCATCTTGGCACATCTTGTGCTTTCCAAAGAGCCAATATGTCTTTTGAATTAAAGAAAATACAAAATAAGTGTGATTACACTAATGATAAAGAAGACAAGTGTAAAACCCCTTTATCTGTAGGAATGAAAGGGAAGAAGATATCTGAACTTCTTCTCCAAACTATGCATGAGCTTAAAAGAGAAATCATAGGGATGAAGAGGGAAATACATGAAGGTCCCTCAAGAAGATTTTCAAATGAAGAAAAACCAAGTTCTTCATAATATGTGTGCAAGAAATCAGCTACACAATCATTTTTGCAACGTTATACTATGCCCAGATTTACTGCAAGAGAGATGAAGAAAGAAGATGCACCAAAGGAGGAGACTTTGAGTGATTATCTTAAGGAGTATGAATCTCAATCTTGGAGATTCTAGGAGCACTTGAGCTTCCAAGATTTTTTTCAGCTTAAAGAAGAGAGAAGATCTGGAAAATACAATAGAAGAAGAGGGTGCATGCAACGCACTTTGGGTAGGTTCTTTCTACCTACTTTTGATGGATTATCCTAGAGCTCAGCCAAGTCTTGGGTAAGGAAGCTAGACACATATTTTCAGCTGCATCAAGTTTAAGAAGAAGAAGCCATAAGAGTAGCAGAGCTACATCTCCAAGGTAAGGTTTATGCCTGGTGGTTATTTGAATCTTCGTCATTAAAAAATGCAAATATCTCTACTTATGCAAAGTTCACTAGGAGGTTAGTGAAAAGATTTGATTTTAAGAAATCTGAAACTTCCTTGGGTAAGAAAACCAAGCCCAAGAATTCAAAACCTTTGCATGAGTTGGAAGGATCCATGAAGCCAACTCCATTTCATAACATTGTTGAGGGGGTTAGATATCTGCTACATGATTTTCCAAGGTCAAAATCCCCACTTCAGCAAGAACTTCATTCTTAAGAAGAAGACACGAGGATTATTTTTTCAAGAGGAGATCAAGAAAAAGGATCTCTTAATGATGAGGAATTCTCCATTGATGAGAGGAAGGAAGAGGAAGAGCTGGAAAGATCCTCCAGCGCTGTCACAACAAGAGGATATCTACTTTTATTAGGAGATGGAGGTGAAGCAATTTCTTCCACTAGAAGGGCTCTTGTATCTTTGAAAGAAGCTCCAAGGGATCTTACATATGAAGAGCATGAGCAGCATGTGTATATGATGATAGACAATGAGAAAAAACAATGGAGGAAGTGTGTTCCAACATTGCATACAATTTTGGGAACACGCACTATGATAGATCATTCCTTTGTGATCAAGACTCTTGACACCAAGGGGATTTTGGGTGTAAATGGGTTAATTACATCTGAAGAAAGCACCTTAGACTATGAGATCTTGCAGAAGGTAGGAGGAAATGAGAAGGAGGGCCAGCACTAAATGATTGGGGACATATACACCCATCCTTTCAGGAGGTTTATGTACAGAAGCAGGACGATGATTTGCGCAGTGAAAGTAGGGACAAATTATTCCACTTACATTTCCAGCTTGCTCTAGGCCTTGATGTTTCACTACATGGAGGCATTCCACTAGGATGACCACCTGATTCAGATTTGGTGAAATATGTCTCACACCTTGATGCTCCATTCATAGATCCAAGAAGGAAGGGAGCATTATAAGACCATAATATAGCGCTGAGAGTGTTGGGGAAGCTCAAGGAGGAGGGAAATATTTTCCCCTCATCACCATTACCCACTCTCTCATCTCATACTACACTAAGAGAAGATGTTGCAAGGATTAAAAATGACACCATCATGGGGCAAGGAGTGCAGTCCTTGGCTATGAAAACTTAGAAGATAATATCACTTGGAGAGAAATATTCCATATATGATAGAAGATGGTGGCCACACATGCATAGTTTGGCAAGACCAAGGAGGTTTTGGATAGATGATAGCCTTCCATGGGAGACTAACTTCCAAACACTTCCATATTCATTTGAGCATGTGTATATGCAAGAAGGGCAGCAAGGGGGGAATAGCAACCTTCCATCATGTACTCTTCGCATGTGATATGTCAAGGAGGAGAAGAAGGGAAGGGGCGAGCTTCCAACACACATCTTTGGCATGGGAGATGTCAAAGAAAGGAGTAGCCACATGACAGACAGTTCAGTTGAAAGATCATCAACACTGTCATTGTTGAGGAGTCTAGATCCATATTTGAAATCCCAACAGTTGGTGGATTATTCCAAGGATCTTCACACATGCATGATTCTTGATGACCAGCTACATGATGAGGGCTATTTAGTCCGAGATGGAGTCATATATTATCATGATAGGATCTTCTTGTCTAGAGCCTCCAAGCTTAAGGAGAAGTTGATACAAAGGGCCTATGAAGAGTTCTGTTTCTGCCACACATATTCCATGAAGCTCAAAAACATCATCATGAGGGGCTACTATTGGGAGGGCTTTGAAGGAGAACTATATCATCATTTTCAAATATGCATGTACCATGTGGAGATGGAGCAGAAACATAACTCTATGAGAGAGTTAATTCAACCTTCTCTTTCTTCTTTTGAGAGAGGAGATAGATCTATGCACCACTCCATTTGTTTGAGGAGGATTATTGGTGAAGAACATAATTCACCAATATATTTGATATATAATTCTGAGAATAGTGTTGTTTAGAACTGGGTGTTCTTGATCGGGAATCCCACTTCTTTCCTTGAGAGGCCTCTTGGAAGATTTTTATTTTTATTTTCCATTATCTGGTTGAAGGCCAAGCTCCTTGTTTTAACTAAAACACAGATCTTGTTGAGGGTTTGGTTGTCTTTGCAAGCTGCAGCAAGTGGAGGCTAGATCTACTTAGATCTAGATCATTTCAGTTCCATTTTTTAGTGGAGGAGGCCTCTAATCCATTGGGAGGAGTGTATTGGAGTGGTTGGGCATCATTTTCATATATTGGCATGTGGCCAACCATGATCTATACCCTACAGCACAATTTCCCTTCCAAATTTGCGTTATTCCTGTAGGTGTTGTTGCAGGCTGTTTTGGTACATCAATTGGAGAGTTGGTTTTCAAGTGTTGGGGATCTGCCCTCCAATTTGAACATCCATTGAAGAAAGATCTATTTCTTGTCATATCAGATCTGATTTGAATACTTTTGTATACTTCATAATTTCTAAATATTTCTGCAGATCTGCAGACTTAGATCTTAGATCTACTGCTTGTACTTGGTGTAATGCTGAAAACCCCAAGAGGATCTGAAAGAGGAGCCTATCTAGTGTATGGATCTGTTATATATCTGACTTTTCATGCACATATTTTCTCTAGATCTTAAATGTAATCAAAAGTTATTGTAGCCTAATAAAATAACGCTATCAAGGCAGTTTCAGTCAATACATGTGGTTTTTGCACATATTTTGAGGGATTTCTTCTATTGGTGACTTGTATTTCCAGCTATACATCTTATGGGCCTCATTATACATCTATTTTTCTGCTGTAAATACTTTCGAAAGGTCTCTTTATTGGCCTCCTACTTTTCTTTAGATGAACTGCGTTATTTTCCTGCAAATCTGCTTTCTATTATTGATTTTCCCATTTGGGAATATTACACATCATCACATCTAAGAGAATGTTACAAGAATAACACCTTATGAAACCCTCCATCATGAAAAATAACAATAATATCCTTTATTTATGGGAGTTAGACAATGACAACCATGATTGCAGGGTAGTTATATTCTTTCTTGGTAGCTAAACATGATTAAGTGGAATTTACAATCCCATATGATTACACTGCCGATTCTAACACTCACACTTATTTCATCATATATGGTCTGAAATTCATTAATTATATCATTAAGTGCTATCTATTTTCTTGTTATCCCTCATCTCCATTTATTGGATTAGAGAACATGGATTCAGTTATTTGCAGGATGACTCTTCAAGCTCCATTGATGGAGAGCATGATGAAAGATGAGGTGCTCCTTCTAAGGTCGATTTTACCCTCAAGGTTTAAAGGTAAAAGAAATCAAAATGATATTCTAGGGTTAGCCCTCTTACTTTCCCATAATAAGTATTTGTAGCAACCAATGCCCCTATTAAATTCTCTGCAGATATTTCTATTTTTTTCCATGAGAAAAATGAATGGTAATCTGAGATTTTCATAAAAAGTCACTCAGAAAAGATATTAAAATGGTAGAGGAAATGGAGTTTGGAGGATGTTTACTATAGAAACCTGACAATGGAGATGGAGATCCCACTACATTTTTCTTTGATACCTTGGACATACCAGGGGAAGAAGGAATAATTTTATGAACACCCTTGATTATCAATGGTGAGTCAAATACATCGTAGCCAATTGCTTAAAGAGCCAACAATGGACGCAGGAGGAGCAACAGAGGAAAGGATATCCAACACAAGAGAGTATAGACAATTTAGGGATGTAGTCTACACAACCATGAAATAAGTATAGTAGACATATTCAAAGGATACTAAGGGTCAAGATATATAGATATTAATGACTTTTTTTAGTATCCATATTCTAAAAGTAGAATACCAAAGTTAATATTTGGATTACTTGAAAGAAGGTGAGCTTGAATCTTGTAGCGTGACTTACAGAATTGGAAAAAAGCCAAAAGATACATTAAGAACAAATCCAATTCAATAATGAAGAGAAATAATTGTCCTTATATTTCCAAGGTTTTCCAGAAGGCTTGTTGATTTTCCACAGCATAAGAGAATCTAGGTTTGGGTCTTAGAATCTCTAACACAACCAACTCATTTTCCACAACAATTGATATTGAAGCTTTCCCTAGATGTGGGAATGCAAGGCTTGTTTATGACTACACCAATGAAAGTTGCCAAAAGAAAAAAGACCAGATAGTTAGTGTCAAGATTGTACATTTTGTATTACACGTTGTGATGAGTGTGGAAGATGAATTGATGGTAGTGAATATGAAGAAAAATTTTGTTTCGATATACTCTGTGCTGACTATGTGTGGGCTTCTCAACTATCAATAATTTTAAGAGCTTTCCTATGGTAAATACACTATTAGAATTTTAGCTTTACATTAGTCTTCAATGATTTTGGGCTGTTACTTGCTTGTAATTTGGGTCCAAAATTGATTGTTTTGACCTTAACCTCATGGAGATGTTGAATACAAAGAAAAAAAGTCATTATATTTGTGTGTTTTGAGTTGTACATATTAGTTTTCCTTATTTCGGGAATCAAAGGTATATCGAGGACAACACATATGAAGAAATGCTATTTCAATTTCCCTGAGAAGAATCCAACAAGAGTTTTTCCTTTTGGAGATTTTGGAAAATGTTAGGGCTGAAGTGCATGTTGAAAAATAAAGCAAGGTCTTATGAATAGTACCCCTAGATAATTATATGAGTTGGTGATCTCGATCTCCTCTCCTTTGAGAAAGAAATGGTGATCAAGGAAGATTTTCTTCAACACATTGAAGATGATGACTTTGGTTTTTACCTAGGTTATCTGTTAACTAATGAAGATCATAGAAAAGGGCCAGGGCATCGAGCTGTCTTTGCAATTTTTCTAGGGATGAGACTAGAAAGGCCACATCATCTACAAACATCAAAATATAATATACTCCACCTATCCCCTACGCTATCTGGATGTGCACAACCAAAAAATAATGTATATTCATGATGCCTGTCTGAACACCAAACACATATCTATCTTATGACCAGCAGAAAACCACACAAAAATGATTCTCTTTGCAGTGACATCGATCAATGGGAAGGAGGGTGTATTATGTGATTATAAAAAGGGCCTAGACAGAGACATTATTGCAAGGGTCTCATGGGTGGAGATGAGGGCTCTCCTCAAGATCTCATGAATATACATACTGAGGTGGCATTGCTCTCTGCTTGTAACTTATTTCTTCTGCGTGTGAGCACTACAAAGGAGGGAGGTGATTATCATGTTTTGTGGGTTGATGGGAGTTATTCTAAGGATCCTCCATTTTGAAATTAAATAGTTTATTACTATTGTCTAGTTGATATCAGACAAGCTTAAATAAGTTCAATTCCAAGCTTCTTATCCCGTGGTTCAAATTGAAAGATTTATATTAGACTTCCGTATGGGATCATTACAGGACGAACTACTTTAGGGAGTAGCTTGGCTGTACAAGGGAACATGAAATCCAACATATCTATACTACATTCAAGTAAATGGCCCATCCTTAGGAGCTAGTCAATCAGATAATGTATTTGGGTGGGACAACAAACATGCAGGAGCTCATGTACTTTTATCAAAGGTATATATAGTTTGAGTGGGTCTAATAGTTAGTAGTAGTAGGTATTTTCTAACATTTAGTATCAAGGTATTCTTAAATTTCTTCATTCCAAATATTTTAGGGTGAATGATGCATTCATCATGTTGCAGAATAATGTGGCATGTAGTAAGACATTTGGAGATCACAGTATAGTTGAAGAGGATCTAAATTTTGATGAGAATCTGAATTCAGTGGCCTTAATGCATTGTTATGATAAAGTGGGCCAGCCTGTGTGTTGCAATTCTTATGGGATTTTTCAAGACAAGGAGCTCTACCACAAGATATTTGGAGACGATGAGAAGCTGAAGAAGTTTTTGAGATGGAGGGTCCAAATTTTGGAGAAGGGAATCAAACTCCTTGATTTCAAGCCTAGTGGACAGGTGGTGTCAATGCCATGATTCAGATCACATATCTTAAGAAAATGCCGAAGAGATAATTGAGAGTTGCATCAAACCAAATTCTTGCACTTTTCCAAGATAAATACCCATAGATGGTAGCAAGAAAGTTTTGTAACTACTCAAATATTTCCTAAAACAATCTATCTGAATGACTATAAATTATCAGAAGGATGATGTTATATGTCCTCATAGATCTAGTTTTTTGAGAATTTTGGCACACCAAAAGTTGGAATTTATGATGCATCTCTAGATATTTATTACTTGACATATGGTTGCTAGTTTCAAATGGTGTCAAATTACATATATCTTCAACCCATATTGAAAAAGGATAAAAGTTACAATATATATTTTACAAAGAGGTTCATTTTATATAGCGATCTAATAGAGATATTTAGGCAGATATGGTTTTATATATTTTGCATTAAACAATACAATAGTTTCGCACAAAATATTTGAGTATGGAAATTCAATTATTAGTTACTCGTATTGTGAAAATGCAATAGTATTACTACAAAACCTTATGTATAATGAGTACATGGAAATTTTATTTCCTTTGCCTTTATCCCTTTGAAAGGCTTCAAAAAAAATGTATAGATGGGATACACTGCAAGGAATGGTCTTCCTTTGGCTCAGGTGCATGAAGGATATTTATTTCATCAAAATCACTCGAGGCTTCCACTGGGTCTCTGTCTTTCTGAAGCTCCTACCATTTGTGTGTGAGAGCAGACCACAACTAGAATGGAAACCTGGTCAATGGTTTAACACTATGTCAATCTTACCAGTGAAATGACTATAAGATATTTTTTCCGGTGCCTATGTCATCCAACTATTATTTTATTTTTCGTTATTAATTAAGAGAGTCTATGCAATGCTGACAGGTATGAGGAGTTAACACGTATTTGTGTGGTGTTTCAGTTAGTGAAAAACACTTCTCTCAAGTTTTCCTTGTATCAACGCATTTCCAGTTTTGTTTCTTGAATCATAGTTTTTTTAATCTCAGTGGACCTTTGTGACCTTTTAAAGTTCAGTGTCATTGTCTTTTTCACCCAGAATTACATGGTTTAGAGATGGAGGAGCGTATATAGTCATTTCTTTGTATGGTCATAATATTCCCTCAAGGGTTTTGTTTTTCATGGTCAACATAATGGTCATTGTTTTTGTTTCAAAGGGAAATCTCATGGAAAACCCAAGGTTGCTTCATCAAATTTGAAGATGGTATCCAGATTCCCAAATAAGTTCATTGGCATAGATTAGTGCACCTTACCCAGCGGGGTTTAACAAGGCACCTACTAGTATGGAACTAAACAAATTCTCAACAATATGGTGAAAAGTACAACCAGTTGAGATATAACCCCTTGTGTTAAGGTAGCCCCCAATGTCACATAATACAATGAGGGAATTGGGATTTTCACAAGAAACTTACGAAGGAAACCCTTTCTTTCTATCTTATCCCAAAACTTTGAAGAAAATGAAATCACTCTCTGAATGAAGTATAGTAATGGACTATTTTATATTTTTAGGACTTGAATTCCAATCTCATCAATTGTAGACTACAAATCCTCAAACTTACTACTTTTGGGTTGTGACTTCCGACTGCCATTACCTCTTCCAGAATTAAAAATGATTCGATTTCAAGTACAATGTTGAAGAATTTCTCCAATATTGCTAATTGTCAAGTATTCCATATGTAATTAAGTCTTTTTGCTAGATTTAGTTTGCAAGCATGGGATTTTGTTGGGCCCTATAAGGGCGAGGATATTATACTCAGTTTATCAAATAGAAAAATCACCTCTTAATTAGTATTCTCTCTATTTTTCAGGTGTTCATTAATGTCCCATGGTTTTTTAGTGCACTGTACTCCATGTTGAGCCCTTTCTTGACACATCGTACCAAGAGAAAATTTGTAATTGCACGTGAAGGAAAAGTCACAGAGACCTTCTACAAGTATGTGAAATTCCTTCTCTTATGTAGTGAAAATATGCTCAACCTCAATTGAAGATTGATTATATATGATATAATGAAGGATATATTCAATGAAAATTTCGTAGAAAATTATTTAATACTTGATTTTACTTGCATATTTATATCTCCAGAGAATGTGCCTATACAGTATGGGGGACTTAGCAAGACCAAAGATGTATATTTTGGACCTCACAAGCCTGCAGTATATCTCTCCATTAGAGCTGGGGAGAAAATCAATCTTGAGATCGAGGGAGTGGAGGTAATGTATGTCAAAAATTTCTCAAGTTTGCAGATTTTGTGTCAGTTCCTGCATTCAAATTTAGCTCTTTCACCTCAGTTTTGTTTCCAATACACTTCCAAATTTGATGAGTTTTAGTTTTGGATATAAATTCTATGGCTGTTGGATTTGAGATCGAGTTCATCTTCAAGATCTATGCGATTGGGATTTTTCTTTGTTTTTGAATGCTCACATTCAAGTTGTCTATGTTGTTCAGGCGGGAGAAATAATTATGTGGGACCTCATAGTTGGTGGGTGGGATGTTTCCTATTGGTCAGGGTTTGTGTTGAGTGCACAGGGAAACTATTCAACTCTAATTGACAAGAACATAAATTTGTATTCATCTGATGAGCCAATTTACAATTCCTTCAAGGCATTAGAGGCAGGGAAGGTAGTTCTAATAATTGTGCCGAGAGGTGCAATCTACATCCTAGTATGACCTTGATGTGTAAGATTGTCACGTCATAAAAAATTAATAAAATTAAGTTTTGCTAATGTCGGCCAAAACATTAACTTAAATCTTAAATCATATATAACTTGATTATTTATATTATATATAAATTTTTAACCTTTTTAATAAGGTAAGATTAATTATTAAAATATAACAATGCATTATCTCTACGAGCTAGTATGGGGTAGATCTCACGTAAAAAAGTGAACATGTAAAAATAAATGTAATGTTTAAAATTTAACATTTTTTATACAATGTTTGTCCTATTTAAAAATAAACCTAATTATTATTATTATGTATAAGCATAATATAAATCTAAAATGTAAAGAGGTTTAGTTATGGTAAATAAATAAAAATATAAATAAACTAGAGGTATGGTAAATAAATAAAAAATATTTTTATACTTACTCCAAACATATGGTTAATAAATAAAACCTATTTTTATATTTACTCCATAAACCTATTTATATTTACAAAAACTAAAAAAAGAGGTTTTATTTAGGTGAAGCCTATAGGCCAAATACCATGGGACAAATTATTATTAATACCATGGGCTAAATACCATATTTATAAAAGAGGTATGGTAAATAATTAAATAAATAAATATAAAAGAGGTATAAAGAGGCATGATAAATATATAAAAACATATAGAATATCATTATAAATCAACATCTAATTATATACCAAGCCTATGGTCCAAATACCATGGTAAATAAAAGAGGTATGGTAAATAAATAAAATCTCTTTTGATATTTACTCCATAAACCTCTTTATTTTTGGGAATACTCCAAAAACAAGTTTTATTTAGGTGAAGCCTATGGGCCAAATTATTACTAATACCATGCAAAAAAATAAACATTATTAGCCCTAATATTAATATTACTATTAAAAGATTAATAATAATAATAATAATAATATTATTATTATTATTATAAAATCTAATATTCATATTCATATTATTAAATTTAATAACTTTGGATTAATACAATATTAAATTTGCTATATTTGAACTTACATTAATATATCATGATATATGTTAACTCTAGATATATATGGTAGGGAAGAACAAATACATATAGTGATATATGTGAAGAGATAGGGGGTCTCACAAGGGAGAGATGAGGATAAACTCAAGGAGAGGGGAGAGGAGGAACGAAGAGAGACAGAGGGATATGAGTGAGAGAGGTAGAGAAGGGTAAGAGATGGAGAGGGAGACATAAATATAGAGGGGCGAGAGAGGAGGAGAGATGGAGGGAGATAGTGAGAGGATTGGAGGGCTGAGATAGATAGATAGATAGAGAGAGAGAGATAGGACTTGAGAAGGAGGAGGAGAGAGAGAGGGATAGATAGATGGATTTGGAGGGGGATAGAGGGATGGAATAAGAAAAACATAGAGAGTGAGAAGTGGAGAGGGAGAGCGAGTGAAAAGGGAGATATGGAGAGAGAGTTTGTATATTTGGGGGTGAGATAAAGAGACAAAGAATCATAGATGGAGAGAATGGAAAAAATAAGGAGAGAGAAGGAAAAAGGGAGGGAAATAGTAACATAGTTTGAGAAAGATAGAAAGAGTGATGGGGGAAGAGAGAGGATTAGAGGGTAGAGAGAGAGAGAGATATGGGGGAAGAAAGAGGATTGGAGGGTAGAGAGAGAGAGAGAGATGATTGGATGGAAGAGAGAGAGAGAGAGAGAGAGAGAGAGAGAGAGGAAAAGTTAGAGGAAGGTAGGGGAGAAATGGAGAGAGATTAAGGACAAGAGAGAGGACTTGAGAAAAAGGAAGCGAGTGATGGGGGAATAGAGAAAATTGGAGGACAAAGAGAGAGAGAGAGAGAGAGAGAGAGAGAGAGAGAGAGAGAGAGGGATATAGAAGGAGATAGGTAGGGATAGAGAGATGGAGTTGGAGGGGGAGAGAGGGAGGGAAGAATAAATACATAGAGAGTGAGAAGTGGAGAGAGAGATGGAGTGACAAGGGAGAGATGGAGACAGAGTGTGTATGTTTTGGGGTGAGATAAAGAGATAAAGAAGGAGATATGGAGAGAAGGGAGGAGAGAAGGAGAGAGGGAGGGATATAGTAATAGAGTTGGAGGGTGAAAAGAGAGAGAGATAAAGAGGTGGGAGAGAAATGGAGAGAGAGGAAGGAGAAGGATGATGTGAGAGAGTGGAGAGGCGGAGGGAAAGAGAGATTTAGTTGGAGGGGGGAGAGAGGGAAGAAGTTTTCTTGCACTAGATGCATTGATTTTAGTGTAGATGGTGATTTCTAATACTATTTGATTTCTTTCACTAGATGCATTTATTTTAGTGTAGATATTGATTTCTAATTATATTTAATTGCTTGTGCTAGATGCATTGATTTCAATGTAGATGATTTCTAATCCTATATTATTTCTTGCACTAAATGCATTGATTTCAGTGTAGACGGTGATTTCTTATCCTATTCGATTTCTTTCACTAGATGCATTAATTTCAGTGTAGATGTTGATTTCTAATTATATTTAATTGCTTGCACTAGATGCATTTATTTCAATGTAGATGATTTCTAATCCTATTTGATTGCTTGCACTAAATGCATTGATTTTAGTGTAGATGTTGATTTCTAATCCTATTTGATTGCTTGCACTGGATGCATTGATTTCAGTGTAGATGTTGGTTTCTAATATTATTTTCTTACTTGCACTAGATGCATTGATTTCAGTGTAGATGTTGATTTTTAATCCTATTTTATTAGTTGCATTAGATGCATTGATTTTAGTGTAGATGTTATTTTCTAATATTATTTGATTATTTGCTTTAGATGCATTTATTTCAGTGTAGACATTGATTTTTGATTTGATGTAATTGGATGTACGATGGTACATTTTAAAGCGATTGGATTAACATTGTGCATTGATTTCAATGTAAGAACACAAAATTATTGACAATTTACATTGATTTTTGTGTTATAGTAACTCAAAATATTAATATTGGAGAGCAAGAGAGACAATGTATGGTGTTTAGTGCAATAGTTCAAGCTAAATATTTAAATGGTTTATGATTTCAATTATCCTTTTCATATAATCGATATGAAAAAACTAACAAGGGTGACAATAAGAATAGTAGAAGGAAATAATTTGAGATTGATAACAATGAATACTATTTTTAATTCACTGCATTCTTATTATTCACATTTTCTATCATTCAACACTATTACATTGTCACTTTTCATTCAATAATTTAATTTCATCATTTTTCATCATTAAAGTTATTAACAATATTTATCATCTGAAAAAACTAAGGTAACTAAGAAAATTTTAAAATTAAAATGACCAGATAAATATGAGACATATTTAGCATATACAAAATGATTATATTTATATTATATGTATTTACATATTATTGATAAAATTAATCATATATTTGATAGATTTTCCTCACCCACACACGACTGAAACTAGCTTAGATCCATCTTAACTCCAGATCTATCAAACACCGTGAGGGATCAAATCTCTTGAGGTGCAAACCTTTCCTCACGTTTTGCACTAAAAAAAAGGTTTTCACATCGAGATATTTGATCCCTCTTGGTGCTTGATAGATCCAGAGTTAAAATGGAACTAGGCTAGTAGACAACTCCTCTTCAAACAAGAAGAATGTTGCAGCCTATAGATACGTGGTAAAAAAGAACATAGTCTAGGAGTTTGAGCCTCGCAGTAGATTAGATGTACTTAGAAATATTTCTTACATTCAACAATAAGAAATGTTATTGGTTAAGAATGTGCCATCATGTTGGAGAATAAAATTTGTCTCTTTGGAAGCTGGAAATTTTATCTACATATGTACTACTCTATAAAAGTTAATATTCATAGTAATAAAGGTTGGTTGTGTTTCCAGAGTAGATCATCACTATGAATTCCACAACTTTTCATGTTTGTGATTGATAGGTATATGATATACATGGTAAAGCAAGTATAAATAAAATTTATAAATATTGACCACCCCAAGGCTAGTTAAATTTTTTATTTATTGTTTACCCCATACACAAATTTATATAAATAATATTTTTAGTTCGAAAATGGAATATTGTATTACATTCCTCATCAATAAAAATATTCTTCAAGGAATTGTATACATTCAAAGGGTTAACTATATGTAAATGAAATCAGTTTGTTGCCTTTGACTACATCTTTTATAAAAGCTCAAACTTATCTTAAAATAGAACTGATTTTTTGCTTTGTCTTTTTGGTTACTATATAGTAAGTATATCATCAATTCAAGACCAATGCAACCCAGAGAACCCAAATGAAGGGGGAGAAAAACTATATTTGAGGGTGAAGCACTTTGTATTATACATATGAAAAAATTATAATTTAATATAATGCAACCAAGTGGATTTAAATGAATGGGATACGAAAGGTGATGGGTTTGGATAATAGATAGCAATTTGGTTAATTATGTTTTGATGTATATAATTGTTTAGTTAAAATTTTTATTTAATTATATTAAAGAGTTGTGACCAATTTTATTTCATGGAAATGATAATATTTAGATAAATATAAAAATTTTAATATTAGGGAGGAGTTGATGTTGTTCACTATCTTATACTTCCATTTTATTATATTTTAAACAAGGATCAATGCTCCTCTCAGGAACTAGGTACATATTCCGTATAGGTTGTTGAATATGCATTTTGTGGATAGTTTTTTTTGAAGGTTTCAGAGGTAGGCATGAAGAGAACAAAGCAATTTTCAAGGTAACTCACAAAATTTGATAAACAAACGACCCATTCTTCCAAGGCATTTCGTACTTCCTCCAACTTTATCACCTACATCACCTTTATCTCTCATGGAAGATTTATCCCCACTCCCTGGCGTTACTTTGCACCTCTCGGTGCAAATGCTAGTATTACTTAATTTTCCATGATTATGTGGAACATGGTCGAGAGAAGGAACTATAACAACAATGGATTTTCATGAAAGCTTTATAATTTTTTCAAACATGAATGTTGTGATGCGTTACAAAGTTTCTTCATTATTTCATAGATCATTACATGTCAATCCGACTTTACTCTTTGACTAGCATTGCATTCAACATTGTGCACAAGTATGATTTAAATGTATCAATAAAAAGTATGATTTTATCTATATTTGATAATGCAAGTTGAATACATCATACAATACAAAGGAGTGCTATGGCTATGAAGTTAAATATGAAATAATATATTTATTTCTACTATTACTATTATATAAGGGGTGCTCTTCCAATGGCCATTTATTAGCTATGTGAAGAAGGATTTGTGGAATTTGTATTTACTATAATATTATGTATAGCCGAGTTGCGGACAACTAAGTAGAATTTGGTAGGAAGTTTGGAGTATGTGTAATTCATAATGATCTTGTCTTCTATTCATTGATGAATTTTCAATGTGTGAGTTTTGACCTAAGCCATTGCATTATCAATGTGTCAAGGCTCAAAACTCACCCTATATTTCAACTATTTCATATGATCGTTCCTAGGAACATGAATCCTAATTTTTGTAGGTTTAAAATTTATCACAATTTTTCTCTATTGTGGTTGAATTTGTGGAGGTTATCTAAAAATTTATTTAAGGTACCATGGATCTAAATTTCTTATGAAATTTCAATACTATAAAAAACTTTGGCGAAAATTGTTGATCAATTCTCACTTGGTTAGGGTTATAGATGTTAATGAAAATTTTGTGTGCATGCATGAGAGTTGGGTGAAAATTCACAATGTTGTGTAGCATTAGTGTGATAAATATGGGATAGTGGAATGCATAGTTTTGAATATTAGTCTAAGTTGACTTGTACCTAATCAACTAAGTCAAGTTGATTGTTGGCTGAACAGTTAATTGTTGGTTCAATGGATAGAAGATCTTGCAGGCCCAAATACCAAAGGGCAAAATGGAGCCCATCATGGGGTTCTCTTTTTAATTCTCCATCACTGCTACCTTCCATGCTTCCTCAAAATCCTCTCCAACCTCAATATCAGTGCTAGTAGTAGCATGAGTAACAACACTATGCTTAGCAGAACTAGAAGAACATGTTTTCCAAACTGCACAAGAACTACTTCCCTCACGAGTAGTTGGGTATGTGTTATATTATTTTCATGACTAGCCCCATGCGCTGTACGTTGCGTCCGGCATAGCAGGGGGGTCACAACGGGGGAGGCAGCCCCCACTGTTGGGGTCTGGGGTAGCGCCCCGGCGAAAATTGTTTTGGTGTGCGGACCCACTTATAGGCGGACCCACCCATGTTTTGTGCATGAGTTTGCACATGGTTTTGGGGTATGATGGTTTTCAGCCCCTGGTATTTTGTAGATCCGGTCAAGGGAAGTACGGTTATGTTCTAATCCAGGGTTAATGGATTGGGGTTTATGTATACTTCGTCATGTATATATATGTGTTGTAACACTAAAAGGAATATAATGAAAAATCAAGCTGGTCATCCCGATTTGGGATCCAGGGGAAAATCTCTGTGCTTATCTGTTTTATGTTTTATGCTCTCGCTATTGTTTATTTTCTGTTATAAGATTCGTGTGTAGATAATTTTTGTTTAGGGTTAAAACCTACATTTGGTATCAGAGTTATTTCGGCTTCAAGGGGACGCCTTTG
This sequence comes from Pinus albicaulis, assembly GCA_034641835.2. Classification (NCBI taxonomy): domain Eukaryota; kingdom Viridiplantae; phylum Streptophyta; class Pinopsida; order Pinales; family Pinaceae; genus Pinus; species Pinus albicaulis. The sequence goes on from CM076574.1 coordinate 570,210,256, forward strand.
CTGCTGAGGGTTTTTTTCTCGGGCTTGAGGTAGACCCTGTTCAGTGGGAGATCTGTGGGATCGCTTCTTGCGGTGAAAGAAGATGGCGAGCGACGGAAAGATAGAGATCAAGAAATTTAATGGTCAGAGTTTTGAGTTGTGGAAGCTCAAGTTGGAGGATATGCTGGTGGATAAAGATCAGTGGATCGCGGTAGATCCAAGTACTAAACCAATGACAATGTCAGATGAAGACTGGAAGAAACTATATCGGAAGGCTAAAAGCACAATACGATTGTGTGTCTCAGATTCAGTATTGTTGAATGTATTTGGGGAGTCTACAGGGAAGAATTTGTAGGAAAAACTTGGGACTTTGTACCAATCTAAGTCTCTGGTGAATAAGTTTTTCCTGCGGAAAAAGTTGTATAACCTGAGGATGAAGGATGGAGACTCGGTGATAGAGCATCTGAATGCCTTCAATACTGTGGTAAGTCAGCTATCATCTGTTGATATTAAAATCTAAGATGAAGATAAGTGCATCTGTTTGTTGTGCTCTCTACCAAACTCGTGGGATAGTTTGGTTATTGCAATAGGTAGCAATACAACTACCTTGAATTTTGATGACATTGTCTCAGCCTTGCTGTCGAAGGAAATGAGACGAATAAATATGGAGGACCAGAATGGAGATGCCTTATCTGTACGAGGAAGGTTGTTGGGAAAAATACTGAGAGGGGGGGGTGAATCAATATTTACTGCATATTCAAAACTTTTTACTTTCACTGCCAGAAACCACCATTGCTGCTGGCCATCGCGTATACACGCGGTTATCCTTCATAATGGCGTATAATAAATCTAAATATCTGAGATACTTATTAACGGATTTAACACGATATTCATTCATCGATGTTAAATTCGCCGTGGCATTATTGTAGTAACAACGGAGACAATTGACCATCACAAAGCATCACACATGAACACCGGGATTTTTTAGGTGGAAACCCAAGTCGGGAGAAAACCACATTTATGATTTCTGTGTATTTTTATTATAGATAAAACATACAACATATATCTTATGAGTCTGGAGACTCCTGCCGACACGCAGGCACCCACACTTGTTTATTGACCTCTCTGAAGACCATTTGACTCGTTTACTAGCCTCTCCTGGAAGGGAGCTACGACCCCCTGATCTCGTTTACCAGCCTTACCTGGAAGGGAGCTTCAACCCCCTGACTGAAGGCTACCACCCTCGGCACCTCTATGGACCACGTTTCATCAATTTTCACACTGGATCCAACAACTTCAATAGAACACAACTTGCAGGCCACGTTTCATCATATTTTCAAACTAGACCCATTCCATACTTTTAAGCTCAAACATACATCACCAACAGATACTTACCAATTCAGACAACACAGATCAGACAGCAGAACAGATCAGATGTTTCATACCCCATGCTTCAGCAAACCCTAGTTTTCATACGCGCTTTCACTTCATTGATGTCGCGTATATACACATTCAATTCCACAAACCCAGTGTATCAGTCACTTTACATATTTCATGCCCCTCACCAACTGTGTCTTCGACGATCGTATATCTGCCTTCTCTGCAATGGCTCATGTAGATCTTGATCATTTATGGTAACCTGCTACCCGGATGGATATTCAGTTCAGATTTACCCTTTTACTTCAGACAGATGTTCGCCTCATTTCAGATCTAAGCCTTCCATAAGTAGATCTAGTAGATACAAGTACATTTCAGATCTAGATCCCCTTCTTCATCTTTGGTGCATCATTCAGATCTATTATCAAACCTTTACCCTTTCCATTCAGATATACTTCATAGAGAAATATTCATTCAAGCTCAGACATCTTGCTCCCACACACATGATTTGCACAATGAATTTCTTCTCTTTATATAGGTTTACCCTTTTTCAATACCATGAGCCCCTTTTTCAATACCATGAGCCAAAACAATACCATGAGCTCAAAACTACATTACTTCCGATGGTATTCCTGGACGGGGTCATTTAGACGAATCATTACCCAATACAATGGGTCAATACCATGGTGGTTACCCCTGGTTTTGCACTTTATGAGCGCTTTGCCCATACGCGACTGACGTTGTTGTGCATACGCGACTTCCCCTAGACAGTCTAAGTGTGTGTAGTTATCTTTTCTGCATGATTTAGCCCATGTTGGATGTTTCTTCATTGCCTTCTATGCACACTGTAGATACATCATATTTTATTCATCAAGAACATATTCTAGCAAGCACAACTTCATCAAGTAAGTTGCCATCATCTTTATCAAGTGGGTTGCCTTTCAGGGACAACACTCAACATCATAATATCAACAAGCATCATATCACATCAGATTTACATCATTTACCAAGTCCATCAAGTCAAGAATAACTTCATCAGGTGTATTGCCATCAAGGACAACACATGCCAACAATCTCATGTCTTCATCTTCATTCAGTGGGTTGCCATCAAGGACAACACTCTGCATCATATTGCCAACAATCTCCCCCTTTGGACTTGATGGCAACCACGATGGTGCTTGATTACCACAACAGATAGGTACATTAAGAATACAATGACACCATGTCACATTCCCCATTTTTGACACCATTCTTTTTCTTCATTCAAACACCATGTCACTCTCCCCCTTTGACATCAAGGGCAAAGGGCGGATCAAAACCAACACACTCTCCCCTTTTCTCCTCATGTAGAAGAAACGTTCTGCAGATCTGATATATACTGAAGTGACCAAGCTCTCCCTGAGTTCATGCTGAATCTTCAACCATATTTTCCAATGAAGTACATGACTCTATGAAGTTCCTATCACCAATGACTCACACTTACATCAAAGATCCATCCAAGTGGATTTACATAAGAGACTCAACTAGCCAAACAAGTGGGTTTACAACTTTGACTCAGCTACCCAACCAAGTGGGTTTACAAAATTTGACAAGTCCTTACATGACTGAATATTACAATTTTACATCATGGGTCTCAACAAGACCTTTTCATCAAATTACAAATAAGACCATTTATGACCCACACCAGAAAATCCTCAAGAAAGAGAACATGTTTCAGAATAATGCCAACAATGCATTATACTCAGCAAAGCTAATGCTCCCCCTGAATCTGTGCATCCAAGCATCCTTTCCATATGACTAAGGCTCCCCCTTAGTTTGTGCATCCTGAACACTTTCACCAATAAATCATCAAGGCATCTTTATCAAAACATTAGAAATAGAATTATGAGAACTGGAACACGACCAGAGATACCAAACAGTATCAGAGATACCAAAAAACACTGTAGTTGTGCTGAAAAGAGCTGACTCCAAATAGGAAATTGTCAGCAATCAGACATACGTAGTTTTCTGTGCATGAACTTGCGTATATACGCGACTGTGTTTCAGGAAACCCGCGTATCCAATACCATCTTCTATATTTTAACATGATCTAATCCTCTTGTGAGAAAAATACAGTGTTCAGCTTCTTTCTGAGATATTTGAATGCTTCCCTGGAATACAGATAGATAGAACAATGTATTTGTGTCTTCAAGCGTCATCCAACGGTTGTAGCATAAGCACATTAATAACCAAGCCTCCAGATTCTTTGCAGCATCAATACAATATTTCCAAGAGAGATTATCATACCAGAACAACGTCTTCAAATACGTGTCAATCATCCATGTGATCCAATATCACCATGATATTTAAGATTTAACATGAAGTAACATATGTAGGCAAAAGATCTTAACCATAGTAACAAACTCTGCATGATTTATACTTATTTCTGAACCAAACGACATCCAACTCATCCATGTGTGAGCACAAAAGATACTAAACAGGGCTAAAAATCTTATCATAATTAACCATATACCAAGTCATCATCATTTGAGCATGAGTATCACAAGCAGTCATAGTGCCAACAATGCAATCATTAGTATTCAACCTGCTGCTCCCCCTGAACCAGTGCTCCTTCTTAACTTGTGCAACCTGAATACGTTCATCAGTAAGTCATTAGCAACAATCTCTGCATGAACTTCCCTTATCTCCGAATTATAATACTTTCATCTCAACAATGAATACTCTTCATCAAAAAGCAAACAGGACTCATCCACAATCTTCAACATAAGAAACCATGTATCATATCATCATTATTTAGAACTGAGAAACTAAGCTGATATTGAGTCAATAATATAGTTATTAACAGTCAGACTGATGCTCCCCCTGAACCTCTGCTCCTGATCTTCAGCTGTCATATAAATTCTCTTATCATCAATGCATACGAGACTGTGTCTGCTGGAACTCGCGTGTATACGCGACTTTTGTTCATCGAACCCGCGTATGGAAAGTGAAGCATAGAAATTTTTCACATTCCTTCATCTCCCCCTGAACTTGTACTTCCTGTACCTGTATTTTCCAAATCAGATGCGCTGTCAGAAGTAAACATAACCAGATCAAATCAACCATGAGATTCATCATACATTGCTCCCCTTGTGACGATACATTACTAAATCTCATAATGTATCCCACATCATTCCTGCAGTCAATAAGAGAAGTAAGCTTCAGAATCGGATGACTGCAGTAGGGTCAGTATTCCCTACGTTTCTGATTGGTCTTCCTTCTTTTTCCAAATTTTCTTGAACTTCCTAACTGTGTGCTGAAAATTGTCCACTTTCTCAGATCTGTCCAACCTGCATTCCTTTTCTACATGTCCATACTTGTTACAAGAATAACATCTCATGTGTCCAGAGAAATAAGCATAAGAATCATAATGAGTATTTCTAATCTTCCTCCTTTTACAATCAGTTGCTTTATGTCCATACTTGTTACATGAAAAACAATATCCCTTGAAGAAACCAGAGTACCTTTCTATGTAGGAACTGTTTGTTTGAGGCTGAAATGATCTGCTCCTGTAATTTGCTGCAACATGCCCATAATTATGACATTTGAAACATTCAACATTATTGAATGATTTCCTTTGAGATTTCATCATTGTTGATTGACCTTTTGTTTCTTTCAACTCTTCGGGTTTTGTATTGACTTCCTTTGAATCTTTAGCACTTCCTTGTGAACTAGATTCTCCATTAACAGTTTCATGAAAACCAAGACCAAGTTTGATAGAAGGAGACCTTTGACTACTAAGAATATTATCCAGAATCTTAGTACTATCTTGAAACCTCAAAAGTCTAACCTTTTCTTCTAATTTACCTTTGAGAATGTTTACCTCAACCTCCAAGGCTTGACATTGCTTTTTCATGCTTTCTTCTTTCCTTGTTCCATCTTCTACTTGATCCTTCAGATTTAGAATCTCTTCTTTCAACCAATTTTCATTTACTTCACATGTTTGTTGCAGATTTTCATTTTTCTTCTTCGATGCTTTGAGATCTTCTTTCAGAGATATGTTTTCTGCTTCAAGTCCTGCATTCTTCTTATTTGATTCTTCAAGATCTGCTTGAAGAGAGATGATTCCAGATTCATATCCTTTACTTCGACTGTATACATCATCGAACATCCTTTTCAGTCTAAATATCAAAGCTTTGTTAGCAGATTCCTTCTCATCAAATTTTCTTTGTTGATCTTTGATAACTTCTTCTAGATCCACAAATTTTCTCTCACTATCTTCATCATTGTTTGCACCAATAAGAAAATTAGGACCCCAATCACTATCAGATTCATTTTTGTCAAATTCAACTATCTCCTTACTTTGAGTAGCCTTCTTCTTTTGCTTCTTTGCCATGAGCACTTGTAGAGCTTGGTCAGAATCTTCTTCATCTTCACTTTCACTATCATATCCTTTGCATATACAGTTAAGTAAAATACAAGAGCAACGATCAATACCTGTTTCATCTCCTTCAATTTCTGCTATACATGATTTCTTAGGCTTCTTCTTTCCTGGAGTAACCTTCTTCTTTTGCTTCTTTCCCATTGCGACGGATCTCCTTCAAGCGATCAAGCTTCTGCAGAAGGACCTGCTCTGATACCAATTGTTGGGAAAAATACTGAGAGGGGGGGGTGAATCAATATTTACTGCATATTCAAAACTTTTTACTTTTTCATTCCTTAAAACCCATACGCTACTTTGCTGAAGACAAGTAGCGTATACACACGGATATCCTTCATAAAACTCGCGTATACACAGAGATCTAATTATGCCATTAGTTCTTCACTTATATCATTCCATCATTCATTCATTAGATGTTCTATAAACAGTAAACATGTGCAGTAAGAACAGAATAAACCATCATACAAAGCATCACACATGAACACCAGGATTTTTAGGTGGAAACCCAAGTCGGGAGAAAACCACCGCTGCAGTTGCTCAGCCTTCAATATTTTATTATAGAGAAAACATCTTACAACATATGTGCTGGTGCAGACTCCTACCAGCACGCAGGCACCCACCTGCGCTCGTTTACCAGCCTCTCCTGGAAGGGAGTTCCAACCCCCTGACTCGTTTACCAGCCTCTCCTGGAAGGGAGCTACGACCCCCTGCTCTCGTTTACCAGCCTCACCTGGAAGGGAGCTACAACCCCCTGACTGAAGGCTACAACCCTCAGCACCTCTATGGACCATGTTTCATCAATTTTCACACTGGATCCAAAGCTTCCACTAGGACACCACTTGCAGGCCACGTTTCATCATATTTTCAGACTGGACCCATTCCATACTTTTAAGCTCAAACATACATCACCAACAGATACTTACCAATTCAGACAACACAGATCAGATAGCAGTAATACCGCAGAACAGATTAGATGTTCCATACCCCTTGCTTCAGAAAACCCTAGTTTTCATACGCGCTTTCTCTTCACTGATGTCGCGTATATACACACTTCCATTCACACAAACCAGCGTATACCTCTGCACATATTTCATTGCGCATATGCGCTTTCTCTTCGGCGAAGATGCGTATATACGCACTTCCTCTGCGGCGAAGTAGCATATAGATCTTCAATCATTATAGAGCAGCATACTTCTTCAGATCAGATATTCAGTTCAGATTTACCCTTTTACTTCAGATAGATGTTCTCCTCATTTCAGATCTAAGCCTTCCATAAGTAGATCTAGTAGATACAAGTACATTTCAGATCTAGATCCCCTTCTTCATCTTTGGTGCATCATTCAGATCTATTATCAAACCTTTACCCTTTCCATTCAGATATACTTCATAGAGAAATATTCATTCAAGCTCAGACATCTTGCTCCCACACACATGATTTGCACAATGAATTTCTTCTCTTTATATAGGTTTACCCTTTTTCAATACCATGAGCCCCTTTTTCAATACCATGAGCCAAAACAATACCATGAGCTCAAAACTACATTACTTCCGATGGTATTCCTGGACGGGGTCATTTAGACGAATCATTACCCAATACAATGGGTCAATACCATGGTTACCACAGTTTTGCACCACACTTTATGACGCTTTTGCCCTCCTGAGCTTGTGGTGTTCAGCATTATATCAAACCTACAAACAGTCATGTATGAACCATCCTCTTTTCACCATGAATTTAGCCCATCTTTTAGATTACTTTCTTGGATTCCCATTCAACATTGACCTGATCAGTATCCTGTTCTACCCTTCTTCATCAAGAACATATTCTATCAAGCATAACTTCATCAAGTAAGTTGCCATCATCTTCATCAAATGGGTTGCCTTTCGGGGACAACACTCAACATCATAATATCAACAAGCATCATATCACATCAGATTTACATCATTTACCAAGCCCATCAAGTCAAGAATAACTTCATCAGGTGGATTTCCATCCAGGACAACACATGTCAACAGTCGCATGTCTTCATCTTCATTCAGTGGGTTGCCATCAAGGACAACACTCTGCATCATATTTCCAACAAAGGTCACAAAAAAGAAACAAGAATAAGGTTTCGAGTGGGAGATCCAAATCTAGAGGGAGATCTAAATCTCCTGGAAAGTTTGTAAAGGTATGCTAGAAATTCGGAAAGGAAGGGCACTACAAAAAGGACTGTAGATATAAAGCTCCTGAGAAAGGAAAGGGATATGATGATGCTCCTTCTGCAGAGGCAAAAACCACCTCGGATGAAGGTGGGGATGTGTATTTGGCTTCTTCTTCAAATACACATGTAGATCATGAGTCATGGTTGATTTACTCAGGTGCATCCTTTCACTTCACTCCCCATAGGGAGTGGTTCTGCGAGTATGAGAAATATGATGGTGATGTCTTCCTAGGGGATGATAGGAAGGCCAGAATTGTCGGACGTGGAAAGGTCAAGCTGAAGCTACAAGGTGGAAGGATTAGAACACTTCCCGGTGTTCTGCATATTCATGCATTGGCTAGAAATATGATTTCTGTAAGCAAGATGGATGATGCAGGTGTAAAAACAGTGTTCGAGAAAGATGCCTACAAGATGGTTTGGGGAGCACTGGTATGAATGCGGGGAGTTTGGACTGGAACTCTGTACAAGCTACAAGGTAGCACTATTATTGATGGGTGTAACAGTTATGTGGTTCCTGAAAGTGGAGCGAAAAGCCTAGCTGTCTTTGGAGAAAAGACCATGTTATGGCATAAAAGGCTTGGACATATTGGAGAGAAGGGCCTTCGGATACTGCATAGAAATGCTATGGTAGAAGGTATGTCTAATTTCTCTCTGGATTTCAATTTCTATGAAAATTGTGTATATGGGAAGCAGAATCGGGTGAGTTTTCCTTTTGGTGCTAAGAGGGCGAACAAGATATTAGAACTTGTACACAATGATGTGTTTGGACCTGTGTCAGTTCCATCACTGGGAAAGTTTGTGTAATATGTTTCATTTATAGATGAATTCTCAAGGAATACATGGATATATTTCTAGAGGAAGAAATCTAAAGCTTTTGACAGATTTAAAGAATCTAAGGCTCTGGTGGAAAACCAAATAGAGAATAAGATAAAGGCACTGAGGACAGATAATGGTGGGGAGTTCTGCAAGAAGGAATTTGAAGAGTTATGTAAGAAGTGCGGTATAGCATGATAGAATACTACTCCATACACACCTCAGAAAAATGGAGTTGCAGACAGAATGAACAGAACATTGATGGAAAAGGCAAGAAGCATGCTCAGTGGTACTGGGTTAGGACAATAATTTTGGGCAGAGGCAGTGGAGACTGCATGCTATCTGGTTAACAGATCACCTTCATCAGTGTTGGAGGATAAGACTCCACATAAGGTATGGACTGGTAAGAAACCCTCTCTTTCACATCTAAGGGTATTTGGATGTGATGCATATGTACATGTTCCAAAGGAGAAAAGAACCAAGTTGGATAATAGATCTGAAAGTTGCATCTTTATTGGGTACAAGGATGGTTTAAAAGGTTACAAGATTTGGAACCCGGAAACAAGGAAGGTTGTTTATAGCCGAGATGTGGTGTTTAGAGAGTTGAAAGATGTTGTTAAACATGAAATCATACCAAAGGAACCTAAGAAGATAGATTTTGAGCTAAAGGAGGATGAATCAGACTCTACCTCAGAAGAAGATTCAGAAGAGGAAGAGCCACAAACTCCAGCTTTGAGAAGATCAGTTCGAGAAAGAAGGCAACCAGAAAGGTATAGTCCATCTTCTTTCTATTCAAGTTTTTCCTTAACTATAACTGATGATGATCCCAGAACTGTCAAGGAGGTAGTAGATTCAGAGGATGGAAAAATTTGGAAGGAGGCCATGGTTGATGAAATGGCATCCTTGCACAAAAATGAGGCATGGGATTTGGTGGAGTTGCAAGCTGGAAGGAAGCCTATCGGGAGAAAATGGGTGTTTAAGAAGAATATGAATGTAGAAGGCAAGGTGGAGAAATACAAAGCTCGGTTGGTAGCAAAAGGTTATTCCCAGTTTCCGAGAATTGATTTTGGTGATATTTTTTCTCCTATTGCCAAGGTTACTTCTATTAGATTACTTATACTTGTTGCTGCTACATTTGATTTTGAGATAGAACAGATGGATGTGAAGACAACATTTCTTCATGGGGATATAGAAGAGGAGATCTACATGAAGCAACCTGAAGGATTTATGGTGAAGGGTAAGAAAGAACTGGTATGCAAGTTGAAGAAGTCTCTATATGGGTTAAAACAGTCACCAAGGATGTGGTATCAGAAATTTGATACCTATATACGAGGACTTGGCTTCACCAGAAGCAAGGAGGATCAATGTGTTTATTATAAATTAATTGGTGATCATGTTATTTATTTGGTCTTGTATGTGGATGATATGTTGTTGATTTGAAATGACAAAGAAATTATCCAAGATTTGAAGACCCAGCTGTTCTCCAAATTTGACATGAAGGATCTTGGTGCTGCAAACTATGTTTTGGGCATGGAAATTAAGAGAGATCTGGCAAAGAGGAAGCTCTGGTTAAACCAGAGGAAGTATGTCGAGACTATATTGCAGAGGTTCAATATGCAGGATAGTAAACCGGTGAATGTTCTTATTCCTATAGGTGTAAAGCTATCTACCGAACAGTGTCCCAAGACACAAGAAGAAGAGGAGGATATGTCTCGTGTTCCATATACAAGTGCAGTGGGTAGCCTGATGTATGCAATGGTATGTACTAGAATAGACATTGCACATGCAGTGGGAGTATTGAGAAAGTTTATGTCAAACCCAGGGAAGGAGCATTGGACAACAGTGAAGCAGGTTTTCAGATATTTACGTGGCACTAGTGATTATGGCTTATGCTACCAGGGAAGACCAGGATTGGAAATAATGTTGGAAATTTGTGGTCTTGTTGATGCAGACTGGGCTGGAGATCTGGACCAAAGAAGATGTACAAGTGGGTATGTGTTTAGCCTATTTGGAGGCGTAGCCAGTTGGATGAGTAAAAGACAGTCTGTAGTGGCTCTTTCAACTACAGAGGTAGAATACATAGCAGCCACTCATGCAAGCAAGGAAGAAATTTGGTTACAGAGATTGTGTTCAAGTATGGGGTTGGTATAGCAAGCTATAAGGATAGATTGTGATAGCCAAAGTGCAATTTTCTTGGCTAAGAACCCTGCTTACCATTCAAAGAGAAAGCACATTGATGTTCAATATCACTTTGTTATAGATATGGTTGAGGCTAAAAGGGTGCTGCTGGTAAAGGTGGACACTTTGAAGAATGTTGCAGATGCATTGACAAAGTATGTGAGCACTCAGAAGTTCTCTTGGTGTAGAAACAATGGGTGTTGAGGTAATGACTAAGCTCCTCTGTGGCCCCCATGGAAATAAAACAACAAGTGGGAGAATGTTGGGTATGTGTTATATTCATTCACAGCTATTTGTATTTGTGCGTTACGTTAGGCGTAGCGGGGGCGTCACAAAGGGGGAGGCAGGGGGGCTTTGTTGGGGTCACAGGGCAGCGCCTGACGAAAATTTTTTGGTGTGCGAGACCCACTCATAGGTGGCCCCACCCATGTTTTGTGCATGAGTTTGTACATGGTTTTGGGCCCTTGATGGTTTTCAGCCCACGGTATTTTGTAGATTTAGTCGAGGGAAATGGTTATGTTCTAATCCGGGGTTAATGGATTGGGGTTTATGTATCTTCGGCATGTATATATATGTGTTGTAACACTAAAAGGAATATAATGAAAAATCAAGCTGGTTGTCCCGATTTGGGATCTAGGGGAAAATCTCTGTGTTTATCTGTTTTATGTTTTATGCTCTTGCTATTGTTTATTTTCTGTTATAATATTCGTGTGTAGATAATTTCTGTTCAGGGTTAAAACCTACACGAGTCACCATGTGCCATGCTTGGTCTCGGTGGTTTGCTTCCTTCAACTCCTGGTTCAACTACCATATATTCATTGGAACTAACAGCCCAAATTCCACTAGACAACGATTCACCATTTTTTACTAGTGATTTGTGATTTGTACTAGTGATTCACCATGATTTTACAAGATAATATAATCTCATGAGATATTTTCCAAAAAAATTATATATACATATTATATTATTAATAAAATCACCTTCCATTTTTCCTATGTATCATGGGGATTCGCCCATTTATTATACATATGAATTTAAGGGGGTTCTTAAAATTTTCCCTGCTCGTAATAGAGTAAGTTTTCAAGTCAAAATTCCCATGCAAGCTTAGGGTAGCACCTGGTGCTGCTTGGCTTGACATCAATGACAACCAATGACCAACAATCTCCCCCTTTGGTATTCATGGAGACACAAGTATTCCTCCTTCGATCATGACACCTCTTCATATAAAATTCTCTCCTCCTTTGTCATCAATGGCAAAGGGTAACTCACCCTGACAAACGTCATCCTGCGGACTTGTACACACCTCAAATCCTCCTTTTTTTACTTAGTTAGATAAGAGAAATAGTCTAATGAGAAATTGGGAGAATCCTAAGTTTTAGGCAAAGATACTCAAATGCTTCACAAGGTAATGGTTTGGTAAAGATGTCAGCAATTTGTTCCTTTGTGCTGACATATTCAAGCTTGATATTCTTTTCTATGACCTACTCTCTAACGAAATGATATTTGATCGGAATTTGATTTTCTTTGGAATGCATCACAGGATTCTTGGAGATACTGATGACACTGGTGTTATCGCAAAAGATGGGAATATGCTCATCAAACTTGACTTGAAGATCTTGCAAAGTTTGCTTCATCCATAGAACTTGAGTACAATAAGTTGTTTATGCTATATATTCTACTTCTGCTATGGATAACGAGATTGAAGACTGCTTTTTACTTAACCATGAAACAAGGAAACCACCTAGATAAAATGCTTCTCCACTAGTACTCTTTCTATCATCAACACTTATTACCCAATCTACATTTGTATAATCTTACATAACTAGATTATTTCCTTTGGGATACCATAAACCATATTCTGTTGTGCCCTTAAGATATCGGAGAATTCTTTTGACAACAATAATATGAGATTTTTTTGGTGCTGCTTGGAATCTTGCTACTTGTCCAACTGCCTATGTTACGTCTGGCCGAGAAGTTGTCACATATAGAATACTTCCAATCATAGATATATACAACCTCTAGTTGACATCCTTTGATGAATCATATAAAATTAACTTGCAACCTGTTACCATTGGGGTAAGGACAAGCTTGCAATCCTCCATCTTGAATTTCTTGAAAATTTCCTTGATGTACTTGGTTTGATATATAAATATTCCTTTATCCCGATGAGATATTTGAAGCCCTAAAAAGTATGTCAGCTCGCCAAGTAGAGACAGTTCAAACTCACTTTGCATCTTTGTGGCAAAGTTTTTATTTAAAATGTCATCATTGCTTCCAAAAATTATATCATCTATATATACCTCGATAATTGTTAGGTTACCTTGATCCACTTTCACATATAGATTATTTTTGATGCTTCCTTTCTTAAATCCTTGTTGATGTAAATATCCATCAAGACAAGCATACCAAGCTCTAGGAGCTTGCTTGAGACCATATAGTGCCTTATTTAATCTACAAACATATTCTTCTAATTCACCATTTAGAATGGATGAATTAACATCCATTTGGTAGACCTTAATTTTTGTCGAGCATGCATAAGCAAGAAAAATTATAATAGCTTCCATTATGGCAACGAGAGAAAATTTTTCTTCAAAATCAATTTCTTAAACTTGTGCATATCCTTTGTAGACTAATCTTTCCATATTCCTGGTAACCTATCCATCCTCATTCAATTTATTTCTAAAGACCCATTTAGTTACAATAACAGTTTTATCCTTTGGTCGTGGAACCAATTCCTGAGTGTCGTTCTTCTCAATTTGATATAGTTCTTGATTCATAGCTGCTACCCAGTGTTCTTCTTGATTAGCTTCCTCAAAACTTCTAGGCTTAAAATTTGATAAAAAATAAAGGTGGCCTTGTTGTGATGAATGAATCTATCAACTTCTCGTGGTTCCAATTCCTTCATTTATGTTGCAAATGATTTGATTTGACGGATGATTCTTTTGAAACCATTATTTTAAAGTTGTCAGAGAATTTTCTTGTACATCCTATTGATCATTTATTATTTCCTCTTGGTCGACTATTGTTTCCTTATTGGATTGATCTTGTTCTAGAGATTATTCTTCATCCTTTACATATTCTCCCTCAGATCCCTCAAATTTTCTTGAAGGGACAATCTCATCATCATCCTTTGTAACATAATCTTCATCAAAAGTAACATTTATGCTTTCCACTATTTGTTTTCACCTTAGATTGTAGCATCTATAAGCCTTCCTTTTGCGTGAATAACCAAAGAAAATACCTTCTTCAACATGGGAATCGAGCTTTCCCAATTGTTTATCTTCTCTTTTGATGTAGCATTTTCTTCCAAATATTTTAAAGTATTTGACGTTAGTCAGTATTCCTTTCCATAATTCGTATGGAGTCATGTTACAATTGTTCCTTAGCAAACCTCTATTTATAGTGAATACAGCTGTATCAATTGCTTAGACCCAGAATTTATCATCTAATTTTGAGTCAGTTAACATTGTTTTGGCCATTTCCTATACGGTTCTATTTTTTCTTTCAGCAACTCCATTTTGCTGCAGTGTTCTGGCTATTGAGAATTGCCTTTTTATTCCATTTTCATCATAGTACTGTTGAAATACCTTGGAAGTGAATTCTCCGTCACTATCTAATTTCAGAAATTTGATCTTAAAATCAGTTTCATTTTCAACCAATTCCTAGTAGATTATAAAACAATCGAATGCCTCAGTCTTTTTATTTAAGAAGTTGACTGATCCAGGTTGACTTTTGCTACCCTTTTAACTAAGACCTTTTTCTTCGGCTGATGTGTTAGAATTTCATTTTATAAAATAATTAATGAACACATATGTAGATATAATCAAGAGGAAAACATGTCAACAATCACACAAAAAAACCGCAAGACATTTAATAATGGAGTTCGTCTAGTGTGGACTACGTCTCCGGGCCTCGGTGTCTTGACGGTGTTGGATGCTTCATTTAGTGTTGTAATTGGGTATGATGTACATGGACGTTGTTGAATTGTAATACAAGGAAAATCCCTCAACATGAGTGGCAAAGTATCTCCACGAGACTTTTCGTTACAAGGAACTCTCACTCATCACAAACCTCCTATCAGCATGACAACTTCACACATTGTGACAAAGAGTATCCCGCCATCAAGGCAACAAATGGATCTCACAACATAAATCACCATCCATGATAAGTACATACCACATAAAATACACATAAATATTCCACAACTTACATCAAGAAAGAATCAACAATAGCAAATAAACATAAAGATTCTGCATCATACATCAAGCAAGAATCAAAACGACCTAAAACATCCCACAAAAATAATTAATAAAGTACATGGCAAAAAAAAATCATATAGCTCAACTACAATGCTAGCTAAAGAATAGGTTTCTAAATCACTGGATCTGAATGCACCTTTGAAAATTTGGCGTCAAATGGCATGAAATCGACTGTCCACATGTTGAAATTTGACACTGTCATCTCGTTATGGAAAATGGCTGAACAATCGAGACTTCTATTGCAGAAAATAACACTGCCATCAGAATCGTGTTACCGAGAGGTATAAAATCTATGTAAAATTTGTCCAATTTGAACATTGGGAAATTTTGGGCACTTTGGAAATGAGGCTCAATCATAGTTCCACTGTCTCTGGCTTCTGCGCTTTGACTTCTGTGTTCGCTACTCAGGTCAACCCCTGGTGCATTGTGCGAATGAATGTGTTTTATATAATTTGGTGGTGAAGTGCACAAGGCACCTCCGGTGGCATAGTGGAAAATCCCGAAAATGGAGGAGGAGGGGTTAGGGGGTCAAATCCCGCCCTTCCCATTTTAGTGTTATTAGTATATAAATATGAGTGGCGGTGGGTGGGTCTGTTCCATGCGGCCCAAACCTACTTGTTCAACGAATATATATGGAAAAGGAGTTGGGGAGGGGGCAGGAGTCATGACTCGTCCCCCTTTTTTTAATATTATTGGTTATATGGTGGTTGGGGGGGGGGGGTCATGGTCCGCCCCTCCAAATTTATTATTATCTTTATTTAATGTAAAACAACCCCCCTTTAAAAATTTTAACGGATTCTGGGCGATAGTATAAAAATTAAGTATCCCACATTTTTTCCTAGAATTTGGCCAGAACTAGCTAGAATCTAGTTGCCAGAAAAATTCCAAATTGTTGCTTCCTTAATCTGCCACATCATCAAGACAACCCAAAAACTTTGACCATCTCTAACTTTCAAATACGAACTCGGTTTGACGAACCGTTCACACCACTACAATCAGCACGACGAGATATTCAACTTGACACTGAGGTTGCCACATTTCTACCACTTTGATGTTGGACCTATCATCAACCCTCTTGGTCTCCTGAGGGTGTCTGGATCCACCTGGATCACTGACGGTTGCCATTATGGTGTAATCATCTATCATTAGCATAAGATATAATTCTCCATCTAAACCTTTTATTCTCATAGGAACACATACATCACTATGTACTAATTCCAATGAATGTGATGCAAAGTGTCCTTTGGTATTGAACTCATCTTTTATCTACTGGCCATGCCAACAAGACTCACATATCATATTGGTAGGTTTTGAAATTTTAGGCATTTCTCTTACTGCTTCCTTCTTGTTCATCCTAACCAATTTTTCGAAATTTATATGTCCCATTCGTTTGTGTCGTAACCAAATTTTGTCTTCTTTCACCAAAAATCACCCTTTATGTGTCTCATCCAAAATACATATGTCATTCAAAGCTATGCTTGCTTTAGCCACAATTTTACCGAACATTCCTTTCCTAATTTTACATTTCTTAGACTTAAATATCATCATGTATCCTTTATCGCACATTTGTCCAACACTGAGCATATTGTGATTCATATTTTCAACCAACAACACATCTTTCGCTAATGCATTCTTGCTTCCAAGTGCAACTGTACCTACTCCTATAACGTTTGAAGAACCATCATTTCTAAAAGACAGTATTCCATCCTTCTTTTCCTTCAAGGATATGAATTTATTCCTATCTCTATTCATATGAGTTGAGAAATCACTATTAACATACCAAACGTTTCTATTTCTTTGAGCCTTGAGAGTGATAACACATTTTTTAGTCTTCTTTTTCCATATTTGTTCATTTTGATTTTGCGAGAATTCCTTTGAAGAACTTCCGAGTCTGCAATATTTAGCCAGGTGTCCAAAATTGTTACATTTGTAACATTCAACATCATCTCTCAAATGATAAAATTTATTAATATTTCACTGAGTTATGGAATATCTATTTCTGAAATATCTCCCAAAATTGTATTTATTCCAAACATACGTGCGACATTCTATAGCTCTATGTCAAAACCTTCCACATGAATAACAATGAACATACAATATAGGTTGATACCTGGGAGGAAAATTTCTTCTTGGAATTACCTTCCACAGTTCTTCCTATGAGTCTTGATCTCTTGAGTTGGCTGGGAGTTCTACTTGCTTGCTATATTTTGCATATCCATCTTCTTTTTTTGTCATAGAAGGACTTGGCTCCTTTTTAGATTTTTCTTTGTAACCAAGACTAGTCTTGTCACTGTTTAATCACTGATTGTTGATGATTTCTTCCAATGCCTTGGATTTGTTGGTGTAGTTTTGAAGAGTTTTTCCATTTTTTACTTGCTTTCGTAGATTAACTATTTCAGCTTCCAATGCTTCTCTTTCCTTGTTGATTTCCTTTAATTCTTCCCTGAGCGATTCTTCAACTCTTTTGTATTCTTCAACCTTGATTTTTAGATTTAGGACATGTTCCCTTTCTATATTTAATTCTTCTTCAAGAGTGTTGACATGCTTCTTCTCAACCTTGAGCTCTTTGATAACCCTGATCACTTCGTTTTGAAATTCAACCTCAGTCATATCTTCTCCTTCCTCAGATTCTTCTTGCTTATTATGAATGGAAATAAACAATACTCTTCCGTTGATGTCTTCTTTGTCATCACTATCTTCATTAGATGAGGAGCTATCTTCTTTAGATAAGTAAATCTTCTTAAACCATTTCTTCTTACCTTGCTTGTTGAACTTCCTCAGGCCTCTCTTTCCTTTCATAACAACCTCATTTCATGAAGACACTTGGCTGCAAAATGAAATCGAAACATATCAATAGAAGTTTACCTTTGAATTTCCTCGTACCTATTCTCATTTTTCACGTGAAGTAGGAAAATTATTTATCTGAAAATTCTTCTTCATCTCCTTCCTTTTCTTCTTCCTTACAACTACAATTTTTCACTTTTAGAGTATGCTTGTCCGTACTAGTATTCTTGGATGTGATGAATGCTGTTTCTAGGTGAGATGTGCCTTCCTCTTCTTCAATCCTCATTTCATATGCCATAAGCACTCCACACAATTCATATGTTCTAAGATTGGCTAGATTCAAACTATATTCCAAGACAAATACCTTTGGGTTGAATCTTGTTGGCAAGGTTATAAGGATCTTTCGGACAACAATTTTCATGTCGACAGGTTCTCCGAAACCTTCCAATGCATTTGTTATTTCATCAACACGCTTTAATTATGCATCAATATTTTGATCTTCCTTCATTTTGAGTTGCTCAATTTTTGCCCTATAAATTTGAAGCTTTGCTTCTTTCATGTTTGAGTCACCTGCATATATATTCTCAAGCTTTCCCCATAATTCTTTAGCAGTTTTTCAACTCAATACCTTAAGATAGACAGATTCGATAAGCCCACTAATAATGAGATCTTTAGCCTTTGCATCATATACCATATTTTTCTTACCTTGTTCATCCTGGGTTGTTGTAAAGCCTTTTTTAATGATTTCCCACACTTTGTATCCTTGCACTAGCAAATGAACCTACATTCTTCAACTCCAAATTGTGTAGTTATTTCCATTGAAAAAAGGAACTCTATTCTTATTATACTCCATGATCTCCTTCCAGTTGTTAGACTACTATTGAAGGAACCAAGCTCTGATTCCAATTGTTGGAAATACCGAGAGGGGAGGGGGGGGGGGGATCAATATTTCTTATCAATTAGCACTTTTAAATATTTTTAGAGCATTATTTAATCTTAAATTATTCTTGATGGTTATCCAGTAAAAAAATTAAACAATAGACACAATAGGCACATGAATTTTAGGTGGAAAACCCCCTCCAGGTAAAAAACCACCGAACGATTTTCTAATAAATTCTTTAATCTTCAGCCCCAACTGAAATGAAAGGTATAACTTCCTCAAATCTAGAAAATAATTCTTCTCAATCTCCCACTGAAAGGATGCCCCAACACCCTGGTTTCTTCATTAGTCAACTAAATGGATGCCTCGACATCCTAGACCAACCTACCACCATTGTAGGTTTTAACCCTGTACAGAAATTAGCTGCAAGCAAATCTTAAAAATAGAAAATAAACAATAGCGAGAGTATAAAACATAAAATAGATATACACTGAGATTTTCCCCTGGATCCCAAATCAAGATGACCAACTTGATTTTTAATTTATATTCCTTTTAGTGTTACAACACATATATATACATGCCAAAGCATAAATAAACCCCAATCCATTAACCCTAGATTAGAACATAATCGTAGTTCCCTTGACCGGATCTACAAAATACCAGGGGCCAAAAACCATGATGCCCCAAAACCATGTACAAACCCATGCACAAAACCATGGGCGGGTCCACCCACTGGAAAAAAAGGACCAAAAAAAATTTCCGGGGTGCTTCCCTGAACCTCGATAGGGGGGGATACCACCCCCCTTGAACCCCCCGTACATTGTGCCTAGCGCAACGTACAGGGGGAACTATTGCCCCTCCTCTTAACCCCCCCTCCCCTCGCGTGACTAGTCGTGGAAATGATATAACACAAAACCAACATTCTCCCGCTTGTTGTTTTCTTTCCACAGGGGGCCACAGGAGAGCTAAGTCATTAGCCTAGCTTTGCAACACCGATTGTTTCTCTACACTAAGAGAACTTCTGAGTGCTCACAGACTTTGTCAATGCATCTACAACATTCTTCAAAGTGTCCACCTTTACTAGCAACACCCTTTTAGCTTCAACCATATATCTCACAAAGTGATATTGAACATCAATGTGCTTTGTATTTGAATGATAAGCAAAGTTCTTAGCCAAGAAAATCTTACTTTGGCTATCTGATCTATCATATGATTCTTGCTGCACCAACCTTACTTGAACACAATCTCTTGCCTTAAGCTGCACTTCCCCACCATTGTAATTGTACCAACATAACCATATGCCTCACAGCAGTTGAAAAATGCCTCCAATTTGTCTTTTACTCTATCAACCATTGCCTCCAACCATTTAAACATACCCCTTGCTTGATCTTCTTTGGTCAGATCTCAGCCTAAAATCTTGCATCAACAGCCATGAATGTCACTCTTTCCTCCCACAGTCTTCCACAGTATCCATTCATAATCACTAGTGTTATCACCCTAGTAATTCTTAGGTCATGGGATTTTGGTTTATAGTTAAAGAAAACCAGGGGTAACCAAGAACCTCTTTTATAATTCAGGATCTAGCCTTCCTGAGTTCCGAAGAGGGATCTCTCCTTAATATTTAGCTTTGTTTTGTAATGGATTTTAGGCTAGCTATGAGTGGAAAATTTGGTTTTATTTTTTGAATGTTGGTAGGAATAAAGGACTAAAAGGGAAACCATAGAAAGATCCACCTAACCATTGGGAAATTGAGTCAAATTTATAGCAAACAAGACTAGAAAACTAAGGTCAAAAGAACAAATATACTAAGGGCAAGATAGATGATCTTCAGAGGGTTTTAAA
This sequence comes from Pinus albicaulis, assembly GCA_034641835.2. Taxonomy (NCBI): domain Eukaryota; kingdom Viridiplantae; phylum Streptophyta; class Pinopsida; order Pinales; family Pinaceae; genus Pinus; species Pinus albicaulis. The sequence goes on from CM076574.1 coordinate 570,230,990, forward strand.
AGGATATTTTGATGAAGTGGTATGATCTGGACTAAGGGTAGTTAAGAATCCTTAGATCATAGAAAAGGAAGAGGTAAATTGAGGTCAAACGAGACTAAAGAGAAATTAAGGATTTTAAAGTCTGGAAATCAACAGAAAACATAAACATGAAAACTAGTAAAAACAGAGAGATTTTTACACTGATTCTGTAATACCTTTCCTAGTTATTCATTTAAGATGGAGAATAAGACAATATGTATGAATGAAACTTAAATAAATAAACAATAAAAACTGGAAGATACAATACTCATCTGATCAACACGAGGATCATTAGTTATGATGTCTATTTGCTTCAGTTTCCAACTTGCTGCTTCAACTTAACTCACATAAAATCGCAATGTTTCAAAAAAAAAGTCTATAGTAGTCTTTATAGTTTTATTCCACACTAAAATACTTCAAAAAGTGAAGTTTTTATACAAATTCTAAACTAGAATATCTTGAAAAAATATCAAGATTGGTTCACAAAAATCTCTAACTGTTTTACATAAATAGAACTTAAGTAAAGAACATTCAAGACTAATGCATCTATTTAGCACTATTTTTTATGGATATTTGATGACTAAGAGGATAATTTTAATTTTATCCAACTCTTAGTTGATGATGAGACATCTAAGTCACTAACTATTTCCTTTCTTTGTGCATTCTGCTCCAGCAATTCTGCAAAATTGGGGTCCAATGATATCTTTTTATTTATCAATCCAAAATTGACATGTAAAAAATGAAAGAGGTTATTGTATATAAATATGTTGGTGAGATAAAACTCTTTCCATTTCCTAAAATTCATCTCCAACTGTTCAAAATAGTCTTTGCAAACATATGTGTAAAACAGAGTTTTACAGAGTCTGAAAAATAGCCTATAAATATGTGCATGTATCTCTCATTCTGAAATAATTGTGAAAAGAGTGAGATAGGTTTTTGTAGATGGGTCTCTTAGGAACACAAACCTCGTTCATTTTTGTATGATGTATTTCTTATTGGCCACAATATTCTATGAAAAATGATGATTTAACACGAATTTTCTGCAAACAGTGTTCTCCAATATTGTTTAATATTTCCCAATCCATAATAGATGTTAGAAACCTGAGAGAGGTTTTTGTTTATGGACCTCTTAAGAACATAAACCTCCTTCATTTTTTCAAAATTCATCTTGTATTGGTCACAATATGTTCTGAAAAACAATGACTTAAACATGAAATTTGTGCAAAAAAATGTCCCTTCTTGCTCTCTTTTTCATCTTTTCACCTTTTTGTTCTTTTAACTGTTTTACTTTCACTTTAGATAAAATTCATTGTTGGTGAAATTATTTTCATCTCTTTTTACCATTTTACTGCCTCTGTATTTACTTTTATTGTTTACCTTTGACTGCTCTTGTAACTTTGTTTTAACTTTCACTCTGACTTTTACCTGATACACTTTAACCACTGATACTCTTTAACTGTTAGGTTTTCAATGTCATTATGAATTCTGATTTCACTTTTACCATTCACTGTGCAAATTCCATCATTCTGATCTCTCTCTGACTTGATTTTATTTTTTCTTTGTATACAAACTGTTTGTTGAATGAAGCTTTTGATTTAAGATCTGAGAATTTGGAGCAAACAATTTTGTCAACTAATATTGAAATTTTTGACCCAAATCCATATTCTGATGATAACCTGCAAAAATAAAAAAATTTGTTAATGAAATCTAGGTCTGCAGGGAGCTGTTTGAAGGTTTTTTGAAAGTCTTGTGGAATGGGATCAGTCTGTGGAGGTTTTAACTCTGTTTTTTAAGGATTCTTAGGCTTACTTCTACAAGATTAGACTGTTTGCAGGAGTTTTTCACTTTAACAGAGATGAAACTAAGCAATTTAGGCTAAGGATGGATTATTTTGGGCTTTTTTGCTCAATTAGGTTTTCTGAATGGGTTTGATTGAAAATAGGGAATATGAAGGTAATTCAGAGGTTTTAGTTGTTCAGATCCTTGAATTTAATCTTTAAACTGTGAAAATTGAGGAAATTGGCTTTTAAAAAGGTTCAGAGTCAAAAACATGGCTTTCTGGGAAAATTAGTCAAGGAGGCTCAACAATTGTGTCTTTAAGTAGTTTTCTGAAGGTTGAAGGCACAAATGATATGCAAATAATAAAAACTAAGGTTTAAAACTTAAGTTTTATCAACACACATAATATTTATTACAGGTCGAAATTAATGGCGGGAGTGGTTTTTTCGTTTCAAAGCAAAAACCAGTGGTGGTTATCGCATCGCTTTCGAACGGTAACTGGTTTTTAGCTTTTACAATGCGATCTAGTGAAATTAGGACACGTAGTGGGTGGTGGTTTCATAAAACAGTTTTTTTCGCAAAAAAAAAATTGGCAACTTCGCTCAATCACTTTAGAAATGCGATATGGGATTCGCGCCGTCGGATTTGGTTGAGTGAAGCGAATGGCTAAGATGCGTCAGGAATATGCAGGGAAATAAGATGGGACCAGGTACTATAATCTGTACCATTGATTTGGTAAGGGGGGATCGACGATTTAAATTTGATCTGATAGGAAATGGTGGGGGCGGGGAAGGATTTATCGGATTTAGTTTGGATCGTCAGATTAAAGGGATTAAGATGATCAGAGGGTCAGGAATGAATGCGAAAAGGATTCGTTTATGTTTAATGAAATTTATGTATAAAAGGATTTTATACATGAAATGGACGAGTTATTATATTAACGAGGGTTTAATATTGTGGTAGGGGAATATGTATCTGGAAAATGGGATAAGGCTAAAGCTTTCACCATGGGTAAAACTTATAAGGGGAAAGGTGAATACACTTCCTTTTCTTCGCTGTTATATATACACATTGTGTAAATAAATAATGCATTTGCAATATTATTTTTATTATATAGTTTTGTGTCAAAGGGGTAACTTCGGGATGTTTTTCAACATGTGCTTAATATCTTTGACACAAAAGTGTATATTAAATGGGTTTTTGGGATATTAAATAAAAGGGAACTATATTAATAGGACTAGGATAATTGATAGGGAGTTAATAAAATATGTTAAGTGTTAATATGAAAAGGAAAAAATGAATACTCAAAACATACCATTATAACCAAGAAAAGTAAAGATCAAAGCAAAAATTGCATTTATGATAATTTCATCACTTCTACTTAGGATAAAATGTTATTTTGAGGGTTTTATACTTGATAATATGTAGGAAGTTAATCAAATGAGGATTAGAGCATCATTAAGTAAAAACGAGCTTTTTACTTATGATTTTTCCTGGTAAATGAATGCATGAATGGAAAATAATGTGACTTGTGGGATTAATATAGACATTTAACATTTTCAACTTATCAACCATAGAGCCTTGGGTTCGGTCCCAACAGACATCAAGGAAATGCCTTGAGCCTTTCTGGCTGATAGTTTTAGAATGATAAATGGATATGGGAAAGGGAAGTTAGTTATTTGCAGCCCTGGTGAATAATATTTACAATGATGCTTCTCACCTTCTTCTACCTACCCAATTTAATTGCTAACATTTTCTCTTCCATTTTGATTAGGTGCATTTGAGCTAGCAACCTTTACAACATTTATTCTTTCTGAAAGCAATAAAACTATCTAATTCTACACTTATTTCATCCAACAATCCAGATTAAACTATTGGGTTCAATTATTCTCTACCTAACTACTTAATTGTCATGATTAAACTGTATGACAACTCTTTATTCTCTATCTACAACAAGTGAAATTGAAACATGACAAGTCAAGATTAAACTGTTCAACTCATCACAGATTATGGCATTTATTGACACTCTGCCATAATCAACTGCAAAAAGTAATAGTAGTGGCATTTAGACTTGCACACTTTCATGTTTTATTCATCTTTTTTCTTTTGGGGTATATTATTTTTTCTAAGTCCTTTGATGTTTCTTTTAGGACTTTTTACCCTCTTATTGATTTTTGATTTTTTTTTTTTTACAAATAATGGGAAAATAACTTGCAAAAAGAAAAGTTTGTACATATTTATAAGATTACCATCAGTCAAGTCAAAATTATGAATCCTATATTTATAGGTTGCTAACATCGGCTTCACTTGGGGATGGCATTTCCTAGTGAAATGTCAAGAACTCTGAGATCAATAGCCTTCATCTTTGACCTGTAATGATCTTAGTAAGTGTCTTCTGTCTTCTACAAACTGAAATCTGATCTGAAACTAAAACAACACACAACAATTTTCAAACCAACTTATAGATCTTGAACATCTTTAGGACCTCATCCTTGGCTTTAAATCTTAATGAAAAACTAGCTGAAAATTAAAATATAAAAAAAAGGCTGAAAATTCTGAGCTTATTGGCACTCATCTACTTACTCTAATCTACTAAAAATCTTATTGAATCAGGTAATAAAAAATGTCAATGAAGCCAATCAAGTAGTTGTAGAAATGAATGAATAATTTGACTACTTGTGATCAAACTTGGAAGTATAACTTGATCATGTGATTTCATAATCAATGATAAGATGCGAAAAGGAAATTGCTGATATATTTGATCCTCATAGATAAAACATGTTTGCATTTTTGAGCTAAAAATATTCTCCATATAATTTTCTATAGGATCATTAAAAGCATAATGTATGATTTGTGCTTCTAGGCCTTCAATGACTAGTTGCTCAGTTGTATTCTAAATATTAATCCTTGAAACTATTTCTTCAGCCTTGTGTTTGAAAGAATAATCATCCTCAATATGTAGGTCAAAAGATATTACAATTTCCTCTTGCTTAGGAGAAGGAATATTTTCCAAGAATTCTTTAGGATTTTGGAAATTATTTATATGATTGAATTTGAGAATGAAAAAGTTTAATTTCATTTTCATAATTTTCAGAAATTATCTCAAGAGCACATTTTTTAAGTTGAGGAGAATATTTTATTAATTTCAAAATAAGAAAGATAGCTCTTAAAAAATCCTAAACAAGCTGAAATTGTAAGATCTCATCCCTCAAAATAGCTAGTGATTGTTCTGTGAAATTATCTTGAATTGGGAAAGCATAATTATCATCATACTGATCATATTTAGGCAAATCTTCAGAAGAAGAAATGTCATCAATTATAAACATTGGATCAACAGATTTCTCTTCCAACAATCCTAATATATCTTGATCAGATTGGTTGCATTCTATTTGAAAGTCATTATTTTGCTCAATAGGAGTGCTATCAAGTAATGGGCCTTTTTGGGAAGGTAGAATAACATGAGCATCAACTTGTTCTTCTGTCTCTTCATGGATAAAAAATTTAGTACATTCATCAACATTAGAAGAAGTAGAAACAATTTCTTCATTATGTAAATATTTTGAGGATGATTGCATGTTTAGAAGAAAATTTATTTCTTCTTCGGTGAGGTGGGGTGGGAATCTCTGAATTCTTAGATTTAAAGTACAATTTTTTTTTTATCTTATCTAAAAATTGATCATGAGGTTGAATATTTTCTTTAATTCTATTCAAAACATTAAATGAAACATCATTTGTTAATACAGAGGGGTTTTGTGGATCTTGATTCATCTCCTGATCTATTTCATCTTTGTTTAACTCCTCTTTATTATTATGACATTTAACTTGAGAATGAAAGTTCTGGAATTCTTCTAATAAATCTTCAGGATGCCAATTTTCAAAATCTTCATCAATATTTTTAAGGTAATGTATGAGATCTTCAGCTTGATCACAACAATTTTCAGCTAATGATAAAGATGGAAAATCTTCTTTGTAATGCTCATAAAATACCTTATGAAAATATTTTAGAGAAAACAAACTTGCAAGTTTGGGAGCTTTGTACCATTCCCTTGCTTTTCCTTCTAAGGTTGCCATGAATATATTCATGAGGCAATCCTCATGCCAATCACCCTTCAATCTTGATGAGTGTATATGAAATTTAATGAGATGTAGTAAAGGATCATCAATATTCTCATCTCGAAACATGGGCAGATTGTTACCAAAATTTACCTTTGGTAGCTTGTGTGGAAATCCAGGTATGTGATCTCTGCTCATGGGAGAATATCTTCATTTTATTCTTGGATCATCTTGAAAATAAGCCATAACGAAAGGCCACGGTATCTGTAAAACCAAGTTAGATCCTTATATAAAATACAATATATATTGAAAAACTTTCTTAACGAGAAAGAACATAATGTCTTGGATTAAGATCCAAGTTGAAAGACTGATCTTTCCATATTGTTCTTCCAGGTTCATTCCTCCAGTGGAGTCTTGATTGTGAAATTGATTTGGAGTCGCGAGGTGGATGATTTTAACCTTTGTGTGTTTGATCACTATCCACCATCATAGATCAGATCTGAACCTGTAAAATATTTCTGAAGAAAAAGGTTAGTCTTCCCTAGCGGAGTCTCCATTATATTACCCACAACTTTTAAACTTAATCTTAAAGTAGAAAATATATGTTTTAAAAATATTCTTCCAAGATTAAACTTAAAACTAGAGAGTGGTTAGTTCCACAGTATGGTTGCCAGTATGTTTTCACCCTAGTAATTTTTAGGTCGTGGGATTTTGGTTTATAGTTAAAGAAAAGCAGGGGTAACCAAGAACCTCTTTTAGAATTTAGGATCTAGCCTTCCTGAGTTCTGGAGAGGGATCTCTCATTAAGATTTAGCTTTTTTTTTGTAATGGATTTTAGGCTAGATATGAGTGGACAATTTGGTTTGATTTTTTGAATGTTGGTAGGAATAAAGGACTAAAAGGGAAACCATAGAAAGATATACCTAACCATTGGGAAATGGAGTCAAATTTATAGCAAACAAGACTAGAAAACTAAGGTCAAAAGAACAAATATACTAAGGGCAAGATAGATGATCTTCAGAGGGTTTTAAAAGGCGATTTTGATGAAGTGGTATGATCTGGACTAAGGGCAGTTAATAATCCTTAGATCATAGAAAAGGAAGAGGTAAATTGAGGTTAGACGAGGCTAAAGAGCAATTAAGGATTCTAAAGTCTAGAAATCAACAGAAAACATAAACATGAAAACTAGTAAAAACAGAGAGATTTTTACACTGATTTTGTAATACCTTTCCTAGTTATTCATTTAAGATGGAGAATAACACAAGATGTATGAATGAAAATCAAATAAATAAACAATGAAAACTGGAAGATACAATACTCATCTGATCAGCACGAGGATCATTAGTTATGATGTCTATTTGCTTCAGTTTCAGCCTGCTGCTTGAAATTAACTCACATAAAATCCCAATGTTTCAACAAAAAAGTCTATAGTAGTCTTGATAATTTTATTCCACACTAAAATACTTCAAAGAGTGAAGTATTTATACAAATTCTAAACTGGAATATCTTGAAAAAATATCAAGATTGGTTCACAAATATCTCTAACCGTTTTACATAAATAAAACTTAAGTAAAGGACACTCAAGAATAATGCATCTACTTGGAACTATTTTTTATGGATAGGTGATAACTAAGAGGATAATTAGAATTTTATCCAACTCTTATTTGATGATGAGGCATCCAAGTCACTAACTATTTCCTTTCTTTGTGCATTCTGCTCCAGCAATTCTGCAAACTTGGAGTCCAATGATATCTTTATATTTCTCAATCTGAAATAGGTATGTAAAAAATGAAAGAGGTTATTGTAGATAAATATGTTGGTGAGATAAATGTCTTTCAGGTTCCTAAAAATTCCTCTCTAGCTGTTCACAATAGGCTTTGTACAAAGATGTGTAAAACAGAGTTTTACAGAGTCTGAAAAATAGCCTGTAAATATGTGCATGTATCTCTCCTTATGAAATAACTGTGAAACAAGTGAGATAGGTTTTTGTATATGGGTTTGTTAGGAACAAAAAACTCCTTCAGTTTTATATGATGTATTTCTGATTGGCCACAATATTCTCTGGAAAATTATGACTTAACAGGAATTTTGTGCAAAAAGTGCTCTCCAATATTGTTTAATATTTCCCAATCCATAATGTCTGTTAGAAAAGTGAGAGAGGTTTTTGTAGGTGGACCTCTTAAGAACATAAACCACCTTCAGTTTGGAAAAATTCATCTTTTACTGGTCACAATATGTTTTGCAAAACAATGAATTAAACAGGAAATTTGTGCAAAAAATGTCCCTTCTTGCTCTCTTTTTCATCTTTTCACCTTTTTGTTCTTTTAACTGTTTTACTTTCACTTTAGATAAAATTCATTGTTGGCGAAAGTATTTTCATATCTTTTTACCATTTTACTGCCTCTGTATTTACCTTTATTTTTTACCTTTGACTGCTCTTGTAACTTTGTTTTAACTTTCACTCTGAATTTTACCTGATACACTTTAACCACTGATACTCTTTAACTGTTATGTTTTCAATGTCATTGTGAATTCTGATTTCACTTTTACCACTCACTGTGTAAATTCCATCATTCTTATCTCTCTCTGACTTGATTTTATTTTTTCTTTGTATACAAATTGTTTGTTGAATGAAGCTTTTGATTTAAGATCTGAGAATTTGGAGCAAATAATTTTGTCAACTAGTATTGAAACTGTTGACCCAAATCCATATTCTGATGATAACCTCAAAAATCAAACAATTTGTTAATGAAATCTAGGTCTGCAAGGAGGTGTTTGAAGGTTTTTTGAAAGTCTTGTGGAATGGGATCAGTCTGTGGAGGTTTTAACTCTGTTTTTTATGGATTCTTAGGCTTACTTCTGCAAGATGAGACTGTTTGCAGGAGTTTTTCACTTTAACAGAGATGAAACTGAGCAATTTAGGCTAAGGATCGATTCTTTTGGGATTTTTTGCTCAATTTTTTTTTTTCTGAATGGGTTTGATTGAAAACAGGGAATAATGAAGGTAATTCAAAGGTTTTAGTTGTTCAGATCGTTGAATTCAATCTTTAAACTATGAAAATTGAGGAAATTGGATTTTAAAAAGGTTCACAGTTGCAAACAAGGCTTTCTGGGAAAATGGGTAAGGGAGACTCAACAATGGTGTCTATAAATAGTTTTATGAAGGTCGAAGGTGCAAATGATATGCAAATAATAAAAACTAAGGTTGAAACCTTAATTTTTATCAAAACATAACATTTATTATAGGTTGAAATTAATGGCGGGAGTGGTGTTTTCGTTTGAAAGCAAAAACCAGTGGTGGTTATCGCACTGATTTAGAACGGTACCTGGTTTTTAGCTTTTACAATGCGATCTAGTGAAATTATGACACGTAGCGGGCAATGGTTTCATAAAACATCTTTTTTCGCAAAAAAATTTCGGAAACTTTGCCTGATCACTTCAGAAATGCGATATGGGATCCGCGCCGTCGGATTTGGTTGAGTGAAGAAAACAGCTAAGATCCGTCAGGAAGATGCAGGGAAATAAGATGGGACTAGGTACTATAATCTGTACCATTGATTTGGTAAGGGGAGATCGATGGTTTAAATTTGATCCGATAGGAAATGGTGGGGGCGGGGAAGGATTTATCAGATTTAGTTTAGATCATTGGATTAAAGGGATTAAGATGATCGAAGGGTTAGGAATGAATGCGAGGAGGCTTCGTTTATGTTTAATGAAATTTATGTATAAAAGGATTTTATACATGGAATGGATGGGTTATTATATTAACCAAGGTTTAATATTGTGGTAGGGGAATATGTATATGGAAAATGGGATAATGCTAAATATTTCACCATGGGTAAAGCTTATAAGGGGAAAGGTGAATACACTTCCTTTTCTTCGTTGTTCTATATACACATTGTGTAAATAAATAGCGCATTGCAATATTATTTTTATTATATAGTTTGAGATTTGTTAAAAGTATAAAACTATAGGGGAGAGGGGAAATATTTTTATGGGTAGTTTTGTGTCAAAGGAGTAACTTCGAGATGTTTTTTCAATATGTGCTTAATATATTTGACACAAAAGTGTATATTAAATGGGTTTTGGGATATTAAATAAAAGGGAACTATATTAATAGGACTAGGATAATTGATAGGGAGTTAATAAAATATGTTAAGTGTTAATATGAAAAGGAAAAAGTGAATACTCAAAACATACCATTATAACCAGGAAAAGTGAAGATCAAAGAAAAACTTGCATTTATGATAATTTCATCACTTCTACTTAGGATAAAATGTTATTTTGAGGGTTTTATACTTGATAAGATGTAGGAAGTTAATCAAATGGGGATTAGAGAATCATTAAGTAAAAATGAGGTTTTTACTTATGATTTTTCCTGGTAAATGAATGCATGAATGGAAAATGATGTGATTTGTGGGATTAATATAGAAATTTAACATTTTCAACTAATCAACCATAAAGCCTTGGGTCCAGTCCCAACAGAAGTCAAGGAAATGCCTTGAGCCTTTCTGACTGATAGTTTTAGAATGATAAATGGCTATGGGGAAGGGAAGTTAGTTATTTGCAGCCCTGGTGAATAATATTTACAATGATGCTTCTCACCTTCTTCTACCTACCCAATTTAACTGCTAACATTTTCGCTTCCATTTTGATTAGGTGCATTTGAGCTAACAACCTTTACAACCTTTATTCTTTCTGAAAGCAATAAAACTATCTAATTCTACACTTATTTCATCTAGGAATCCAGATTAAAATGTTGGATTCACTTATTCTCCGCCTAACTACTGAATTGTCATGATTAAAATGTATGACAATTCTTTATTCTCTATCTACAACAAGTGAAATTGAAACATGACAAGTCAAGATTAAACTATTCAACTCATCACAGATTATGGCATTTATTGACACTCTGCCATAATCAACTGCAAAAAGTAATAGTAGTGGCATTTAGACTTGCACACTTTCATGTTTTATTCATCTTTTTTTCTTTTGGGGTATATTAATTTTTTTTAAGTCCTTTGATGTTTCTTTTAGGACTTTTTACCCTCTTTTTGGTTTTTTGATTTTGATTTTAATTTTTTTTACAAAATATGGGAAAATAACTTGTAGAAAGAAAAGTTTGTACATATTTACAAGATTACCATCAGTCAAGTCAAAATTATGAATCCTATATTTATAGGTTGCTAACAACTACTTCCATGCAAATATCTAAAAACCCGCTTCATTGTTGTCTAATGCTCCTTCCCTGGGTTTGACATAAACCTGCTCAATACTCCCACAACATGTGCAATGTCTGGTCTAGTACAGACCATTGCATACATCAGGCTACCCACTACACTTGCATATGGAACACAGGACATATCCTCCTCTTCTTCTTGTGTCTTGGGACATTTTTCAGCAGACAGCTTTGTACCTACAAGAATCAGAACATTCACCGGTTTACTATCCTGCATATTGAACCTCTACAATATAGTCTTGACATACTTCCTCTGGTTTAACTAGAGCTTCCTCTTTGCCCGATCTCTCTTAATTTCCATGCCCAAAATATAGTTTGCAGCACCAAGATCCTTCATGTCGAATTTGGAGAACAACTAGGTCTTCAAATCTTGGATAATTTCTTTGTCATTTCCAATCAACAACATATCATCCACATACAAGACAAAATAAATAACATGGTCACCAATTAATTTAAAATAAACACAGTGATCCTCCTTGCTTCTTGTGAAGCCAAGTCCCTGTATATAGGTATCATATTTCTGATACCACATCCTTGATGACTGTTTTAACCCATACAGAGACTTCTTTAACCTGCATACTAGTTATTTCTTCCCCTTCGCCATAAAGCCTTCAGGTTGTTTCATGTAGATCTCCTCTTCCAGATCCCTGCGAAGAAATTCTATATTCACATCCATATATTCTACCTCAAAATCAAATGTAGCAGCAACAGATAAAAGTAATATAATAGAAGTAACTTTGGCAATAGGAGAAAAAATATCACCAAAATCAATTCCTGACACCTAGGAATAACCTTTCTCTACCAACCGAGCTTTTTATTTCTCCACCTTTCATTCTACATTCATCTTCTTCTTAAATACCCATTTTCTCCTCATGGGCTTCCTTCCAGTCGAAACCTCCACCAGATCCCAAGCCTCATTTTTATGCAAGGATGCCATTTCATCAACCATGGCCTCCTTTCATAGTTTTCCATCTTCTGAATCTACTGCCTCCCTGAAGGTTCTGGGATCATCATTAGTTATAGTTAAAGAAAAATTTGAATAGAAAGCAGATGGACTATACCTTTCTGGTTGTCTTCTTTCCCGAATTGATCTTCTCACAACTGGAGTTTGTGGCTATTCCTCTTTTGAGTCTTATTTTGTTGTAGAGTTTGATTCATCCTCCTTTAGCTCAAACTCTATCTTCTCAAGTTCCTTTGGTAGGAATTCATGTTTAACAACATCTTTCACCTCTCTAAACACTACATCTTGGTTGTACACAACCTTCCTTATTTCCAAGTTCCAACGCTTGTAACCCTTTAAACCATCCTTATACCCAATAAAGATGCACTGTTTAGATTTATTATCCAACTTTCTCCTTTTCTCCTTTGGAACATGTACATATGCATCACATCCAAATACCCTTAGATGTGAAAGAGAGGGTTTCTTACCAGTCCATACCTCATGTGGAGTCTTATCCTCCAATGCTGATGAAGGTGATCTGTTAACCAAGTAACATGTAGTCTCCACTGCCTCTTCCCAGAATTCTTGTCCTAACTTGGTACCACCGAGCATGCTTCTTTCCTTTTCCATCAATGTTCTATTCATTGTTTTTGCAACTCCGTTTTGTTGAGGTGTGTATGGAGTAGTCTTCTGCCGTGATATACCACACTTCTTACAAAACTCTTCAAATTCCTTCTTGCAGAACTCCCCACCATTATCTGTCCTCAACACCTTTATCTTCTTCTCTATCTGGTTTTCCACTAGAGCCTTAAATTATTTAAATATGTCAAAGACTTTAGATTTATTCCTCAAGAAATATATCCATGTATTCCTTGAGAAGTCATCTATGAAGGAAACATAGTACACAGACTTACCTAGTGATGGAACCGACACAGGTCCAAACACATCACTATGTGCAAGCTCTAATATCTTGTTTTCCCTCTTAGCACTAGAAGGAAAACTCACCCGATTCTACTTCCCATATACACAATTTTCACAGAAATCAAAATTCAGAGAGCTACTAGACATAACTTCTACCATACCATTTCCATGCAGTATCTGAAGGCCCTTCTCTCCAATATGTCCAAGCCTTTGATGCTATAGCATGGAATTTTCTCCTGGGACTGTTAGGATTTCCGCTCCACTTTCGGGAACCACAGAAATGTTGCACCCATCAATAACAATGCTTCCCTAAAGCTTGTACAGAGTTCCAATCCAAACTCCCCACATTAATACCAGTGCTCTCTGAACCATCTTACAAGCATCTTTCTCAAACATTGTTTTTACACCTGCATCATCCATCTTGCTTACAAAAATAATATTTCTGGCCAATGCAGGAATGTGCAGAACACCAGGAAATGTTTTGATCCTTCCACCTTGCATATTTAGCTTGAATTTTCCATGTCCGATGATTCTGGCCTTCCTATCATCACCTAAGAAAACATCATTACCATCATATTTCTCATACTCGCAGAACCACTCCCTATGGGTAGTGAAGTGAAAGGATGCACCCGAGTCAATCAACTATGACTCATGATCTACATGTGTATTTGAAGAATAAGCCAAATACACATCCCCACCTTCATCCAAGGTGGTTTTTTCCTCTGCAGAAGGAGTATCATCAGATCCCTTTCCTTTCTTAGGATTTTTAGATCTGCAGTCCTTTTTGTAGTGCCCTTCCTTTCCACATTTCCAGCACACCTTTACAAACTTTCCAGGAGATTTATATCTCCCTCTAGATTTAGATCTCCCACTTGAAACTTTATTCTTGCTTCTGTTCTAGGACCTTCCTCGTACAGATAAGGCATCTCCATTCTGACCCTCCATATTTCTCCGTCTCATTTCCTCCAATAGCAAGGCTGAGATAGTGTCATCAAAATTCAAGGTAGTTGTATTGCTACCTATTACAATAACCAGACTATCTAACGAACCTTCTAGAGAACACAACAAAATGATGCACTTATCTTCATCTAAGATTTTAATATCAACATATGAAAGTTGACTTTCCACAGTATTGAAGGCATTCAGATGCTCTGTCACCAAGTCTCCATCCTTCATCCTAAGGTTATACAAATTTTTCCATAGGAACAATTTATTCACTAGAGACTTAGATTGGTACAAAGTCCCTAGATTGTCCCACAAGGTCTTCGCCGTAGCTTCCCCAGATACATTCAATAATACTGAATCTGAGACACACAACTGTATTGTGCTCTTTGCCTTCTGATCCAGCTTCTTCCAGTCTTCATCTGACATTGTTGTTAGTTTAGTACCTGGATCTACCGTGATCCACTGATCTTTATCCACCAGCAGATCCTCCATATTGAGCTTCCACAACTCAAAACTATGACCATTAAATTTATCGATCTCTATCTTCCCACCACTCGCCATCTTCTTTCAGCGCAAGAATCGATCCTGCAGATCTCCCACTGAACAAGGTCTACCTCAGGCTCGAGAAAAAAACCCCTCAGTAGCAAAGGTGCCCCCTTGAAGCTAAAACTACTCTGATACCAAATGTAGGTTTTAACCCTGTACATAAATTAGGTGCAAAAGAATCTAAAAAATAGAAAATAAACAATAGCGAGAGCATAAAACATAAAACATATATACACAGATATTTTCCCCTAGATCCCAAATCAGGACGACCAGCTTGATTTTTCTTTTATATTCCTTTTATTGTTACAAAAAATATATATACATGTTAAAGCATACATAAACCCCAATCTATTAACCCTGGATTAGAACATAACCATAGTTCCCTTAATCGAATCTACAAAATACCAGGGGCCAAAAACCATCATGCCCCAAAACCATGTGCAAACCCATGCACAAAACCATTGGCGGGTCCGCCCACCGGAAAATAAGGACCAATTTTTTTTTTCTGGGCCCTGCCCCGAACCCCAACAGGGGGGGCTACCACCCCCCTTGTTACCCCCCCCCCTCCCCCTCTGCGTGTGACTAGTCATGGAAAGAATATAACACAAAACCAACAACCATGAAGTGTTCACATGCTCCAACCTGTAGGTGACTTCATGCACCAACCTAGCACCTCCCTACCACCCTATAATGATCATAAATAAGACAAGAGTGTAAAATCCTTTACCAGGGACAATGATCCATGATACAATATGGTTCACAATTATTTCTTGAATTATACCAATCACACTATGTCCTGCAACCCAACCATAACATTATCCAACAATGACACTTATACCTCCAAACAATGCCTCTCCAACTCTAGGAAGATTGAATATTTTACAATAATGTCTCTTTTACAATTTTACAATGATGATTTTTACAATATTGACTTTTGACACTACCTGATACTTGAATTGACACTACTTCTTTGAACACTTGCAATTGCTGAAGTATTGTTGTTCTTGCTTCAAGTAATGGTACTTTGGCGTTGCATTGTCCTTCTAGTATGTGTCTGAGTTGTCCTATTGTGTGCTCCTTCCTACAAATGCATTAATGAATAAGACCCAAACCAATATACAATCAAAATACTTACATTGTCCTCCAAACCATATGTTGAAGAAATATTCAAAATCCAAATGTAAATACATTCAACATTTATGAACAAAAGCCTTAAAAGTACATACAAAATACTTACATTGTCCTGCAAAAAAACATGCCAGATATGATATTCAACTTAAAATTCAAACATTGATCATACATACATTGTTGTAACACACATACCCTTGATTGTTGATCTGTTTTCCTTACTGCAGTAATCCTTGACTGCATATTTTTTCTTGCCTTCTAGAAGCTCGATATTGAATCTGCTGTATCTATGTAATTTTAGATCTCCAAGGTCTAAAATTGTGTCATGTATTAGCCCTCTGAGTCCTATTTCCAAGCCCGTAGGTCTGATCAATATTGGATTCTTCAATAAATAGTTATGGCCAATCTCCTATGATGGCTTGATTATAGACTAGTTCAGTAGAGAAAACTTGTACGAAGTGCCACATGTCACTGTTTCAACCTTTGGTCCTGAAAAAGATATCCAATAAACTAAAATCCATCCTCTTTCTGTCACTTTTTATGAAATTTGAATCCAATTATCAGAGATAAAGTTATGATGATTTTCTCAAGGTTACCTATTTGACATGAAATTCGGGAGCCTACAAAACCCTAACTTCCTCAGATCATATCTCTGAAAATATAGTGAACCAATACCTAAAATTTGGTCATGCACTTCATTAATATTTAAATGCAAATGTTTTTCTTTTTCAGCATATGAATCTTCGCAGAAACAAAGTTATAGTGATAATTCCACGATGACCTATTTTTAGTAGTGAAATCCTTACATTAGGAGGATATGGGGGTCACAATTTATATAAATGATTAGGTTGGGAGGGTTATCAACAAGTAAACATTGGAGGGATTTTAGGAGTTTAAAAAATTATTAATTATTTAATATTAAATGACCTCAACCAATGGTTAGTGTCATGCTACAACCCCATGGGTTTTTAGCCCACTATGGTTACTAACTTCAAACATGAATATCTGTCAAACCGTGAAGAATTACATGGCATGCCATATATCAACGGAAACATCTCGACATGTAGAATCCATAAAAAATATGCTTGAATCAGAATAGAGTAATTTTTCAAGAAAAAATTCCCATGCAAGGTCGGGGTAGCCCTTGGTGCTGCTTGGGTTGACATCAATGATAGCCGCTCATCAATAGTTTTTATTGTTCTATGGAAAAGACCCAATATTTCTTGGATGATAAAAGTAGTAAATATAGATTTTAATTGACTTGAAACAAAAAAATCCAATCAAAACATAAATTTTACAACTTAAACCACAAGGCCAATTTTTACTTTCCAAGAGATTGAAAAAACTCAAAGAAAAAAATAATGCAATCAAAGAAAATAAAATATTTCAAGGACCAAGACACAGTAATTATTTTCCAGAATAAATTCTAAAAATATATAATTTCTAAGACCAACGTGGACCTCTAGTCAACACTAGTGGTCTGTAGTGCGACTGCTCCAGCAAAAACCATTGCTGGCAACATGACTGTAACTGTTCAAAAGTGTGCTAATAAAGGAAAATAGGGATAAAATAGGAAATTATTGAGGGAAAAATTTAGACTTGATACCTAAAAACACTTACAAGCCAGAATGAAGACTGAAAAAAGCCACACAAGCAGTCGTTCAAAGGTTGGCCATGTTATCACTCAGGTTTTCCTTGAAGTTGTGGAAGAGGAAAGTATACCCGAAGTAACCACAAACCAACCTTCAGATGCAGAATCTAGCCAATCTGCATCCAGAGAGGGCTCTCTCTTTATAATTTATCTTTGTTCTTAGAAAATTTTAGGCTAGTTATAAGTCCAAGAAATGTGTTTGAAAATGGTGGAATTCGCCAACTAAGGGCAAGGTTGAATATTTTCAGGCCATTGTGCTATGGAGTCAAAGGATGGCTTTACTAGATCAATCTTTTACACACAGGATGGCTTTGCAGGGCAAGATAGCCAAACAGAGAACAATTTTAAGGAATTCAAGTGGATGGAATGGGTTTGAAGGGATGAAAGGCACTCAAGAATCTTTCAACATGTTCAAAAGAAAGGAATGGAATGATTAAAAATAAAGAGCAGTGAAGAATTCTTTACTATAGTAATCAAAATTTTTAGATTAGCGAAGCAAGAGCATTTAAGAATTCATTGCTTATAACCAATCTAGAAGAATACATTTTAGAATAATCACAACTAAACTCAGAGTACAATTAAGTAAATTCTGAGTTATTCTTTTATGTCAATTATTCAGAAATGGACACAATGATATTATAAACATATATAAAACTTAAGACATAGGATAGAAAGACTTATTGAACTGCAATCCGACACATGAATCCTGCAAAAAGTCCTGAGCTTCAAATTGTCATCCAACAAGCCACAAATATATTTCTCCAAAACACTTTTATTCCAAAAACATCAATGTCACAGCGAAGTAGTAGAATCCACCCTCAATATTCTCTTTGAGGGTTTATTTATACAAAAAATGATTGAAAATATCTCACACTAACCTAGCCACTAATCTAGAGTGACTAATGAATAAGTTACAATAAAAAGGAGACAAATGGTCTCGTAGATAGGACAAAAAGTAATTGCTGGTGTGCTGTTTCCTTCTTTTGTGGATGTGCTGGAGGCAGGTGCTATAATAGGGCTCGATGCTGTCCCTTTGAGTAATTCTTTTGCTTGTTTGATACTCTTTGTTTCTACTGATACTCTTTTAACTGCCCAACTGATACTCTTTAACCTGTGCTCATTATTTATCTTTTACATAATAGTAAAAAGATAAAATTCTTAACCTGAAGATAAATTTTATAAAATGTCCAATAAGTCTTCCCACCACTGATCTTTTGCTATTATGGTCCTTTTAAGTTTTATTAATGTTTCATCAGCCTCTGTGTATCTGTAAAAAGTGGGCTGATTAGGGAACAAATACTTTATTTCCTGCTCAAGATGAAACAAATTCTTTAACCTGTCGTAGAGATTCCTCCCTGTTGGCAATGTTGCTTCTGATGAATTAATAGAATAAGCAGTTGTGTTATGAGCATGTATATCTATTTTATTAACATAGTTTTCTAGGTCCATTATCTTTTCCTCTGCGAGCATAGGACTGGGTAACCCATTGTCCAATAAAACCTGAAATTTCCCTTTAAAAGCATTGATTTCTTCCAGAATATCTGAGCATTTCCTTTCCAAATTCTGCATAAGAGTTCTTTTGTAAAAACTCTTTTTATTTCTAAAATAGTGCCTGTCTTGTCATCAATTCCTAATTCTGAAAGCTGTTGCTTAGTCCGGGTGTTCAAAAACTGTAAAAGTTGATTGGCTTGCTCAAGTCTGCCCCTTAATTCATCTCTTGTTTTGTCTATTTCTTCCTGAGCTACTTTGATCAAGTCATTTTGTTCAAAGATTGTTTGAACAAAGGACCAAATACTTTTTATTGACTCAATTATATTATCCTAAAGAATTTCATTTATTTCTCTCAAAGGCTTCTCTAACGAAAGATCTTTTTCTAAAGCCTTAACCAATTTTTCCAATCTTTTAATTTCCCTGGTATTATCAGCAACAGTCCTTTTAGACATATCATATTTCTGCTCCAAATTTTCTAACTGCAATTTTGTGGTTTTAAGTTCTGTGACTCTGAGTTTTAAACTTTCCATTTGTTTTACCAATTAATCAAAACTTAAACCAGAAGTGTTTCCCTGTGCTGACTCTGTTTGTTGATCTGCTGTTGTGGTACCTGTAGAGATCCCTGTTGTAGATGTTTGCATGATATCCTGCTTTTATTTTAATGCCTGTTCCAATTCTTTCTCTGTTTCACTCAGTTGCTCAGTGATTTTTAAGAGCAACTCCATCATCTCTTCCTGTGAATATTCCTTCAAAACTTCTTGGGTCTGGGGATGCCTTGAGGCTGGCAATTTCAACTCCTTTCTCAGTGCAGTGATATCATCATCTTTCTTTTTAATTAGTGCTTCAATGCTTTTGATATCTTTGGGATTGTGAACCAAACTGATGATTATATCTTCCAGAGACTTTATTCTGTTATCTTTTGCCTGAGAAGAAGCCTTCTCAATTTGCAACTGTGTGTTTGTATTATTTAAAGAATCTCGCAGCCTAAGGGCTGCCATGGCCTTATCAGTAAGGGTGGAGTATATCATCTCCCCATTTTGTCTATGCAACTCTATCTGGTCCAAGTGATGAATGTCTTTTGCTAGGACCTCAAAATTGGTCCTAATATAATCAGATGCTGTCATGCACTTTGGCACCTTGGATTTAAAATGGCTCATCATCATTTTGCCTTGTTGAATGTCAAATGTTGACATTAATATTTCCTGATTGTGTGGAGCCATTTTTAGATACTGATCATATACCTTCATTCTCAATGGATCATTCATTGCTTTTATATTAATGAAAGTTCTCTTGATATCACCTGCATCTGTTTTTGGTGGCTTAAAAGAAGATACTTCAGTACTCAACTGTTTTTGAAATTCTTTTCCTTTGCGACCTGTGTGTGTTTCACTGACTGTGCCAGTTAGTTGACTATCTTCTCTTTCATCATCAAACATCTCATCAATAATTTCCACTTATGGAAGTGGATCGGGTTTCTGCTTTTTAGCTTGATGTAGCTCTGAGGATTCTTTGGGAGGAGTAGGATCTGGAGCTTGTCTTTTCTTTCCTATTTCCATATTAGATGGAGTTTGCAATTCTAAAACTTCAGGATGATTTACTTGAGTAGGAGAAACCTGTGTCTGATCTGGTGCCCTGGAGGTTTGAGGTTTCTCTGCCATGATAAAAGTTTCAATGACCTGTATTTCAGGTTCTTTCCCTTTGCCTTTAGACTCTATTGCAATTGATGGACTCTCTTCCTGTAACCCCTGTTGGAGATTTCCTACTGAATAGGTGCCAATGTGAGGTACCTACACTTGACCAAAAGATTCTAGGTCAAACTTTTTCTCAAGATCTTTCATAATTTTGTTTCTATTGTCTTCTTCATTATCTTGCTCAACTAGTGTTCCTTCCACCCACTCATCTTGGTTAGCATATTGTTCTATTTTAGGAATCTTGTGGTGAATGTATGGGGATGATTTGTTCTTCATTCTTTTATCACAGATAAAACCGAATGGATCATAAGGAATCCAGCGAAAACTCCTTGGTAACTTGCAATGGTTTTGTAGGATATCTTCTGCTTCTCGCTCAGCGTCCCTAGAATTGCATATGAAGGGAACTAATTGAATTTTGATCCTGAGTTGGGCTTTCTTTTTTACACTACAAAAATGAATCATATAAGAATTATTCATTTGCCTGAAATATTCTAAGGAAAAAAGTCTCATAGGCACATATTTTGGCAACCTGAATGGATATAATTCACATCCATATATTCTGATGACTGAATGATTTTGATATAAATACCAGTCCCCAACTTTATATGTCCTTGAAAGCTGCAAAGTCTTCTTAATCTCATTACTGAGCCTTGGAGGGGGAATTCCAGTCAACAAGGTAGTTGCAGGATATACAAAAAGATCGATGAACTCAGCATAAGAATAGGGAGAATCATAGGAAGAATGAGTTATGGCAGACCAAAAAATAACTGATCTAGGGTTTCCCTTGGCATCAAGCTTTTTAACAGGAAAAGGGAACTTCTCTGATTGATAATAGATGATGAGATGGTAAATGACCGAGGAATATTTAAACACTTTCTCATTATCTAGCCTCATGAAGTGGTCATGGATTTTATTGGCAATGAAGGATTTAAAATCATATTTTACTGCAGGAGGTTGCCCAGGAGTAAAGATATACAGCAATACCAGGGTTATTTCATCAACATATTCACTTGTATTGAAACCCATGACAAAGGATATCATATTGAGGATGAGTCTTCCCAACTTATTAAAATAAGAAAAACCATAGGGAGGAGGCCCCTTAGGTTGATGTTCAGGTAACATAAAAGTCTGGCAAATGCATTTCAATTTTTCTGGGGACAGTTGGGTAGACTTTTCAAGTAGTTCTTCCATGGAAAAAGGAGCAAGATCTTGATCAGGTTCAAAATGGAGCATTGTATTGATGGCTTGAGGAGTGATGGGGAAAATGATACTCTGGTCAGGAGACAACACTGCCCTTTGAGTTGAATCATAGTTGGAGTGACAATAGTGGATGATTTCTGGGAAAATATAGACCGAGGGGATAAGATATCTCAGGAAATTGGATTCCCACAATCTAATAACATCCAGACCCTTCGAATAATCATCTCTGCAGTGACAATAGCTTCGAAGAGGACTTTCATCGAAAACTAAGTCTTTAATTTGAAAGTCTTTATCTACTAAGGGCAAGTATTCTAACTCTCTATGAGGGGCATTCAATGGGGTTACATTCAGGGCTGCCGGAGCTTCCATTTTGGTTCTTGTGTATTCAAAATGGAAGTTTCGAGGTTTTCTATACAGACCAGGCGCAAATTTGATTCAGGGAGCTTTGATTTTACTTGCAGGAACTAGAATAGACTGATATTAACCCTTTTCTAGACTCTGGCGTGAATTTTTAACACAGGAAAGTGGATTTTTCAGAGAGTTTCGGCAAGAAAATCAAATAAATACCTGTTTAATGGAGAAATTTGAAATTTACAATTATTGGTCGATGGCAGATGGATGCCTGGGCACTGGACTGACAATGGGGTTCAACAATTTTGGTTGGCGACGTCTTAATCAGCGGAATTTTCAAATTCTTCAGTGGAGGACGCAGTCGTTTTCAGTAGTGAAAATGACAGAAAAACATGAATTTTTGTTTTATTTACAAAGTCAATGGGGATTTTGATTTTTTCGAGGATGACGTCATCTGGTACGGGAGGACGCGTCACCGGGACCGGGCGGTAAGCGGTAATTTCTGCACCGCTCTTTGGGAAATGGTGGTATTCAGTGCGGAGGGAGCGATTCCATTAATCGATTGACACGTGGTTGGAGGACTATTCCAAAACCACTGCGCCCCTGCTCGTTATCTTCCGGACGCGAGACGGCCAGTAGAAAGATCCTGGGCCATTGATCATCGGGAAGGCGATCTGACGGTGGACGGGATGTGGAACTGGCAGAGTTTAACGTGCGGGCCCGACGGGGTTTTAAAACATGATTAACTTAATTAAATATCCCGGGGGGCGTTTGATTGGCGGAGGGATGTGATTATTAATTAATCGAAATGATTTAATTAATCTCACGGGTTAATGAATGGTCGGGTTATGGAAACTTTCATTTTTTATTTATGTTTTTTCGTTGAAAACATATATTTAATATATGTTTAAAACTCTTTTCTTCATTTATTTTTATTATATGGTAATAAATTAATGTCATTTATTCACCATAGGGGTAGGTAAATATTCTATATGGGTATATTTTAGCCAAAGGGTTTTTATTCGGGGATTTTTATTCAACAAAAGGGATTAATTAACTTTGGCCAAAACTTATAATAAGAGGGGTTTTTGGGATATTTAGGTAAGAAGGAGTTATGTACTATAGGATAAGGTCCTTTCACTAGGGATTTAATAGATAAATCAGAAGTTAACATGACAAAGGACAAGGTAAACTCAAAATACTTTAACTATAACTAAGAAAGTGAAGACTTCTGAAACAAATTGCATTATATCAACTTCAACACTTAGATTTAGAATAGCAAGTAATTTTGAGGGTTTATTATGGAAATTTACATGATTTCCCTAAGTAAAATAGAATTTTACTTAGGGAAAAGATAAAAGTGAATGATTATAATGACAAATAATCTTCAAGTACTTAGGTCTTTTTGATCATTAGGCCGAGGGTCCGGTCCCTCCAAAATTCAAGGAAATGCCTTGAGCCCCTTTAATCTCCAAATACCTTAGCACTTTTTAGGGATATTAGTAAAAATTTTAGGGAAAAAATGATGTGGGAAGTTAATGATTTTGACTTTGCTTCCTTTGAATTTTCCAGTGCATTTATTGCTTCAGTACTTGTGATGAAAGTTAAAGATCAAACACATTTAGCACCATAATTCATTATATGAAACTTTGCAACACCATCTACCTACCCTATCTATTTTACACTACCATTCTCTTCTTTATTAGGGTGCATTTGGACTTGCAAACCCTTATCAATCTTCTTTTTCTTTTACATGGCAATCTATCTAATTCTACCCTTATTACATCCAAGAGCTCAGATTAAACTATTGAGCATCTTTTATTAACTCTACCTATCTATTTATCTGCCAAGATTAAACTGTTTGGTCAGATATTTATTCTCTATTTTACAACATGAAATTGAAAAATGAATGATTCAAGTTTAAACAGTTTGACTCTTCACAAATTGTGGCAAAAATTTGACAAGCTGCACACGATTGCTTTATTACAGAACATGAAATAGTAGTGGCACTTGGATTTGCACACTTTCCTTGGTCTAATTTTGTTTGGGGTTCATTTCTTTCACTTTTTTGACCAATTTATTTCTCTTACCCTTTGATTTTTCTTTTAGGGTATACCCTCTTTACATTTTTTAAATTTTTTGATTTTTTTTGGCTTTTCAAGAATATGGAACACCTTTGCACAAGAAAAAGGTTTGAACATATTGCATAGTTCAATCAAGACAATCATGAAAAATGATACCTATTGGTATAGGAGTCTAACATGCCAAACTAAGCATGGAGTCAAAAACAAGAAGAGGGTGAAAAAGGTGTAGGCTCCCCAGAGGAGTCGTTGATTTGTTATGCAAGAAAATAACTTCTTTGGAAAGAAGCAATCCCTCTAGCCCAATGAGTGGGTCTAGTAACAACTTTGACAAAAATACAAGCTTTCCTAGTTTAACATCAAAATAATATGAGTGAGGGAGATTCCCTACCTCACTCCTTATGAAATCATTTCCTTGAAGTTGATGTTGATCCCTTCGCTTCCAGGCTCATTCCTTGCTATGATTTCTATGTCCGAATACCTATAATAAATATCATATGACAACAAATAAAAGATACAATCATAGATATATTTCAAATCAAACCACATGATAGATCAAGGAGTATCATGCTAAATCCATTAATATTAAACAGATTCATGAGAAGAAAAACATACTTTGAATTATTAAATAAACAAAGGGAAGCTTATAGTTGGTGCTTTGATGTTATAGGCCTCCTTCAGAATGGAAATCCAAGTCCAAGGCAAGCCTTTCAATCTATTCTCCTTCCTCTTCAAATTGACAACATCTAAGCACAATCAGGCAGAAGAATGGAAACCAATAATGACCAACCAAGACTCACAGGCATGGAAATTTTTTATAGCAGAGTTTAGGAGGTTATGGATCCACTAATGAGGGGGAAAGGACTTATCTCAAAGGGAAAAATATTTGGAGATAAGATCAAGGGTAAAAAATGGGAGTATTCGACCATATACTCAAGCAACAAGTACCATACCTCTGTTATTGAGAGTTATAGAGGACGAAGCTTCTACTCCATTTTTGGAGAACCTACTTGAAGAGGACCAATGTGACTTTACTACTGAATTTTTTACAGTTTCAACGCTTTTAAAAGGTTAGGGACAAGGCAAAAAGCACGAGGATATGCAGGATAGAACCACACTGGGCCTACAATTTAGGGCTTTTTACAAAATTTTACATAAAGGCTACAAGGAATATCTCTTTTAGGTATTCACAGATATTTTAAGCATGTTATCCACGATGAATACCTTTTCATAGCTTTTTCCATTTTACAATATTTTGGGCATGAGCGACACAAAAGATGATACTTAGGATAAGAATTGAAGAATGCAACAAAATACCATGTAAGAGTGTAAGAAAGTGACTTTGACTATTAGAATATAATAAGAAGACTTAAGAAGTTTGGAAAAAATTAATTTATCTTTAATTAACTATAGAGAAAAAAACTATAAGATCCTAAGTAGGCTACAAAATCCAAGTGCAGAATTTTTTTTGGAGGGTGTTGATCGTATTGTCAACACTTGGTGACACACAGGTAGAAATCCAACTTCTCTTTTTAGGTTTAATTCTCTAAGTGAAAGGTCTCAATAATTCAGGAAGTATTGGTTCACCATATAGATTACCGTGAGTTTTCCACTTATCCTGGTTAAAGATATAGTCTCCTCTATTCTTTTCTTAGTTTAAAACGCATCAATATAAGGCTAGTCCTACCTCAACTATTTCGATAGTGGATAAGGATAGTAAGTATATCAATATTTTAAGCACATTCCCCTTTTTGATCTATTTCTAGTGAGCCTGAACAGTACCCTGAAAAAGTCACCTCAAGAGAACACAAGAATTGATTTGCTGCCAACAGACCTTTACAGTACCCCGATGAAGTTGCTTGCTTCACCTCTCTACAGAGGAAGCCTTTATTTTCTTTCACACTTTATTTTATTGTTGTAAATATATGATTGAAATGCTTATTAAAAATTTATAACACATGTGAAATAGGACCCTGAATTATTGAGAGCAGAAGAGGTTGTTCCTTTTTTAATGGATTTGAAACATAACCAGAGTCATATGCTTGTTTTAAAGCTTTTCTCCTTTCCCTTCTCTACTCAGTTGAGTCGACAAGTTGAAACAACATTCAATACAAGACTAAGTCAAAATGAAGATCCTAATAAATATATGGGCTTTGTAGTTCAACCAAAGGCTTTCCTTTGGGAATGAATCATATTTTTCATTAAAAAATTATTTGATTTAAAGATATGTAAAACCAAGATAGAGAAGAGGAAGAAGATAAGCCAAGCATTATTCATCATGACAATTTCCCTTTTAAATTTTTTCCACATTGTATTTTGAGCCAAAACGGGCATCTTTCATGCAAATTCTTACTCAACATAATAAAATAAAATACATGAAAAAACAACAAAGAAAAACCAAAGAACAAAGAAAATGGAGGCATAACATAAAAAAACATACAAAATATACAATAAGAAGACAAAAAACATGTAGATACATGATGTCGAGAAGGATAGAGAGTGGATGCAATGCAAGGGAAACTAAATGAAAATAAGCATACTCCTAACCTAATCAGCTAGAAGTTTAGGGATAATTATAATGATATTTCCAATGTATCCATCATTGTTTCTGATCCGTAACCACAAATATACGAGAAATTAAAATCAATATAAATCACTGTGGAAAAAAAATAATTAACAACTTGGAAAAATTGCACAATGTAAGGAAGGTCTTTCTTATTAAAAAAATAGTGTTCCATATCAACCAGTTTTAATTGGTTTCGAGCTTTACCTTATTTCTTGAAACATCAACCATAGAAACCTTGCAGGCTGCTTGCAAATACACATTCATATGTTTTTTTCAGTTCTTTCAAAGATAAAAAAAGATTGAAACTTGTTATTTGCAACAAAGCTTTCCACGTAATATCATTCTAACCATTCCATAATTGGATCATCGGATATTCATAACAATCCATTTGAAAAACCTGAGACTCATGAGAAAACAAATATTCTAGTTAACATATTTGAATCACAAATATAATCTTGGATGTTATGATTGGATTTATTGATTAACATACGATATCTTCAATTCTCATGTGTGGATTTGAATATAACATTGATGTACACACAAGGGTTTTAATCAGTTGAATGATCCAAATATTTGAAAACATTCAAGAAGAGACATTGTGTCAAAAATATGATTAAACTCATGACATACACAAGAGGGATAGGAAGGTGATCGATCTTGGAAGTATTTAATATAGAAAAATCCTTCAACCAAAAATGACCTTTACCTTGATAATCAAAATAACAAGCTTTGAAACTATGTGTATCTGCATAATATCTTCTTCCCAACCATGAGTATGATGCAAGGGATTCCCATAATGAGGAAATATTAACCAAGAATGAATATTCCATCCGATCAAAAGGTGTATATTGATGGCTAATAGAATTAACTTCAAAATGTTAAAAGTCCTCCAATATTGAGCTCACTTCGAGTGGATGAATGTTAAGGAAAGAATTATGTGCAAAAATATGGATCCAACTTAGTTAATAGATTTCAATAGGAATGTGAGAACCTGACATAACCATCAATAGAGGCTGAAGTGCCTCGAATCCTTGACAGATCTCCAAACTTTCATATGGTGAATCTTCGAATTTAGGTGGCTTAGAAAAATCAATAGGTATATATGCACCACTATCATCATATGCATCAAAGAAAAAAATATTAATTCCACTGGTTTGATCAGACTTAAGATTAAACATATTAGATTTTTGATGGATAGAAAATTCAGATACATCAACGAGAAAGCTCCCTTGATCATTTCGAGTCATAAAATCTTCCTCCTAACATACGAAATATTTACAATTGAACATATAATGAATAATATATTAAATATTTTCATCCTATGATCATAAGACCACACCATCTCGTGCCCGATTAAAACCAAAACTAGCAGCAAAAGGATCCAAATAATTAGGAGAAGTTGTTATTCTAACAAACTCATTGAACACGTTCAGGTATAATTAATAGTGTGCTAGATGTGAGAAAAGATAAAAAGAATCAGGAGGAGGAACATTAGTTGTAACTAAATTAGGTCGGGCTTGTAAGAAAAATGGATCAACATGCATGTTATACTCCATGAGATTATTTTCATCATCATAATGATTGAAGATAGACATACCAATGTAATATTTAGATTCATATTGATTTTCTTCAATGGGGTATACCAATTATTTAAAGACCTGACAACATACCTTTTCTGGTTTGTCATCTAAATATGCCTGGATCAAAGGAATTTAAGAATCATTCTGAATTGAAAGAGTATCCCATCACATAAATTTATATTGTAAGCTATGAGAAGCAAACCCTGAATCAATACCTTGCAAATATAAGCCTTCAAAAGAAAAAATTATATCATTCAATGTAATTGGATATTCATCACCACACCTGTTAATCGAAATAGGGATGTCATGGTGATATTTTTCCAAAGTCTCAAATTGAATGAAGGATATGGAATCATTTGAAATTTCATGAATATTGCAAGATCAATGATCAGTCAAAGATGTAGGATTATCATCTTTAAAAAGAGAAGGAATATATAACACATCTTCACCACTTTTCTCCTCCACATGTGAAATACAACTATCTTGTATTTCATTATCACTTGAAACAATAGGTTGAACATCATTAAGAGTTGAAGTAGGTGGATCAAACATATCATGAAAAAAGGAATCATGAGACATATAAAGTGGAGGTTGAAGGGTGTCCCTTGAGTAATCCAAGTTTTCATTTGGATTAGATTCAATATTGGACTTATGCACATCAATATGATCTTGCAAAAATAAGGGATCAACTATAACTTTAGGCTCCAAGAAATTGTTAAATCATTCCAAGTTCTCCTCAATGGGATTTGGATCATGGGAAGTGGTTGGAGGTTGAATGGAAAAAACAATAATTTGATTTTTATATTTCCCAACTTTAACATCATCACCAGGGGGCACCCGAATTGGTACTAGAAAAGGAGGAAGACAGGAACAAAAGGAATAATAGGTTTCTCCTTAGAATATTGACATGTCCCATATTTTGCAAAATTTACGGAGGGAGAATCATCTGGGGGTTCAGATTCGAAAGATCTCAAAGTGAGTAGAATAAAACTATGAAAATTTTCAATGATAAAATATGAATCGACCACTCCTTGAGGAAATTCACAACAAAGGTGATGAAATAGATTAAGAAATTACTCTATCACCATACTTAATTCTAATAAAATAAATCCTTTTAAAAACATCTTGATATTCATACTCGTTGAAGTCTTGATGAAGCTCCAAAGTGATTTTTTTGAATGAATGAAAGGAAGCAGATGGTAAATTTGGGCACCATTTCTTTACTCAACCTTCAAGAGTGAGGCTGAAAAATTTACTAGTAACATCTTTACATTTGATTTCGTAATATTCATATAATTTAAGAATCAAGGATATGTGTTGAATTATGAAGTTTTCACCCTCGCCATGAAATTTCAAATTAGACAAGTCATAAATTATTTCAGCAGGGATTTTAAAATTTGATCTATTGGAAACAAATCCCAGAATTATGATTTGGGAAAGAGACATTTAGGCCCTAAGAGATTGAAAACAAACTCAATGGGCACATCTTGTCATCTGACCCTCCTTATAGTACCAAAAATGTTGATGGTGTTAGATACTCCTAACATACAGGGGGTCTCCCCTATGTGAAGTCCTAATTAGACCTCACATCATTTGGAATAGGAGCCCCATCTAGAGTATCATCCCTAATTCCATAATTGTGATGTTTTCCTTGGTTTCAAAAGATAACATAAGAGGTTATATACAAAAACCTTAAACAATAAAGTAATTTGACATTGTGAAACACCAATTTCAATGTGTAAATGAATACTTTCACGAGGGGATAAAAAAGTGTGTCTCTAGGAGAAAAGTAATAGTACTAACCTAAGAGGTACACATGAGAGCATGACAAGTTTTTTTTAATAAAATAGTTCACATAATGATTATCAAATAAAATAAAATAAAAAACATTGAACAAGATGAGTACAAAAGCCACCAAAATAGTTCAATTTCTCCAGTACATATGAACACAACACATATCGTAAAAATCCCAAGAATAGTCCTAAAACATTTGCAATACATGCATGAAAATGTGTTTTCTCATTGAATTCAAATTAGGTGAAAGATCCAAGTACATAGTTACAATGATGAGACACTAGTTCCAATAGTGGAACATTAAGTCACTTCTTTATTCTCCAAAGAATATTTTTTCTCTCCTATTCCAAATAGAGAATCCATGACTAGCTCTCCAAAGCTTAAGCCTCCAAAATCCCTTTACTTAAGTCATGAGGTTGCTTTTATAACAAGAGGGATGACCTTTCATCTCCCCTTGACTCTTGGTTTACCCTCATGACTCTTGGGCTTATTAATATGTCCTTTGGACTTCTTAACAACTCACAAACTTTTAAATTACCCATGGACTAATATATTTGACTTTTAGACTTATATACAACTCTTTTGTACATATATGGCTATGCGACTCTTCATATTCCACATATGACATTTTTACTTCCACAAATTACATTTTGTCTTTTTCGTGAGTGTACATCATTACATTCCACATTATGACGTGGCACGACACATGGAAATACATTGAATATTATGATGACACTTTTACAAATTATAACTTGACAATGGTGACATGGACTTCATGATGAGGTGGAAATGCCAAGTTGTCTTATTTTCTGCTTCATCTTGAATTATTAATGGTAGACATGATTTATGTTCCATCTTCATGAAGGAACCACTTTGTTTATTATATTCAATCTCTAAATGGTATTCGATGGGATTTAAAATCATATTAGTTATCATGCAATGTCTTATTTTTGTCTCAGTCCATGATATGCTTCATGTATTTGTGATAGCTCTCTTTTATTCTTCTTCTCCGCTAGTGTTTCTTCATGCTTTCTCCTTACTA
Organism: Pinus albicaulis; assembly: GCA_034641835.2. Taxonomy (NCBI): domain Eukaryota; kingdom Viridiplantae; phylum Streptophyta; class Pinopsida; order Pinales; family Pinaceae; genus Pinus; species Pinus albicaulis. The sequence continues at coordinate 570,262,006 of CM076574.1, forward strand.
TCTGCTTTGAACATTACCTTGTAATCCTATGAAGGTACTCTTGCCAATGAAATCATTCAAGGCAAAGAAAAATCAGTCTTGAAAACATATATTGTACTGTTACCTAGCTCACAGAATGATTAGCTCATGATAGGCTTGTGTGAGGGTTAGAAGAAGGATGTTATGCAACCAAATCAAAAAATACAGAAAATATAGATCAACGAGTTGAGAAATAGCCTCTTAGATGGGGAAACCTTCTTTAAATTACATAAATGAACAATTATTGGATGATAAAAATGATAAGACCTCCTTTGTATATATAGTATTCTAAGGGTTCATAATATAATCAGAGCCTACATAAAAATAATAATGTAAGAGAACAACAATAACAATAGTGGGCTTCTATGGGGCACAAAAATAAAAAATATGGGGGCTACATGGGAACAATAATATCAATAATGGCGCTACACTAACAATGAAAATAAGGGGGCTACACTAGTATTATAGGGACCTTACATGTCCCTCTCCTTAAAAAAGGTGTTGTCCTCAACACTTGAGTAATTATCGATGCTTAGGTATAAAATTCTCATCCTCCCAAGTGGAATATTCCGTGGGTAAGTCCTTCAACTTAATGAGATACTATGAAATTGATCGATTCCATAGTCTTCAATTTCTTGTTTTTGTGACTTCTTAGGCTCAAATATGATTTTTCCTTCTTCATCAAGTTCTAGAAACACTGTTTCAATTGGAAACTTGTCACCGATAACATTATTTATGTAGGTTTTAACCCTGAACAGAAATTATCTACACACGAATATTATAACAGAAAATAAACAATAGCGAGAGCATAAAACATAAAACAGATAAACACAGAGATTTTCCCCTGGATCCCAAATTGGGACGACCAACTTGATTTTTCATTATATTCCTTTTAGTGTTACAACACATATATATACATGCCAAAAAATATATAAACCCCAATTCATTAACCCTGTATTAGAACATAACTGTAGTTCCCTTGACCGGATCTACAAAATACCAGGGGCCAAAAACCATCATACCCCAAAACCATGTGCAAAATCATGCACAAAACATGGGTGGGTCCGCTTATGAGTGGGTTTGCACACCAAAAAAAATTTCACCGGGGTGCTGCCCCGGACCCCAACAGTGGGGGTTGCCTCCCCCCTTGTGACCCCCCTGTTGCGCCCGGCGCAACATAAAACGCGTGGGGCTAGTCATGGAAAGAATATAACACATACCCAACATTCTTCCACTTGTTGTTTTCTTTCCACAGGGGGCCACAGGAGAGCTTAGTCATTGGGCCAATTCTTCAACACCCATTGTTTCTCTACACCAATAAAACTTCTGAGTGCTCACAGACTTCGTCAATGCATCTGCAACATTCTTCAAAGTGTCCACCTTTACCAGCAACACCCTTTTAGCCTCAATCATATCTCTAACAAAGTGATATTGAACATCAATGTGATTTGTCTTTGAATGGTAAGCAGGGTTCTTAGCCAAGAAAATTGCACTTTGGCTATCACAGTCTATCCTTATAGCTTGTTGTACCAACCCCATACTTGAACACAATCTTTGCAACCAAACTGCTTCCTTGCTTGCATGAGTGGCTGCTATGTATTCTACCTTTGTAGTTGAAAGAGCCACTACAGACTGTCTTTTACTCATCCAACTGATTGCGCCTCCAAATAGGCTAAACACATACCCAATTGTAGATCTTCTTTGGTCCAGATCTCCATCCCAGTCTGCATCAACAAAACCACGAATGTCCAACATTATTTCCAATCCTGGTATTCTCTGGTAGGACAAGCCATAATCACTAGTGCCACATAAATATTTGAAAACCCGCTTCACTGTTGTCCAATGCTCCTTCCCTGGGTTTGACATAAACCTGCTCAATACTCCCACTGCATGTGTAATGTCTAGTCTAGTACATACCATTGCATACATGAGGCTACCCACTGCACTTGCATATGGAACACGTGACATATCCTCCTCTTCTTCTTGTGTCTTGGGACATTGTTCAGCAGATAGCTTTACACCTACAAGAATAGGAACATTCACCGGTTTACTATCCTACATATTGAACCTCTGCAATAGAGTCTCGACATACTTCCTCTAGTTTAACCAGAGCTTCCTCTTTGCCCGATCTCTCTTAATTTCCATGCCCAAAATATAGTTTGCAGCACCAAGATCCTTCATGTCGAATTTGGAGAACAACTGGGTCTTCAAATCTTGGATAATTTATTTGTCATTTCCAATCAACAACATATCATCCACATACAAGACCAAATAAATAACACGGTCACCATTTAATTTAAAATAAACACAGTGATCCTCCGTGCTTCTGGTGAAGCCAAGTCCCCGTATATAGGTATCAAATTTCTGATACCACATCCTTGGTGATTGTTTTAACCCGTACAGAGACTTCTTCATCCTACACACCAGTTCTTTCTTACCCTTCACCATAAAGCCTTCAGGTTGTTTCATGTAGACCTCCTCTTCGAGATCCTCGTGAATAAATTCTATCTTCACATCCATCTATTCTACCTAAAAATCAAATGCAGCAGCAACAGAAAAAAGTAATATAATAGAAGTAACTTTGGCAACAGGAGAAAAAATATCACCAAAATCAATTCTCGGCACCTGGGAATAAACTTTTGCTACCAACCGAGCTTTGTATTTCTCCACCTTGCCTTCTACATTCATCTTCTTTTTAAACACCCATTTTCTCCTGATGGGCTTCCTTCCAGCCGGCAACTCCACCAGATCCCATGCCTCATTTTTGTGCAAGGATGCCATTTCATCAACCATGGCCTCCTTCCAGAGTTTTCCATCCTCTAAATCTACTTCCTCCCTGATAGTTCTGGGATCATCATCATTTATAGTTAAGGAAAAACCTGAACAAAAAGCAGATGGACTATACCTTTCTGGTTGCCTTCTTTCTCGAGTTGATCTTCTCACAGCTAGAGTTTGTGGCTCTTCCTCTTCTAAGTCTTCTTCTGTTGTAGAGTCTGATTCATCCTCCTTTAGCTCAAACTCTATCTTCTCAGGTTCCTTTGGTAGGACTTCATGTGTAAAAACATCTTTCACCTCTCTAAACACCACATCTCAGCTGTACACAACCTTCCTTGTTTATGGGTTCCAAAGCTTGTAACCCTTTAAACCATCCTTATACCCAATAAAGATGCACCTTTCAGATTTATTATCCAACTTGGTCCTTTTCTCCTTTGAAACATGTACATATGCATCACATCCAAATACCCTTAGATGTGAAAGAGAGGGTTTCTTACCAGTCCATACCTCATGTGGAGTCTTATCCTCCAACGATAATGAAGGTGATCTGTTAACTAAGTAACATGCAGTCTCCACTGCCTCTGCCCAGAATTCTTGTCCTAACCCGGTACCACTGAGCATGCTTCTTGCCTTTTCCATCAGTGTTCTGTTCATTCTTTCTGCAACTCCATTTTGCTGAGGTGTGTATGGAGTAGTATTTTTTCGTGCTATGCCACACTTCTTACAGAAATCTTAAAATTCCTTCTTGCAGAACTCCCCACCATTATCTGTCCTCAGCACCTTTATCTTCTTCTCTGTATGGTTTTCCACTAGAGACTTAAATTCTTTAAATCTGTTAAAAGCTTCAGATTTCTTCCTCGATAAATATCCATGTATTCCTTTAGAAGTCATCTATGAATGAAACATAGTACACAAACTTTTCCAATGATGGAACTGACACAGGTCCAAACACATCACTGTGCACAAGTTCTAATATCTTGTTCACCCTCTTAGCACCAGAAGGAAAACTCACCCGATTTTTCTTCCCATATACAAAATGTTCACAGAAATAGAAATCCAGAGAGAAATTAGACATACCTTCTACCATACCATTTCTATGTAGTATCCGAAGGCCCTTCTCTCCAATATGTCCAAGCCTTTGATGCCATATCATTGTCTTTTCTCCAGAGATAGCTAGGATTTCCGCTTCACTTTTAGGAACCATAGAACTGTTACACCCATAAATAACAATGATACCTTGTAGCTTGTATAGAGTTCCAGTTCGAACTCCCCGCATTAATACCAGTGCTCCCCGAACCATCTTGGAGACATCTTTCTTTAACACTATTTTTACACCTGCATCATCCATATTGCTTACAGAAATCAGATTTCTGGTTAATGCAGGAATATGCAAAACACCAGGAAGTGTTCTAATCCTTTCACCTTGTAGCTTCAACTTGACCTTTCCACGTCCGACGATTTTGGCCTTCCTATAATCCCCTAGGAAGACATCAGCACCATCATATTTCTCATACTCGTAGAACCACTCCCAATGGGGAGTGAAGTGAAAGGATGCACCTGAGTCAATCAACCATGAATCAAGATCTACATGTGTATTTGAAGAAGAAGAAAAATACACACCCCCACCTTCATGTGAGGTGGTTTTTGCCTCTACAGAAGGAGCATCATCAGATCCCTTTCCTTTCTCAGGAGATTTAGATCTGCAGTCCTTTTTGTAGTGCCCTTCCTTTCCACATTTCCAGCATATCTTTACAAACTTTCCAGGAGATTTAGATCTCCCTATAGATTTGGATCTCCCACTCGAAACCTTATTCTTGTTTATGTTTTCGGACCTTCCTCGTACAGATAAGGCATCTCCATTCTGACCCTTCATATTTCTCCGTCTCATTTCCTCCAACAACAAGGTTGAGACAATGTCATCAAAATTCAAGGTAGTTGTATTGCTACCTATTGCAATAACCAAACTGTCCCATGAATCTGGTAGAGAACACAAAAAACTGATGCACTTATCTTCATCTGATATTTTAATATCAACAGATGAAAACTGACTTACCATAGTATTGAAGGCGTTTAGATGCTCTGTCACTGAGTCTCCATCCTTCATCCTCAGGTTGTATAGCTTTTTCCTCAGGAAAAACTTATTCACCAGAGACTTATATTGGTACAAAGTCCCAAGTTTTTCCCACAAATTCTTCATCATAGCTTCCCCAGATACATTCAACAATACTAAATCTGAGACACACAACCGTATTGTGCTCTTAGCCTTCCGATCCAGTTTCTTCCAGTGTTCATCTAACATTGCCATTGGTTTAGTACCTGGATCTACCACGATCCACTGATCTTTATCCACCAGCAGATCCTCCATCTTGAGCTTCCATAACTCAAAAATTTGACCATTAAATTTCTCGATCTCTATCTTTCCACCACTTGCCATGTTCTTTCACCGCAAGAATCGATCGCGCAGATCTCCCAGTGAACAACGTCTACCTCAGGCCCGAAAAAAAAACCCTCAGTAGAAAAGGCATCCCCTTGAAGCCGAAACAACTCTGATACCAAATGTAGGTTTTAACCATGAATAGAAATTATCTACACACGAATCTTATAACAGAAAATAAACAATAGCGAGAGCATAAAACATAAAATAGATAAACACAGAGATTCTCCCCTGGATCCCAAATTGGGATGACCAACTTGATTTTTCATTATATTCCTTTTAGTGTTACAACACATATATATACATGCCGAAAAATATATAAACCCCAATCCATTAACCTTGGATTAGAACATAACCGTAGTTCCCTTGACCGGATTTACAAAATACCAGGGGCTGAAAACCATCATACCCAAAAACCATGTGCAAAATCATGCACAAAACATGGGTGGGTCCACTTATGAGTGGGTCCGCACACCAAAAAAATACCCCAATAGTGGGGGCTGCCTCCCACCTTGTGACCCCCCTGCTGCACCCGGCGCAACGTACAACGCATGGGGCTAGTCGTGGAAAGAATATAACACATACCCAACAATTTAAGAATGAAACATGGAAAAATTTGTGTACTTGAGAAGATGCAGGTAGCTCCAATTTTCATGCTATAGTACCAATATTTTTCAACACCTTGTAAGGACCATCGTACTTTGCTGATAATTCATTATAATTCTTACCTTGCTTGAGGGAAATTTGTTTGTATGGTTTTAGTCATAAAATTACCCAATCACCTAAATCAAAACTTATTTCATTGACATGCTGATCTGCATGTTATTTCATTCAATTCTGTGCCAGAGTCAGTTAATCCTTTAAGAGTTGGAGAACTTGTTGTTGATGCTCGATGTGATATTTCACTGCTTGAAACTCAGAATTTTCTCTTAAATATGATGTGATAGATGGTGGATTATATCCATAAAGTTCCATAAATGGGGCAATTTTTGCTGCAGTATGGAAGGAAGTGTTATACTACCATTCAAATAGATGTAACCAATTGACCCATTGTTTTTGTTTATCAGATACAAAGCAAGGAAGATATCATTCCAAACATTATTTCACCATCTTTGTTTTCTCATCAGACTGAGGATGATAAGATGAAATATTATCTAATTGTATGCCAAGACAAGAAAATAATTCCATCCAAAAATTTCTAGTGAAAATGGGATCTCATCACTTACTATAATCCTTAGGTTTCCATGAATCTTTTGAAATGTTTCCATAAATTCAATAACAATTGTACTGGCTTTAAGATGATGAGATAATGAAAAAATGTGTGCATACTTGGTAAGTCTATCAACTACCACCATGATGACACTCTTTCCTTCATACTTAGGTAAAATTGTGATAATATCCATTGAGTCCTCCTCCCAACGCTGACTTGGAATAGCTAAGTTGTAACAGACCCGAGGTCTTAATTGTCTCAACTTTATTTTGTTGTCAAACCAACAATTCTGCAACTAAATTTTGAATATCATATTTAAGGCCATCCCAAAAAAAATCCTTCTTGACCGTATGGTAAGTTTTTAAAAATCCCGAGTGCTCTCCTAAAGGAGACGTGTGCAATTAAAAAATAATATTTTGTTTGAGTTGGGAAATATTACAAAGATATAAGTGATATTTGTACCCTACTGAATCATTTTTCTAGCTAAATGTATCAGATGTACGAGGATATTGCTATAAATTTTGAATGAGTGTCCATACCTCTTCATCATTCTTCTATTCATCCCTTACTTCAGTTATCCACTCAGGTTGGATAATATAAATGACAAAAAGAAATGATTCCACATCCTCATCCTTTCTTGAGAGTGCATCTGCAACAACATTTTGTTTCCATTTTTTGTAGATAATTTCAAAGTCATAACCCAACATCTTGCTGACCCATTTTTTCTACTCTTGTGAAGATAATATTTTTTCCAAAAATTAGTTAAGACTATCATGATATTTTTTTACCTTCAAGCGTCTTCCCATTAGTTAAGGTCACCATTTATTTAGTGCATGTAGTATTTCCAACATTTCCTTCTCATAAACAAGTTTGTGTAAATACTTTCCTTTTATTGTATGAATTTAAAAAGAAATGATTCTGCCTTCTTGCATTAAAACCACACCAATTCCATTTCTTGAGGCATCACATTCCACAATAAAGGTTTTTTTGAAGTGTGGCATAGCTAAGACTGATACTTGGCACATTTCCTCTTTAAGATTTTCAAAGGCCTTAGTTTCTTCTAAAGTCCAAGAAAATGCATCTTTATTCAATAATGATTTTAGAGGTACCTATATTCTCCAATAATTCTTAACAAACTTTCGATAATACCCTATCATATTGAGAAATACTTGAAGGTGGTTTATGGTTGTGGAAATTTTCCATTCCTTAATGGATTTAACTTTGTTAGGGTCTATCTTAACACCCTCATGAGATACAATATGACCCAAATATTCCACCTCCTATACTCAAAAGAAACATTTGGAGGTTTTTTCATATAATTGTTTCTCCTCCAATAGTTTGAGAACCTTGTCAAAATGTTGAGCATGATCCTTCCAAGACTTGTTGTATATTTGTTACACAGTATTTTTTTACTGTCCCTGTAATTACCATCCTGAACATTGGAGTACTATTTTAGTGACTTCTGTGTATTGTCATACCTTGCTATAAGTGTCATTTCATCCCTTGGCGTGTCAAGAAAATTTCCTTTGTTGATCATTCCTCAAGCAGACCTTCAACAAAATGTGATTTTGGGTCGGTGCAGGTAGGCAGTTATGACCTCATGCCCATGGAGAAATCAACATTAGGCCTTGTGCCCTTCGATGCTTTGTTTCATAAGGTCACATGAGCCGAGCTTTTTTTGGAAATTTTTTGAAAATTGAAACGAAGTTTCCATTCTTAACAACTTTGTGAGCGGAGTCATCATGGTTTGTTTGAATGAATAACATCGAAGTCCCCCCCTTGGCTTCTTGTTTCATAGAATTTTGCAACTCCCCAAAGGGATAGACCTTTCCTCCACCTTATGAGGGATCCCTAACCACCTCCTCATATCTTATAAATACTTCCTTCTCACATTGATTCAGCTAGCTGAACAATCATTATTATAGCTGGTTTGTTGAAGAATGTAGAGAAGAATCCATTATTGAGAGAGATTTTAGGCCCATTACCTCATCAAATCCGATCATGAACAAATGCTTGAGATGCACCCGACTGAACCCATTGAAGGAGGCCTGCAACGTCAAGGCATTAAGGTAGTAAACTTATTTTCTCTATCATTAATACATGACTGTTTTTTTTGTTCCAATTTTGTCTTTAATTATATGAAAAATGTTTGATTCTCCTTGACCAATCGAATAGTTGTAAATGAAAGTATATTCTCGTATGCTACCATCGTTCACTTGATCTTTGCGTAGGTACACAGATATCATCACTAACGAACCGTGACGTGTGACGAAAAAGGTTGGAGGATTGTTGTTGCAAGCCATGACAAAGTGTTGGACCGAGGTAGGGTAACTATCCCAGTTCATCTTTCATTTATAAGCTAGGAGTCTAAAAGTCCAGTATGTTCCCTTGTTGCTAGACCCACCCTAGGGCTAGAGGGACCACCTTTGTACAGAGAGGGTATTTTCCTACTAAAAAATTTGGCGAACATACTGGGGATTAGTGTGTTTGTCATCTCTCATTGTTCGTCTAGTATTTTTCTTGTATGTCCGAATTTGGTCATATTGTTGCTTTTCTACTTTGTTTTGCTTGTCTAACTATTTCAAGCCATCCTAATTATTCTCAGAGTGTTAAGCTTGGCTTTTCCTCAGCTGATTTTATCCTTTCCTTAATTTTCTAGCAAGGTTCTTTTTTTTCCTTAACAGTCATGCCGATTGGCTTGAGTTGCCTGTTTTACAGGTGCACTTTCTCCCGTTTAGCCGGATTACAACTAAACAGTTGCAGCGAATCCTGTAGGTTTGGATTTGGGCCTCCTCCTTAAGTTTTTCCAGTGAATCTTGCCTTTGGATTGGTTTTCCCTCCTAGATTAGTCCACTTGGATCGTTTTTGACTTCCCTGTCTCATTCTTGTCAGTTCATTATCTCCTATCTGATTAGTGTGGTTCATCATCCTAGGGTTTCTAGGTGTCTTCCATTGCTTATTCGACCACCTCTTCACTGAGCTTCTGAGTTGTGTATGAGCCGGTCTAGTCTCTTTTATTTTCAACTGGTGAAATGATTGTTTGGTCTTTTCTTTCGATTCTATGTGTTGTTGGGTCGTTGAACTGTCATCTTGATGTCTGTTTGAACTTCCATCTGTCACCTTGAGCATAGATTACATTGCTCATTAAGTCGATATGAAAGTCCTCTTTTTGCTTGAAGGAATGCGTCTCTGTTTTGAGTGTGTTTTACATTCGCATTGAATTGGTCTCTTTGTCTTTGATCATTTAGTTTGCATTGCTCGAAACTAGTATTTATTTTGTCTTTTAGTGTAATAGTGTGTTATTGTTTCTCATTCATCTAAAAGACCAAAATTTTCATTCTTTCTCTGTATTTGAAAATGAAAAGTAGTCTTTTGAATTAGTAGCTTTCTCATTAAAAAGTGAACAACAAGAGAAGATACTTTCATTTTTTTCTTTGGTTGTCTTAGGAGCATTAGGAAAAGTTCTTCTTGCATTCGATTGCTTGCTGCTTCATTGTGAATTTCTATCCCTCTCTTCGCTAGCTCTTCATCAAATTGGAATGATTTTCTTTTGCATGTAGTTTTGCATTAGAGATTTGAGATTACATTTAGTAAGGGCTTAAAATTGCAAGATTATTTCAAGATTAAATTTAAAATGAACTCAATCTACCTAAGGAAGCATTGAAACTTAACGCTCATATTTAGAGGTCTAGGCTAGTGACGTGTTGCGGCGTCATTAAACCTAGTAGCTATCGTTCACCATCTGGCATTAGAAAATGCTAACATGGAATTGTGCTCCTGGTACCATCGAGTATATAAAGGGAGACCCTCATAGGTTGCAATCCTTTGTCAATAGGATGTTGGGTTTTCCGCCCTGAAACCGTGATACACCGAACATAACATTTGGAGAGACTACATGCAAGTACGTTAATTCCTTGTTCATTTCTCTTTCATTTGATCACCAAGGTGTATATTGCAGTTCACGGGAGCTTGGTACACCCTCTTGCTTAGATTTCCTGAGTAGTCATTTTAATCTTTTCATGACTCTCTAAAATTTGAAAATATCATTGAGCACTTGTCCTTTCAATCTCGTCTAACCTGAAAGTGACTAGAGTCACCTTTTTCCCTTTTCTTGACTCTTAAAATATGAAAAGGCAGAGTTTTGTTTCAGTTTCATAAAATTGATTACCTACAATCACACGCCCATTAAAGTTATTTTCTTGGCTTGTTCATAAGTAATTCCTTAGTGATTGGTCTTGAAGCCTTGAATTGATCATCTCTTTTCTCTTTTGTTTTGAGACAAAGTCACAGTGGCAGAACCACCAGTTTTTCCATCCCCTTCATTACCTCGTAGCGAAGATCCTTCTCCCGAAGTTTCTTCAGAGACTTCTCAGTCTGATGGGACTTTAGGTTACTAGCATTATATTATTCTGAGTGTTCAACATCTTGCCACTCGATCTCCTCCCAAGGAACCATTTGGTATCAATTGGCAACCTCCGGATGTTTGGGCTCATTTCAGGGAAGAAGATCCTCCTTTACCCTCAGAACCGCTTGCCTCAGAACCGCTTGAATCTCCATAAACACGTGCTTTAATTTCCACTGCTTGTCACCTTTTCGCCAACAACATGTCTCCATCCGACATGGATGCTATGTGTCCCATCAGTAGGGAAGAGACTTATGTTTCTACAGGATAATATCAATTCCCTCAAGAGAATTTTCCCTATGTCTCGGGTCAACCTTCCTCACAGCCTTCCACTCTCCCGGCTGGTTATCGTTTGTTGAGTTAGATGATTTATGATGCTACATTTTTGTATCAAAATATGATATGGTTTAGTACATCGGCTCCTTCATAGGGGTAATTTGTATCCGGTCCATCCCCTTCGACTCCCATCACATCGATGATTTTTACGTCTGTCCCAACCAAACCCACTATCTCTGTGGCTTCATCTGCTCTTTCTGTTAGTGTGATTCTGTCATTACCGCCATATTTTGTTGTTCGTAGGATGACTCCTGTTGCTTCCATGATACTTGTTGCGCCCGCCATGAGTGGATCACAGTGTCATGTCTCAGCAGTCCATCAACCTACTGGTAGTGCGTCTATATCCTCTAATCCGATTCCTAGAGGCTTGATGTATGATTAGTATATAATGGCCATTCAACAAAAAAATTACTTCCCCTAGGGTTCTCAGCAAATGCAAGCTCCCATTGATCAAACACACTACTATGATGAACATGGAACTCACGTCTATTACCATGGGCTCATTCCATGCGGTGGTCCATTGTATGTTCAAATGCCTCAAATGTCGGTTTACACTGACCAGTTCACATACCTACAAGGAAAATCTAATGGTTCACAAGGACAACCCTTTCAGGGACAACCTTCGATCCAACAAGGACAACACTATGGTCCTGTTGGTCAACCTCATGTTCAATAAGGAGAATATTATGTTCCCCAAGGGTAAACCTATCCATCTTAGGGACAAAATTTTGTGCAACAGAACCAGCCTTACATTTAGCAAGGCCTAAATTTTGTACAGCAAGGTCAACCCTATACTGCTAAGCCAGGCCATCCTCGTCTTCAGGGACAACCTAACTCATCTCAACCATCAGGCCAACCTATGCCTCAGGGACAGCCTGGTGGCTCTTAGCATCCAGGCCATCCTGTACCCCAGGGAGAGCCTGTCCAACCCCAACATCCAGGCCAACCTACACCCTAGGGACAATGTGTTCAACCTCAACATCTGGGTCAACCTGCACCCCAGGGGAAAATCGTGAAGCCTCAGGGACCACCATTTATTCCTCAAGGTAAATCTTTGATGGTACAAGGTCCACCCCAAGGCACTGCTTACATTTTCCCACAAAATCCATATGTTGCTCAAACGAGACCTCAGTGGTTCTGTCATAATCAATATCCAGGTCCTCAACTAGTGTATGGGTAGAATTATTAGAATTATAACCCCTATGGACAAAATCCTCTGGGGCAGAACATTTGGGGTCATAAATTCTCCCAACCTAGTTGGAATCCAAATATTGGTCTCTATCAAAGGCTTGAAATGCCTTTCAACCCAAAATTTCCCTTTCTTGCCACGTTGGAACTGCTCAATGTGTCTAAGTTGAAAAATGATCCTATCCTTCATAATCCATATTGGCCCCCAGTTCCAACTAAAATCCCTAGCGATTGTCCCAAATTTGAAGGCAAGTCCAACAAAGACCCCCAAGCGCATGTTATGACATACCATCTTTGGTGCTCCTCTAAATATTGGGTTGATGATTCAATTCAAATACGTCTTTTCCAAAGGACTCTCACTGGTGCCGCTACCAAGTGGTACATTGAACTCTCCCGCGATGTATTTCAATATTTCAACTCTCTAGCCATGGCACTTCTCATGCACTTTCAGTTACTGGTTCATTATGAAACTGTGACGCACCTCCTCACATCCTTAAAACAAGATTGGGCTACTCATATCTCCTATCATATTCATGAATGGAGGCGGTGTCATCGTCTGATCAAGTTTGAGATTCCTGATCAACTTCTAACTGACTGGTTCACTACCTCTTTTATCGACCTGATCGCTAAAGACATCGCTATGGGGGCATGTATTATTGAGGAATAAGCCATTGCTTGTGCCCAGTAACTCGATCTTGTGTACTCTCAATCCAGCACATTGTATGAAATCTTTCTTGGTGCTCCACGACATGGAACTACCAAAGTACCAATGATGCCATCTCTCGACGATATCATTGGCTCTGTGTCTCAAACTTCTCGTAAGTCTTCCTCAAATCTTGCGAAGCAAAAATATACTTCTTCCACTGATACTACTTCTTAGCCACCTCCAAATCCTGGTAAGACTGCAAAAGTGAATGCTATCCAGTCCAATCTGACGGATAAAGCTTCCAAAGGTAAGAAAAAGGGTAAAGGTAAGGCCAACGCTGATACCCTGAAACCTAATGTTGATGATGGTTCGAAACATAAACCAAAGTAACCTTGTCTGATTTGTGATGATGAGCATTACACCAAGGAATATCCACGAAGAGCCAAGGAGATTCAACTGCTCAAAGGCACTCAAGGCAATCCGACTGTTTTTAAAGAACCATTCCCATCACAACAAACTTAGATGGTGGAGCAACCTCATTCCTTCACCCCATTTGGCTCTCAGGTTTTCATGATGAATGGTCCTGCACCCATCTCTATTTTTACCTGATCAAAATATTATACTGAACCACGTCATGTATCTAGGAAATATATCACTAATGTTCCTCCTACCCCACCTAATTCTGGCCCTCTTCACATTGAAAGGCCCATTCGTAAGAACGTTGTACGACCACCTTCCAAAGGTGCACTCCGAAAGTATTCTTATAACCCAAACGCCCGTGCCACTCAACATTACAGTATTGTTGAGGATTTGGCTCAAGTGCCATCTGCTATGTTTGCATTGGAAGTACTTTAGATATTTCCATCAAAATTGAATTCTTTTCTATCCGCTATTGAAGGGGTTGACCCCACCGATTCCAGCCTTATCACTTCTGATTTGGAAAATTTCATCCAACGTCTCCCTCACCAGCTTGCATTGATTATTCAAGTTGGGATTAATGGAAAGAATATCCATCGAGCAATCGTGGACAAGGGTGCATATACTTGCATCATGTCCTCTACATGCTAGAAAGCCATTGATTCTCCAACCCTCAATCAATCTTCAAATGCTTTAGAAGCTTTTGACGGAAGGGAATCTTCCCTCTTGGTGTTCTTGCCAGTTTACCTATCACGCTGGAATGAAAAATAGTTAACATTGAGGTTGAATTCGTTGATGCCAAACTAAATTATAATCTTCTCCTCAGTCGCATTTGGAATCATGCCATTGTGTGCCCTATCCACTCTCTTTCGTGTTCTTCGATTTCTGCACAAAGGAAATATCATCACTATAAATCAATTGTCATTTTTCACTTCCACATCTTCTGAGAGCAACGTTCCATATGTAGATCATATTCCTATGCCTTATGAGAGCATATGCCTGGGTATTTTCAAAGATCCTTCCCTTATGGGCATTTTTCTCTTCCTCCACCCAACACTACTCAAGTCAACATGATGTCCATGTCTTTTGATCCGTGGATCATCCCTTCGCCTGAGTAGATTGATTCATTTGGTGACGTGATGCCATTAAGCACAATAGAAATTGATTATCGTGAAATTATTTTGGCTTTGGATCCTCATTTCTTTGATCATACTTCTTTGAGTGTGTCTCTTGACACGTATTCTCAATCCCCTTGGCTCAGCGCTTCAGATTCTCCAGATCCTTTAAATGAGACCTTTCCCACTAATGAGGCCATTGTGGAAACCATGTCTCTTGAGGATCCTCCTTGGGACACTAGTCATCATCGCTCCTCCTTTATGCGTAGCCTTGGGGCCATGTCTATTTTTCTTGAGAATTTTGCTTCCCAAGCTCCTTCCCATCTGCTTCAGACACCCATCTTGGCACATGAAGTTTTCATGGAGGGTAACTTGGGAAACATTACACAAATGAAGAAATGCCCAACATCGATCTGAGTATATTTGTGCACGAGATTCCTACTTATCCTAACGCAAAGCCTATTCACTAACATCTCTATCCCATGCACCCTAGAAAGGCCACCACCATTAAGGGAGAAGTCGAAAAATTTCTCAAAGCTGGCTTCATTTATCCGAACCCCTTGACAGAATGGGTTTCTAACATCATTCCTGTGGATAAAAGGCAGGGTATTATTCATGTTTGTGTGGATTACCGTGACATCAACCGCACTTGTCCTAAGGATAAATATCCCACTCCTTTCATAGACCAGATCATTGATGAGTGTGCCGAGAGTGAGATATTTTCCCTTATTGACGGGTTTTCTGGTTACAACTAGATCAATATTCTTCGAGTTGATCAACACAAGACCACCTTTATCTATTTGTGGGGTACCTTCGCATACAAGAAGCTCCATTTTGGTCTTAAGAATGACGGGGATACATTTCAACGAGAAATGTCGTATGCTTTCCATGATATTAAGCACATTGTTCAAACTTACCTAGATGACCTTTCAGCTCATTCTAATAAGTGTAAGGACCACCGATATCACTTCCTTCAAATGTTTCTTCGCTGTAGAGGCTATAACATTCGGATTAATCCACATAAGTGTGTCTTCTGTGTCAATTTCGATAGACTCCTTGGGTTTATCATTTCTAAACACAGAATTCGTCTCGACCCTCTTAAGGTTGAAGCTATTGTCAATCTCCCATTCCCTTCCTCTTTACATAAGTTGTAGATTCTGTAAGGAAAATCTAATTTCCTGCACCATTTTATACCAAACTATGTTGAAGTAGCCAAAGGATTCATGCGATTGCTTAATTAGGGCATTCCATTCCTTTGGGATGAGATTGCCCAAAAATATTTTGATGCACTGAAGACATTTCTTATCAATGCTCCTCTTTTATGTCCACCCAATTATCATCGTGACTATTCCCTCTACTTAGCTGTCGCATTTAGCACTATTGCCATGGTTTTGGTACAGGACGATGACAATGGTGATGAGCATGTCATTTATTATTTGAGCCACAATATTCTCGATACTGAAACAAGTTACACACATGTCGATAAATTAGCTTTGCCTGTTGTTCAAGCCATCCAAATTTTTCACCATTATATTATGCTTCGCACAATAACCATGATTTATATTTGCAACCCCATGACCTATATATTGAATTGAAAATTGATGGGGGGAAAATACTCCAAGTGGATTGTTATCCTCCAAGAGTTCGATTTGGAGTTCACTACTGCCAAATCGAAGAAATCATCGGTTTTTGCCAATTTGATTTTCTCTTTACCGTCTTCCTCTGCTCCCACTAGTTCTGAGGAACACATTCCAGACGATACTCTTTTTCTCATTAGCACCCTCGATCCATGGTACAGTGATATCATCATCTATATCCAGACTTCCACCTTCCGATCCGAGATGACGAAGGATGCTCATTGACGCATCTGCCATCATTCACAACCTTATCAAATAGTCGAAGATACTCTATACTACATCAGAGCTGATTCTATTCTCTACTAGTGTTTAACCCCCGAGGAGGCTGAAAAAGTTCTCAATGACTGCCATTTTAGCGCCTGTGGTAGTCATAATTCTGGATATGATACTGCACAAAAAATCCTTCGTGTTGGATATTTCTGGCCTACCATTTTTAAAGACTACATTGTTTCTATTCGTAAGTGTCATGATTTCCGGATTTAACAGTGCAAGATGCGCACACCACCCGCACACCTCTATCCCGTCATTACCATTGGTCCCTTTGCAAAGTGGGGCATCGATTTTATGATGTGTAACCCTCACTTGGTCGGGGGGCATACTTATATTATCATAGTCATGGACTACTTGACTAAATGGGCCAAAGAAATGCCTACTCTTACAAATAATGGTAAGACGGTTGCATAATTTATGTTCAATCATGTCATTACCCTATTTGGTGTCCCTTAAGCCATTGTCACTGATCATGGCTCTCATTTTCACAATTACATGATGGTTGAATTGACTTATAAGTTGGGTCTGCGTCACGAAATCTCAACACCATACTATCCTCAGGCCAATGGCAGGTTGAAGCCATGAAAAAGGTTATAGTCACTACGCTTCAATGTATGATTGGGATGCACAAGTCCAACTAGAATCTCATGTTGTTTTCAGCCCTCTGGGCTTACCGAACCTCGGTGAAGGATGCAACCAGACTCACCCCATTCCAACTTGTTTATGGTCTGGAAGCTACCCTTCCGATTGAATGCGAAATTCCTTCTCTCAAGATAGCTATTGAATTATTTCCTAATACCTTGCCAAAGGAAGAGCGTCTTCTATTTTTGGAGAGGCTTGATGAAATGCACCACTTTGCTGCTCCAGTCATAGAAGCACAGAAAAAATGGGTCAAAGCTCATTTTGTTCAGAAATTTTCCCCTTGTACCTTTGTAGAAGGAGACATAGTCCTCTTGTATGACCAAGCCCATGATAATCTGGGGGTAGGAAAATTTGAACCTATGTGGCATGGGCCGTATATCATTAAGCGCGTTTTGCCGAACATGGCTTATGAGCTAATTGACTATGAAGGCTATCCTTTCAATCAGCCCAGATATGGGTTGTACCTCAAAAAATACTATGCATGAGTTTCTCGTTCATGTCCTTTTGTACATAAGTGTGATTTTTTCATTTTTGTACCTTTTTTGGCTTGGTGTGCTTTGCGAGCAATTTTTCCTGCTTATTATGTCGTTGCTTGCTGTGAAAATGTCTGCCACTCCTTATGTTGGTTTCGCGGATGGTGCCTCCCGTAGTACTCGGAATCTGTCTTCTACAACTTGGGTGATTTATAATCCTAATGGTGAGTTGATAGACATTCAAGGTATTTGTCTAGGATGAACAACAAACAATGACGATGAATATAGTGCTATTATTGAACTCTTAACTGAGGCCATTTCTCTCAACATTCATGCATTAATTGTGAACCTAGACTCTCAGCTTGTTGTTCTTTAGCATAATGGGCAGTACTCTGTTAGAAACCCTCAAATATTAAGGTTTTATTTGCATGTTCATTTATTATAAAGGAATTTTGATTATATCACATATCATCATATTCCTAGACGAATGAATGTGTTAGCTGATGCAATAGCCAATATTGTATTAGATATATATTTGCGTAATTTGTAAAAGCATCATCATCACATAATAAGATTTAGATAGGAAAATAAGCATATATATATATATATATATATATATATATATATATATCGATTGTTCGCATCCATATGCATCATAAGTTCAAAAAATATGTGTGTTTTGGTTACATCCCGAGACATCGTGTCTCTAAAAAATATGCATAAATAAAGCCTAGGCGTCTAATCAGCATGATGCTCATGATAGCATGTCACTGCACACACAAGCCACCTCAGTAAATGGTGGATATGGTTAGACACCCTTGCAGTGTGACTTTGATATGCAAGAGGAACATCCTCGAATCTCACGTAATTTGGGATCCCGCTTGTGAGTCCCTCCAAGTTGCACACGATCTCCTCTTCCTCACTTCCCTCACCATGAGGGACCACCTCGAAATCATGTGGGACCCTCCGTGTTATGAGGTACATTCCTGCAGGTCTCTCTGGGCCAACGTATGCTTTGCATGAATAAATGATCATAACAAATATAAAAAAAAAAAAAACATAACACTCATCAAAATCATAAAATAAGTTTTTACCCAATGCTTCATCCCAATCCTCTCCTTCCGAGAGTGGAAGGTCCAGATCATCCATGAAGTCAGTGTAGATATAGGGCTCATCCTCTATGAAGATGAGTTGTCGATGGATCTAATCGAAGAATTCCAATTTGCATGACATATGTTGACCACCTCCCGATTGAGGCATCAACTCCGCCCAATGTACCATCCGTGGCTCTCATGCTGGTGGTGCAGGTACTATCACCTCGTGGCGTTGAAATATCAAAAATCGTTCTAGGATGAAGGGTACCAATGTGGACCTATATCTAAATTGTTTTAGCTTGTCATTCTTGCACTTTGTTAACTGGCGCTTCAGGTTGATTGTTACGGATTACACCCAGTTGAAAATGGTTGGAGTCATACAATCTATGACAAGTTAAAGATTTTTTTTTGTAGCTTCGTGAGGGGCTTGAGATCCAGAAGCTCATGTTATAGTATTCAACACTACTTTTAGTGCCAAATTGGGTATTATCTGGATATCTATTTTCCTTCTCTTCGATCATTTCTTTACTCCTGGGAAAACTCTGTCTATTAGCATACCCATGCTCTCGTCCATGGGTCGAGAACCTGTCATGATCGGTGCTAATCCCCTTCGTGAAAATCCAATGATGAAATATATGTCAGAGAATTCTATTGCCAACTCTTGATTGTGAATCATAAACCTCTCTCGATTGCTGTCTGATGCAAGGGCATTAGGTTCCGAAAAATACTTTGTATTTTAATAGACATAGGGGGGTCTTATGTTTTCAATTTCTTGTGTAATCCTTAAATAATTTGAGTGATTTTAATTAAATATTGAGAGAAAATTGTAAATGTTCCAAAATTATTGTAGAACATGAGAGAAGTTGATTAGTTGGGAATATGAAGAGACAATTGAGATTTACGAACGAAATTAGAATTAGCTTCAGCAATTCTAGGGATTTGGTTATTAGGGGAACTAAATTGATTCATTATCAATTTGTATAAATGTAAGCCTCAAAGGCATTAAGGATATAGATGCGGAGAGACAGATTCAGATTAGGTTTAGGAAACAGAGTTCCTGTAATCCTACGGGCAGTTGAAAAGGGCCATTTGATTTTGAAGATCTGGCTGAGGACAAGAAGAATTTTTGTAAGTGATTTCAGTTTTGTATATGAAAGAATTTGCTCAGAATTACATGAGTATTATTTGATTTAAATTCTGTGTGAATGGATTTGAATTTCAATAAGCAATTGTATAAGAACTAGTGTGATGAAACTCTGTAATTGGGGTTTTAAATGTGTTCTGTGTGTCATTGAAGAAATCGACATTCATGTCGATGCTGTGATGTGGAATTGAAAGTGCATAAAATTGTGAATCGAACTCCATACGTTTTAGTGATAGATGAATGAATCTATCGTAAAAGGGTAGAACCTTTATAAGGATTCCATGTATGAAGATAAATTCTCTGTATAAATAGAGTGAGGTTTTGAATTCACATTTAGGGTTTTATTCTGTTAAAATCAATGGGTCTGAACCATAGATAATGAGTAAAAGCGGTTAATTGCAATGAAGAAATGCTGGATTAGTGGATCAGAATGGTAGTAATGTTGTAGTGGAAGGATTAGCAGCACGATAAAGTTGAGATCATGAATAATAGATATGAAATCAGAACTTAGTTAATACAACTCAGAGCAACGCTAGAAAGGGGCAATTCAGGTCGAAGTGTTAAGGGTGTAACGACTATTCGAGATACTGAATTGCAACTACAAGGGAGAATGTAGAATGTAGGTTCAAATTTGATGTAGAATATGTCTAAGTGTTGGAACAAAAAAATCGAGTTCTAGCATAGAAACCGAGAGTAAGGAGACCTTGAAGGTAGAATCAAACTAAGTTGAATTGCGTGAAGAAGAACCGGAATGCAGAGTCCATGTTGAAGGTGGAAAAAGGAACCATGAAGGCGGTTTCTGGAAAGAAAACAATGGTTTTCACATTGTTATTATATGGTAAACGGAATTCCTAAAAATAACGTGATAATTCTCTTCGAGTGACATGTTGCAAGTGGTGGTATTCAGAAACCATTCATTTTGCGTGAAGTTGGAGAATTAACTCTTGGGCGCCTTTATAATGCAATTGTCATTAGATGTGGATCGATGGAGATCCAACGGTGGATGTGCATCAAGTTGCTTGAGAATAAATGAATGGGTAAGTCGAAGTGCTGTGGGTCCAAATTTTATTATATATTGAAGTCTGGGTTTTAACCAAGGTCGGGTTTGACATATGTTAATAAATATTGTGCCCCGGACATTCATATTTGTTGGAATTAGAATTTAATCCAAAGTCTAAGTTCATATGAAGATATGCATTGGTTTAATCCACGTTGAATCAATGTGATGATTGGGTTTGCCATTCTATGTTTTTTTTAACCATTACGTCAAAGGAAATGAAACTTCCGCGTTACTAAGATTGCCCGATTTTGAATTACATTGGGCGCAAGTCATACTTCAAGTTTA
Organism: Pinus albicaulis; assembly: GCA_034641835.2. Classification (NCBI taxonomy): domain Eukaryota; kingdom Viridiplantae; phylum Streptophyta; class Pinopsida; order Pinales; family Pinaceae; genus Pinus; species Pinus albicaulis. Next base: position 570,283,152 of record CM076574.1, read on the forward strand.
ATTTCCAAGTAAGAAGGTTGATCATGCAATGGGTTTATTTTATGGTTTTGGTATAACCACAGGATATATAAAAGTAAGATTCTGTTTATAAAAAGATACTCTAGAAGAGGTCTATTTTGGCACAGGAATAAGACAAGTATTTTGTCTTAAGTTTTTAAAGTGGGTTTATTAATCAGGCTTTTTTTTGAAGATTAAAAGAGAAGATTCCACAATTTTATTGAGTTTACCCAGATTTGAGCTTTTGTTGGGCATGAATTTGAAAGGAATTTTTTATATGCAGCTTTGAGAGTATTAATGTGGGTTTGGAAAGGGTCCCTGCCATCAGTGTCTCACACAATAATAAGATACTATAGTAACTCTAGCTAAGATCGAAGACATGGTGCCATGAATAATTTCAAGAGCCCATAGTCTCTCAGGGTATCCATGCATCTCACATTTTTCATGGCTAGTTCATCTTCCTCCCCGTGCCCTCTTTCCTTCCATTCGATGACCATTTTGGTTGTTAATAACATGAAAAAACATCATTTGGACTTTTATTAGTCAAATACTTCACTTTTGAACTGTTTGAATAAGGCTATTGAGGAGAATTTTCAAGAAAATATGGTCACAGAAATTGGCACAGCTGTTTTAGGAATAGGAGCACTGATTGGCGCCTCCCCTTTAGAATTCTGGGAGATTTGGCGTGACTCTGTGCCCGAAACCCATGCCAACTACTGCGCACAATCTTGAAAGAAATTCCCCCAAAAGAATAAAAAGCTAAGAATGAAGGAAATGAAATATAGTTTAAAATGTAGGCAAAGATGAGAGCTCTTACCTGGAGGAAATAGATTTGTGATTGGTATCCTGGATTGTGCGTTTCTAGCTCCACAAGATCACAGTTAAAAATGGTAAAATGCTCACAAGAAGTGAAAAGGTGAAAAGTAATTTATTTTTACTATTTTTGTCATTTTATAACCTTTTCGAAACCCTAATTAGGTTTTGAGCTTATTATTTTATTATTTTAATGTTTTAACTCAAAAAATGGGTTTTAAGTACATTTCTTGTGCAAAAACAGGTCATAAACATGATTATGATGAAGCGACGAGTTGTATTTTATTACTTTTTCAGACTTGGTAAAAACATGAAAAAGTCACCCCTTGGAGTCATCTTTCAGCTCTTTTCTGACTCTCTAAAATTGAAAATATTTCCAAGACTCTTGTCGTTTTGAACTCATTAAAGGCCGTGAAAAATCATTTTCCCAGTATACATTAACCCTTTTTCGGTTTTTGACAAATTATTTACGAAAAAGGAATACCTTAGCCAATCGTGACTAAGAGGTTCTCCCAGATATTGTTTTCTACCTTTTCGGATATGTGAGACTACCTACGAAAAGGGATCTGCTAGAGTTTTTTTTTCTGCTTCTTTTAAAACTCTCTCAACATGAAAAGACATTGATTTATTCCTTTGTCAGACTCATTAAAACCTAAATGACATCGAAAATTGTCACCATGACGTTACTGAGTTCCTCCTTCCTAGGGCTCATAAAATGTACTAGGATGGATTTTTATGAAGGAAAAATTTATATGAAAAGCATATGCTATCCCCTTGAAGATTATTTGCATAAATAATTGGGGTAATCGTTAGAAATGGTGGGGGAAAATGGAACTAGTTCTCAGTCATGTTAGAAGTATGTCGCTCTTGAACATGACACTTGTTTGTAATTCATGTCAAGTTGGGGACATCCCATTCGTCATTTTTCCTCCATGGGTTTGGATTATCTGTTTTGACATCTCTTATGCTCTTTTCCATGTCATCATGAACTCAGATCCCTTGACATCAAATACTACCAAATTCCAGAGTCGTGTTCCCAATATGTTCAAGAGAAGTTTTCCTTATGCACTTTTCAACCCCTGGTCCTCTGCTTGGTCCTGATTCAATATCATTCCTATGTCTCATATCGATGACGTGGGAAAAATTATGGCCCTCCTGTAACCAGTAAATTCCTGTCGATGTTAGCTCATTGTCCAGGAAGCTGATCCAAAGACTCCTTTTTGGTACCTTGGAGCTTGCATGCCTCAATGGCAAGTTCTTTGCATTTGACAATAGGTCCTCCTCATTGGTCTTCGATCGAGTGATTTCACGGGTGTTTGAATCCATATCATTGTTCACATTCCACATATTGTACTATTTGTACCTTGAGAGCCATTGTCATTACTGGTGTTTTCTTTCATGCCTCTTAACAATTTTCATCATTGGATGGTAATCAAGAAAGTTTCTTGCATGTTCCACTTCAGCTCACTAATTCTCATGCTTGAATTTGTACTTGCTCGAGCCGAGATGGAGTGCAAGACCCTAGGTTTTGTCTGATAAAACCTAGGCTATGAGACGATTTGGTTTATCATGACCATATGCATGACTCTTCTTATTGGATGACTAGGACCATACTTGAGTCTATTTGATGATCCTTCTTACTGGATGGCTGCGTCCATGCCTTGGATCTTACTATTGGATATACTCTATTATGGATGGAGGCAACCATACCACATGTTCATGTATCAAAGATATCAGTTGTACTTATTCTTGTAGGTCTTCTGACGACGATGTTTTGGTTTGGGCATGTTCTCATAAAGCATTTCACCCTTCACTATCTCTGGGACGTCATGCTTTAGGGGGCATCTATTATACATTATTTTTTCACTGTACTTATAATTCCCATCCCGAACATTGGAGGACCATTTTAGTGACTTCTTTGTATTGTAATACCTTTATATAAGTATAATTGCATCCCTTGGCGTGTTAAGAACATTTCCTCTCTTGATCATTCTTGAACCAGACCTTTAAAAACATGTGATTTTGGGTCGGCGCTGGTAGGCAGTTATGACCTCTTGCCCATGGAGAAATTAGCACTAGGCCCCATGCCCTTTGGCACTCTGTCTCAGAAGGTCACTCGCACTGAGCTGTTTTTGGAATTTGTTTTAAAATAGAAAAAAAGTTTCCATGCTTAACAAGTTCGTGAGCGGAGTCATTATGGTTTGTTCGACTGAATAACATCAAATTCCTCCCTTTGGCTTCTTGTTTCCTAAAATTTTCCAACTACCCAAAGGGATAGACCTCTCCTCCACTTTATGAGGGATCCCAAACCACCTCCTCCTCTCTTATAAATACTTCCTTCTCACATTGATTCAACTAGCTGAATAATCATTACTATAGCTGGTGTATAGAAGAATAAAGAGAAGAATCCATTGATGAGAGAGATTTTAGGCCCATTGCCTCATCAAATCTGATCCTGAACGAATGCTTGAGACGTGCTCGACTAAACCCGTCGAAGGAGGCTTGAAATGTCAAGACATTAAGGTTTTAAACTTCTTTTCTCTATCATTAATACATGAATAGTTTTTTGGTTCCAATTTTGTGTTTAATTATATGAAAAATGTTTAATTATCCTTGACCAATCGAATAGCTATAAATGAATGTATATTCTCATATGTTTTCATCATTCAATTGATCTTTGTGCAGGTACACGGATATCATCACTGAAAGACCGTGACGTGTGAAGAAAAAGGTTGGAGGATCGTTGTTGCAAGTCACGAAAAAGAGTTGGACCAAGGTAGGGGATCTATCCCAATTCATATTTCATTTATAAGAAAGGAGTCCAAAAGTACAACATGTTCCCTTGTTGCGAGACCCACTCTAGGGCTAGAGGGATCACCTCTGTCAGTAGAGGGTATTTTCCTGCTCAACAATATTAGTATATCATCAAAAAATACTAACACACATTTTCTAAGGAAGGGTTTGAAAATGGAATTCTTCAAACTTTGAAATGTGGAAGGTGCATTAGTAAGGCCAAAAGGCATGATCAAAAATTCATAATGAACCTCATAGTTTTTAATGTTGTTTTCGGAATGTCTTCAACCTTCATTCTATTTTGATGATATCTTGAACACATCAGTTAACTTTAGTGCATGGACAATTTCAGTGGAGACCTGTGCAGAGATAGGTGAAAGGGCAAGTATGACTATCAGTTGTGACTATAAGTGATGCATGGTTTGCATCAAACACTCAGTAGAGATGCCTATAAAGACTGCGTGAGAAAGGCTAGGGTAATTTGAACTCATCAAGAGGCATTCTTCAGTAGGGATTGCGTAGTAGAGGCAGGCTATCAAGCGACAGAGATTGGAGCATGTGTTTTGCTAGATCTAGCTTGATTAGTGTGTAGCAATTGGAGATTGTACTGAGAGCTTGTGAGGAGCTTAGTACAATGATTGTTATGTAATCTCTATGACATATATAATATACAGATAGTTGGGGGTTTTCAACTTTAAGCTTTCCCATTACATACTGTGTTCATATGTGTGAATTTTTATGGCTTTAAAGTGTGCATGCAATTGATTTTATTTCCACATGTAATGATCAATGGTAGAAGAGATTATGCATTGTGAATGAAGTCAAATAGTGTGTGATCAGGAGAATATTAGTGAATAATATATCATTTATTAAAATTTCTACATGGTATCGGAGCGATATTGATCATTGGAGAAATTGCAAAGCATTGAAGTGGTTGAGTTTTGTGCTGGTGGAATTCGAAATTGCTACAGTGATTTCTTGGTGTCGAAGTTGAGATGTTTTTCAACAGATTGTGATTGGAGTATGCCCTTGAGGGCAGCTCGAATTATATTGCATGGAAGGACAGGATGGAGGTGGTGCTAGATGAAAATGGGTTGAAGGAGTTCATAGATGCAGAAATTCCAAAACCGGGTTCTAGTGATGCTGCCGCACTTGACGCATGGCAAAAGAAGGTAGAAAGGTGTCGAAGGATTCTATTGGAAGGTGTGAAGGATCACATAGTGTCCAGCCTTCATGGTAAATCTTCTCCATTCTTGATGTGGAAAGCTTTGACAGATTTGTTCCAAAGCAATAGTGACCAGAGGAAGTTGGTGCTCAAGGATAAACTCAGGAAAATAGAAATGGAGAAGAATGACACTATTCTGGTATACTTGAAAAATTTTGTCCACTGCAGGGATGAGATTGGGAGTGTAGGAGTTAGTGTGGATGATGAGGAATTGGTGAGCTTGGCTCTCCTTGGGCTTCCGAAGAGTTGGCATTCCTATGAGGATTCTGTCAATGTTCGGGAGAAATTGCCAAGATGGGAGAGATTTTGGTTGGATCTTGTGCAGGAGGAGATAAGGCAGGATACTAGGGATAAATATTCATCAAAGAATGATGATGAAGAGGATTGAAATTTGGTTGCCAAAGAAAGGAAGGGGAAGGGCAAGAAGAATTCTTCTCAATCCAGTGCGGATGGTAAAGAGCATGACATGTCCAAAGTGAACTGTTTTCACTGTCATGAGAACGGGCATTATGCCACGAATTGTCCACAGAAGAAGAAGAACAAGAAGACCACTAGAGTTGTAGCTGGTGAGGCTCTTGGCTCGCAATTTGATCTGGAATTCTCATTGATCACATGCATGGTGTCTAGTGCATCGGGATCGGGGTGGTATTTTGATAGTGGCGCTTCCTTTCACATGACGAGAGATGTGAATCTTTTCAGTGACTTGGTGGAGAAATATATCCAGTTGCATGTTGAGTTGGGTGACAATGGACGATACAATGCAACCAGCATTGGTACCATAACATTTCAGAGGGAGTCAGGTAAACTCATTCTTTTACAATATGTAGTGCATGTTCCAGGTTTAAAGAAGAATTTAATCTCAGTCGCAATGTTAGAGGATAAAGGGTATGATGTTGTATTTAGTGAAGCAAAAGTTTTCTTTCGACACAAGGCAACAGGACAAGTCAAGAAGGTTGGGATTTGAGCCAAGAATCTCTATAGACTTGAAGTAGATGGGATGTCTACAGAGCTTCCTACTGTTGGGAAGTGCGAGAAAGACATGCAATTGATGCTTTAGAGGGAGAAAGTTTTGCATGCAGGTAAGAGTGAACCTCAGGATGTGGAGAAGACACAAGATGAGAATCATGGAGTGGAAGAAACCAATCATGCAGAGAAATTTCGTGCCAGATGGGCAGAAAGAGTGCATGCAGCTATACCACTAGGTGAGAGGTGGGGCGACATGCATGAGTAATCCCAAGAGGAAATTTCTGGGAAGGATTCATTGAGATGGTGTGGATCTCATGAATTGAACCTGGATACGAGGAGCCCATAGAGCAGCAGTAGCATGATCAGTTGGATTGGTGCAAGCAGATCAAAGTGACAGTGTCAGATACTGGAGCGTGGTTCAGAGTTGACAGCATGTGCAGAGTGCATGGGTGCAAGAGTTCAATAGTGCAGTGGTTCCTAATGACATGTGTAGTTGGTATCAGCAGAATTCGAAGACTTTGGTGATAGATGCATCAGATTGATTGATTTTTTTGGAGCCTATTCAGTTTCATAGGAGTTGTAGAGCAGATGCATGGAGTTGCATGGCGCTTGTGAAGGTTGCAGGGCGAATGCATGGAGTTGCATGTCGCATGCAAAGACAATCCTTTCTTGTTGAGAGGGAGTGTTGAAGATTGCAACAAGAAACAGTGAAGGAGGAATCTTGAAACATCATTCCTGATCCTAGTTGGAAAGTGATCACCTAAACTAGGTGGGGCCCACACAGGTGATTTTTGTCGCAAAGTCTATTTTTAGACATGTCGATCATATTCTATGAGTTGCAGGATGCTATTTGTGGATGGTTGGTAAAGTTGGAAAAATAGATGGATTTCTATTTTTAGACATATTGGGTGGAATCTATTTTTAGATTTCTAGTCTAAAAATAGATATGTCGAATATTATTAGATCTTAACAATATTTGGACTCTAAAAATTATCTTATTCTCTTGGAACACTTTAGTTAAGTGCACATATGTGGCACAGGAGCTGATAGAAGGAATTACGCTATTCCTGAGGGTTATGTGGAGCTATTGCTTGGAGGAATTTAGTTAGAACTCATGTGACAAAGTTTGGTGGAGTTGATTGAGGAAGTTAATGGAGTTGTGTTCAGTTTAACTAATCTAAACATAGTTGAGCTATTTGTATCTAGTTTAACTGATTGATACAATTAGTGAGAGTGGTGTGAATTAATTATTAATTAATTCACTAATTATTAACTCATTAATCAACTAAAGAATACATTAGTTAACTTCAGTGCATGGACAGTTTCAGTGGAGACCAGTGTAGAGATAAGTGAAAGGGAAAGTATGACTATCAGTTGTGACTATAAGTGATGCATGGTTTGCATCCAACACTTAGTAGAGATGCCTATAAAGACTGCATGAGAAAGGCTAGGGTAATTCGAACTCATCAAGAGGCATTCTTCAGCAAGGATTTCACAGTAGAGGCAAGCTATCAAGTGGCAGAGATTGGAACATGTGTTTTGCTAGAGCTAGCTTGATTAGTGTGTAGCAATTGGAGATTGTATTGAGATATTGTGAGGAGATTTGTACAATAATTTTTACATGATCTCTATGAAATATATAATATACATATATTTGGGGGTTTTCAGCTTTAAGCTTTCCCATTGCATACTGTGTTCATATGTGTGAATTTTTATGGCTTTAATGTGTGCATGGAATTGATTTTATTTCCGCATGTAATGATCAATGGTAGAAGAGATTCTGTATTGTTCATGAAGTCAAATAGTGTGTGATCAGGAGAATCTCGTTGAATAATATATCAGTTATTCAAATTTCTACACACTTTACACTCTGATGCTGGATATAGGAAGCAATTAAATTTTTTGGCTATCTTACAATGAATAAAATTATGGGTACTACCTGAATCAATAAACAATATTACCCTTTTCTTCTTAATATATAATTCTATCTTGAGAATTTGAGGAGTGGTAATTCCCACTAATGCCATTAGGGGAATTTTGAGGTCTAAAATCGATCTCCTAAGAAAAATGTACAACTAAAATAAAATTTCTAAGAACCAATAGGATTCAAGATGATGATGTCAACTATGGGGTATGATTCACCATTTTTGAAGTAAAAAAGTAAAAATATTAAAAAATGATAAAATAATAAAACAAATTTTTCAACTCGTATCTTTTTGGGATGGGGTCCCCTAGAATAACTGAAAATAAAATATTCTAGGTGTTGTTTGATGCTGAAAATTTTCAAATGGTGCAGTCCAAGCCAAGACTGTCACCTACCTTGTATGAGCAGTACAATCACATCACGGGCTTCAAGGCTACCTTCCATAATCTGCGCATCTACGCGAAGAAGGACATGGTAAGCGTATGGTATGAGCTAGCATACATGGTCACGGAGGATGACCTTGTGCGCACGACGATCAAGTGGCCCCCATTATGGCTCGAGGTAAGCACAACTAGTGGTGCATCATTATCAGTACCATCGAAGACCCCGACGAAGCTGCGCACGTCAACAGAGCACCCAAAGGATGCGCAAAAGGGCCAAGAACTGACCACTATGGAAAAAGTAGTGGAACTACGATGTGATGATGAGATGGAAGAGAAGGATGAAGAAAATGTTGATGCGTTGTTAGACACGTGGAACAGAACCAAAAGAGGGCCTCATACCACCTTGGGGACCAGAACGGATCCATTAATGCTCAATGAGGACGATTTTGACAAGATCAGAGACACAATCTAGGTAGTCACTGAATATGTATGGACCAAAGTTGAAACATAGCATATATCAGTACTTGATGACGTGTAGCATGGGCTCCAAAATCTAAAAATGTAAGTGAGCACCATACAAGTGAGCGTTGGTCAAGCAAGTGCAGGACAAGAGAGCGAGCTAAGAATTCAACACCCATCCAGCTTCGAAAGCCATGTATTTCAAGTTGTAGGTGTCAAATTTCAGATTACCATTTTTTAGATGTGCACAGTCATTCCCAAAATAACTGAGGTTGGGATTGATTCGATTGTCTTCCCCAGCGACAAGTTTCATGCTATGTGTTAGCACTCCACTGGATCTTCAAGGCTGAGAAGAGACTAGCAAAGGTAACCACAGACCAATATATCACCAAGTAGCTAGCCCTACTAGGCAAGAGAGGGCTCTCTCCAAGGGATCACAACCAAGAGGGTTGGATCAATTAGGTTTTAGGCTAGGTATAGTAGCACAGGGCTTTTGATTGGTTGATTTGGGTGTTGGATGAGTGAATTAGGTCAAAGAGGTAACTAGGTCAGGGAAAATAAGATTAGAATTGCAGGCATATGATGGGGAAAAGTAGGTAGGAACTTTAACACTTTAGGGTTCTTAGGTGAGATGGATCAAGTTGGTGAGGTTCTAACAAGAACATGCCAGTACATGAATTATTTTTAAACTGAAGAAATGAAACAAACTATGATGATTCTCCCAAAACATAGCATTAAAGATGTATTATGCTAATAAAAAGTGAGAATCAAATATATCATAGAAGTGGAATGAACATGGAAAGTACAAAACATTAATACATATGAAACAAAAGAAGAAACTATGTCAAAATACAATACCACATGAATCCCACCAAAATAGTTGCAACTCATCCAATATATTCCTGCCAAAATCGGAATACACTAGTGTCTCTGATCAATACAACATCATCCAACCTGTGAAATGAGTAAAGAAGTGAAATATATAGACATGAAAAAAATTCTCCCACCTTCAAGGGTTGAATCCCCGAGTTGTGGAGCTGATCCACAAAAGTTTGAACTGCAAACCTAAAGTGTAGGGAGGTCAAACTAACTCATCCCTAACTTTGGTGAAATTGATTCATTCATCCTCAAAAATAATTTTACCTAATGTATTTACCCTTAAGTAACTAAAAATAAAATTAATTACATTTACTTCCATCATTTACATCATTAAAATCATGATTTTCCATGGTCAAACTTAGAAAACTCAGAAAAAATAAAAAATATCAGTCTCTAGTCAGGAGCGCAATGTCAACTTCAGCTTAGATTTTGAGGGGGTTTATGATGTAAAAATTGAGCTCAGGATAGCTCATTGGAAAGCCTGTCTGGCGTAGTTTCCAGAAATATAAATGGTTTCGAAATATGAGGAGTTTTGGCCATCCAAAAGTTCAATCTAACAAGACTAGTTAGGAGCGCAACACCTAGCTCAAAATTTGGGTAGAAACATGATTTTTCAGGTGTTTTTTGGCCTTTCTCCCTGCCAGATTGTCCAAATTGGCTTTGAAAAGTGTCCAAATTTCATATTTTTTACCTTACTAATCCAATGGTGGTCTTATTTTTTCATTTTGAGGCCTCTATAATAAGCGCAACGCTTAGGGCATTGCACTCCTAATAGTCAAACTGTGTTGAAGACTCTCAAAAGATTGCACAAAAACACAAAATTTCAAAACTTGCTAAAAAACTCTTCATATTATTTTTGTAGAATGCAGATGAAGTATACTAAGAAAAATGTAGATGCTAAGAAATCAAATAGGCCTCAAAAACGATGTCAAACTTATCTTCTTCCTTTTGCTTGTCTAGGGTTTGATTATGTTTTTCCTCCAATTGCTTGAGTTTAATGCTACATATCTTATTTCTTGTGATGTACCTGTTAGACATGTTTCTGAGCATCTTGTTATATTTTTTTGCCTTGTGTAGGAGTTTCTCAAGGTGGAGGTTTACCCTATCTAGCCATATTTCTCTATAATCGTCAACCTCCTTGGCAATCGTCTCCTCAAAAGTGAGTTTTTCATCTACATGTTTCTGTTGTTGTAGATGTCTCTTAAGACCTCTTGTCTTAGGTGTTGTTATGCTGGTTTGAATTTCATCATGATCAATATCATCAAGTGACATCATGGCCTTACTTATTTTTTCTTTGAGCATCTCTAGCTCCATAAGTACTTGTTGATCTTACAACTTCTTATTAGACTCCTCCTCAAGAAATGAAATGACATACTGAGATCTATTGAAGTTAGCTTGCAACTCTTTGATTTGGGTTGATCTAGGTAGATTGAACTGGTCCAAGTACAAGTGGCTTAAGTACAAAGGCTCAAAAATAAAAGTGTTTGGAATGTGGAAAACTTAATGTCAAGTTGTAGATCTCATCTTTCTGATTCCAACGATGTAGACGACACTCAATTATGAGTCTGTATGAAGGAGTTAGGACTAGTCAAAGTTTGAGGGTTGACTTGGTTATGTTGTAGGCTAAGGAGGACACAAATTTGTTGAAACTCAACCACTAGATTCTAGGTGAAATTATGGGACAATTAGTTTCCACCTATATATGGCAGCCGATGGGAGTTATGGGCGGGCTGCCTGATGCGGGTCAGGCCCCCAAACTCACCAACCCAAACGGGTATTAAATTCTAGTGAAGATTTTAAAAAATAAGGAATTTCCATAGTTTTTAAAAACTAATTCAGATTTGTATAGAGGGGGCAGGGTTTGACCACCAGATCCTCTCCCTCATAATGTGGATCCAAAATGGTGCGCCAAACCAACTCCTTAGTAAATCCACCCAACCTAGTGCTATATAAACCTTTAGTTCAGAAGTGCGCCCAGGTAGGTCAGGAGTAGGCACAAAAATCGAGACAGTGGAACCATGAGCAGTGTGCAGGAGGGGGATGGAACCATGATCTGAGCCATTTTCCAGAGGGGCCAGATTTTCACTTTGTCAGATTTAGGAAAATTTTATATGGATTATGCACTACTTGATGCCACGAATCTAACAGGGCTGTCAATTTCTTCATCAAAGGTATGAAATTTTCAGGCACTTTCAGCTATGTAGGTATAAGGGTGTAATTTCTCATTTTTGTACTTGTACTTTCATTTTTCCACTTAATGAAAGAGGGCCTCCCCATTATTTCAGCAGGGCCTAGATACGTATTCCCTCCTCAATGAACTCCGATATCAAATCTATGTCTTCTTGCATGATATTGATTTATTCTCTCTTCTTATGTTTATGCCTTTAAAATTTCTTGTTTAAAGCTACAATTTTCACATGTAATTATTTAATACATCTCAAGCAAAATATTTTGGATCCAATGGTATTAGAGTAGGTGTTTGTAGATGTGAATTACATACTTGTATTCTAACTAGAAACAAGCTACAAAGAGGCGAAGGGATGCTACATAATTTTTATCCCAAAGTGGGACGTGCACATCAAAGAAGGAACATGGACGATGATGTTTGAAATGAGGAAGAGCTCAACTTCCGCAAGACCTTCTACACTATGGCAGACCGGGTCGAGAAATTGTTCTCTAGACTTGAGAGTCTAGAGAAAGGACAGGAGAATGCTTCAGAAGGACAAGGTTCAGGGCATGGAGATAATGGAGGAAATCCACCTCCTTCTCCTCCAGCAAGTGAAAGTTCTTCCTCCTCTTCTCACCATCATCATAGGAATTCAGGAAATGCAGCTAATAAACCTTTCTTTAAGTTAGATGTCAAATTTAATCTACCCATGTATAATGGTGAAAGTAATGTAGAGAAACTTAACAAATGGATTAGGAAGCTTGAAGTCTACTGCAAGATTCAATGGATTGTGGAGGACGAGGCAAAGATCTAGTTGGATTCTCTTCAACTTAATGGCACAAATCTCATCTGGTGGGAGAGAAAAATTCAAGGTAGCAGTAATTTGGGTAACCTTATTTCCTCATGGTAAAATTTTATTGCTGCACCTAAAGATCAATGATATTCCTTGGGTTATAAGCAAACAACCTTAATGGAGTGGCAGTACCTAAGGCAAGGTAGAGGAAAAAACATGCAAAACTTCATCGAAGAATTTAGAAAACAAGAACTAATTTTGGGAATTTCATTAGATTAACCTGAAGTTGTACCTAAGTACATTGGGTCACTGCATAGTTACATAAGACATTCATTATTGTTGTTTGAGCCTCCTACCATTTATGAGGCCAGCGTAAAGGCCATGCACATAGAAGAAGGGGGGCGCATGAACAAAATTACCACCCAAAAAGGACTATCGCAGCGAAAAGAAGGGGAGAAAATCCCTCTTGCACACACTGTGAAAAATAGGGACATGAAGAAGAGAATTACTGGAAGCTTCATCTTAAGTTGAGACCTGAGAGAAATGAAAAAAAAGGGAAGCAACAAATCACCACCACCATACAACAAAACCAAGATTCTAAATCCGAGGAATATGAAAAGGTCACAACTATAGCATTCACACAAGGTAGAACAATTGACCTAGGGTCAGATTCGAGCAATGAAATGAGGCTTGCAACCTTTGTGATCATAGCAGAAGTACCCATAGACTTGGGTTCCGATTTAGATGATGAAACAAAACTATCAATAGATATTGTACCAAAGATGAAAAGGACACTTACTATGGCAGAGTTCCAAGAACCTAAAGAGATTAACCAAGGCATCCAAATAGAAAATGTTGAGCTAAGAAGGCTCCTACTGGAAGCAAGGGAAGAAAAAAAAAGGTTACTAAGCTAGTTACAAGCTAAGGATGAGGCCTTCGAAAAATTGTGACATAACCAACCTGAGGTAAAAATTTACCCTTCAATTTCATGTACCTTTCATGATGATTAATTCATTGCTTTTGAAAAACATACTACAAGGATCAGATCCAAACTGCTGAAAAATATGGGGTATCAGGGAAAAGGCCTCGGCATCCATGGCCAAGGCAACATAAACCCCATCAAAGTCGAGGACTTTCCGCATCATGCAGGACTTGGATACACCAGCAAGGAAATGGGAGAAAGATCCAATACAACTAGTGACCAACCAATGAGGGATGATGAAATCCCTTCCTCACAGTCCAAAAATAGTGAGGGATCCATGAACACTTGTCGGAGGAACACCAGGGGAAAGGGCCCCAAGGTGACTCATAAATTTTTGGGGAAAAAGAATCATTGTAGTGGTTGCAAAAAAGTGGGACACCAAAATTCCATGTGTCTAATGATCCATGCTCCAGAAGCATTGATAAAGGAGCTGAAAGGTGAACATGTTCAACAAATAATCCACCACATTCACGGTGGTCTGCTTTATTAAGTTGGTTTTTTTAGAGCTAGTAGTTTGTTTTGGCCACCATTGTAAATCATACGTTTCAAGTAAATGTAAACATGATGGGTCTTCCCATCACTTCGAAATGAAACGATGATGTTTTTTACTTTCTGTATGAGTAGTTGAGGTATTGATTGTTTTTATGTAATCCTCGACCAATGAGTGTATGCTATAAAATCTTGGAAAGGAGGGGTTGTTGAGTCATGTGTGGTGTACATGATTGCAAATGATGTACAAGTTTTGCATGCAGGAGATTGAAATTATGGTTTTGAGTGTGTTAATTCTTTTGGGGTCCAAAAGCTCTTCAGTGTAGAGGTATGATCCAGGTAGAAGTACATGTGGCTTAAGTACAAAGGCTCAAAAATCAAAGTGTCTGGAATGTGGAAAACTTAATTTCAAGTTGTAGATCTTGTCTTTCTGATTCCAACGGTGAATACGACACTCAATTCCGAGTCCATATGAAAGAGTTAGGAGCAGTCAAAGTTCAAGGGTTGACTTGGTGATGTGGTAGGCTAAGGAGGACATAAATTTTCTAAAAATTGGTCACCAGATTACGGCCAACTTCAACCATATTCTGGGTGAAATTATGGGATGGTTAGTTTCACTCCTATGGTCAAAATCTGATTTTTTTAAAAAATTCCAGTTTGTATATTAAATATAAATAAATAAATATAAAAATAGGTCCGGTGGGCCATGACCCCCGCCGGACCCCATGGCCCCAACCACATGACGTAACCAAAATTATATTAAATTAAGGGGGTCAGAGGCCATGACCTTGCCGCCCCCAAGTTTCACGGCTGCACCACATATATATGGGTGGGAGAGGGTTGTTAACCCACCACCCAACTCAACCCTTCCCACCTATATATGACAGCTAGTAGGAGTTATGGGCAGGCCGCCTGATGCGGGTCGAGCCCCCCAACTCACCAACCAAAATGGGTATTAAATTCTGGTGCAGATTTAAAAAAAAAGGATTTTCCACATTTTTTAAAACAAATTCGGATTTTTATGGAGGGGGCGGGGTTTGACAACCCGACCCCGTCCCTCATAATGTGGATCCAAAACGATGAACCAAACCAACTCCTTGGTAAATCCACCCAACCCAGTGATATATAAACCTTTAGTTCAAAAGTGCGCTCAGGCAGGTTTGGAGCAGGAACGGAAATTGAGACAGTGGAACCATGAGCAGTGTGAAGGAGGGGGGTGAAACCATGATTTGAGCCATTTTCCAGAGGGGCTAGATTTTCACTTTTTTCAGATTCAGGAAAATTTTATATGGATTCTGCACTACTCGATGCCACAAATCCAACGGTGTTGTCCATTTCTTCATCGGAGGTCTGAAATTTTCAAGCACTTTCAGCTATGGAGGTATAAGGGTGTAATTTCATATTTTTGTACTTGTACTTTCATTTTTTCCACTTAATGAAAGAGGGCCTCCCCACTATTTGAGCAGGGCCCGGAGACGTAGTCCCTCCTAGATGAACTCCGATATCAATTCTATGTCTTCTTGCATGATATCAATTGCTTCTCTCTTCTTATGTTTATGCCTTTAAATTTTCTTGTTTAAAGCTGCAATTTTCACATGTAATTATTTAGCACATCTCAATAAAAATATTTTGGATCATGGGCATGCTTCTCTTTGATAATAAAGATTGAGGCCTCATGATCACCTTTCTGATCCAAGTCAACTAGGTCAAACTCTGTTTCCTAATCATGACGGTCCTCATCCTCTTGCATGACTTCCTCATGAAGAACTGCCTCTTTCTGATGCTTATCCTAGTGTACTTGATTTGTTGATGAAGAAGGCAAGGCCCCTTCTACAATGTCTAGAGCAAACACCTGCCTAGGTCCCCTCTGATAGGTCTTTACCTCTTTGTCCTTTTCAGCCTCTTGGGTATTTTTAGGCTCTTTGAAAAAAAATTTGCTGGATGACCCAATTTGACTTTGAAATACTAATTCTGGTGATGAGATGGGTCCAGTAGGCTGAGCTGATGAAGGAATAGATGCAATGGGCTGAAGTGGAGGAGGGAAGGTTTCACACTAGGGGAATTTTGAGGTCTAAGATGGGCCTCCTAAGAAAAATGTACAACCAAAATAGACTTTATAAGAACCAATAGGATTCAAGATGATGATGTCAACCATGGGGGATGATTCACCATTTTTTAAGTAAAAGGGTAAAAAGACTAAAAAATAATAAAATAATAAAACATATTTTTCAAATTGTATTTTAAACTTATCTCCCAAGGTTTTTACTCAAATTTCAAGCGGGAGTACTCGTTGGATGTAAAATTCAATTCCTCATCCAAGGAGTACTCATGTTGCATACTTTCGATGGAACCTGCTACGTGAAAAATGAGAAATACATGAAAAAACGTGTTTGTAATCATGTTTTCATGTATTTATGATTTTTCGTGTGGCAGGGTCCATCAAAAGTATGCAACATGGGTACTCCTTGGATTAGGAATTGAATTTTTCATCCAACGAGTACTCCCGCTCGAATTTTGAGTAAAAACTTTGGAGATAAGTTGAAAATACAAGTTGAAAAAGTAGTTTTTTATTTTTTCCCTCTAAAATTTGATGATGTCATCAAATCTTATTTTATTATTTCCACTATTATTTTATAATTTCCTTAGGAGGCCCATTTTAGACCTCAAAATTCCCCTAATGAGCACGCTGAGCTTGTGGAGTAGTGAAAACATCATTGGAAATGAAACTCTCCCCTAAAATGTTCAACTGGTTTAGATGATGGAGTACAATAATTTTGATCAAAGAGTGATGGAAGAGGTTGTTCATTTGTTGATCATATTCTCTCTTCTATACTATATAGGCCATTTTTTCCATGATATTGAACAAGTAGTATGGGATGTTGAGAAATTTGACTCTAGTGAAGTGCATAAGCAATCTGATATGATATGTATACAGTCTGGATAACCTTCCTTCACAAGATAATTACTTCATGATGATTTTCATCGTGGGGGTGTTAAGACCCTATAATTATAAGGAAACCAGGGTTGCTGAATTATATATATTGGTTTGGATTGTAGGTCAAAAACAATGTTTTATCCAACAAAGTTGGGTTCACATTCAAAAAGGTCCTGAATCAAATTTTTCATGATGCATATTTAATTGAAGAAAGTGATAAAAATTCCATCTGTACTTATCCAGAATGTCACCAAATAAGTATTTATCATATGATTTTATCATTATGCTATTGCGTGGATCAAATTTTTTTCATATTTCGAAGCTCAGGTACAAAACTATTATGGTTTACTTTTATAGATCTAGGTTTGAAAGGATAAATGCGCAATTGGGTTCTTATATGCATATAAAATTGACTGGATAAAGAAGAAAAATATACTATAAAGAGTGCATATTCAAACGAGGTTGGGTACATATTTCAAGGTTATCCCAATGCAAAATTAAAACGCACAGCAAGCCACAGGGTGTTTTTGCCCATTATCCATAGTTAGAGACATTAAATTTAAAAACATACATCAGGAAGAATTTTGAAAATTCGAGAGAGGTTTTTGACCAACACGGGGAAATGAACAATAAACTCTCTCCTATTTTACATAGGTTTTAGGAGGAGGGATAATCGAAGACATGTCTGAGGGCCATGTTTCAAGATTTCAATTTCCCTATTTAAGGCATGAATTTGCGGCAGCAGATTTGGAGATCTAGAGATAAAATTTGAAAATATGAGAGAGGTTTTTGACCAGCACAGGGAAATGAAAAATAACCTCTCTCCGATTTGTCATAGGTGTCACCATTGGGGAGAAAAAAATGTTTGAGTGTACCCCTATTCTCAGCAGATTCGGCCCAGATTTCGGTTCAGATTTTTTAGGGATTATGTTTCTGATTAGGTGGGACTCATGTTCGAGAGAATTGTGCCTAGGCTCGTAGTGCTGTGCTAAATAATATGCACCCTTCCTTGGTTTATGAGAACTTTATCATTCTTCTTAAAATTCAGAATCATTAGAAATAACAAATTCAACATGAAAGCCTTTTGGGTATCAAGTATTTAGTTGTAATTTGGCAGGACATGATTCTAGAATTTATTTTTCGTATTTTTCCCAACATCAATTTTGGTTTGAAAGATTGAGACGATGATGTGAAGGCAGTTGTAGCTGAGGCCTAGACACTCGTTGCATCAACTGTAGTCTCCTTCTCTGGTTAGATGGTAAATACTATTCTTATGAAGCTATGGGATATTATAATTGATCTTGATGATCGGAGTCCTTCCACGAGCAGTGCTATGCATTTGCTGGCAGAGTTGTATTCACAATCAGAAGGGGTAAGAAAAACTTTAGAAGCCATACTGCTAGTGTAGAGGCAGACAATCGACCTAAGTGAAGCAATTCAGCTTGATGAACATGGAGATGGTGCAAAAGATGATGGTAACCCATACTTTCTATCAAGTTTGGATCCTGTCCTATGGTTCTTTAGGAGCCATAGTATTTCATCAGTCCATCATGCTGCAATAAATATTTTAGAGCGACTTCTTGAGGCTGGAAGTAAATGGAATTCCCTTACTGTACCCATAGGAGGAGTTGGGATTAGATGCAAACTGTCACTTTTATTCCTGGTTAAAGCCTTCAACCACCCATAGTGGGTCTCCATTGGATGCATCCAAAATGTTTTCATCCATGTCTCTTCCAAGAAAAAGTCAATTTAAGGTAGCTGCAATGTTAAGGGTTGCAAAGGGAGAAAATCTAAACCTTGGAAATCTCTCTATAAATGTTGAGAAAAAAGCTCCTATTAATAAGATGCAGTTGTATGAAAAAGAAAATCCCCCCCCCTCCCTTCCCCTTTCTGATGTTAACACTATGGGGGGTTTGAAATGAGTGGTATTGGTCTCGATTCTTGCACCTAAATGGCAAGCGGAGGTTAATTCGCACCCCCCCTCTCTCAAACAACTTACCACTCTCCTACCCCTTCGAAATACCATTTCCTGGTTAATAATTCTGTGGCCCTAGAACCATTACTCCTGCCATCGTAATTGCTCCATGTAGCCATTCTGCACCATTTCTATCCAAAAGGTTTATTAAAACATTTCTTTATGTTTTGATGGGAAAGTGGGTTTTCTGTTTTAAACTCCACTACAACAATAACCGACGTAGTAAAGATAGAGGCAGTTTAACAGAAAGTGGTTAGCACTACAACGAGCACACTCTTCTCAGCAATTCTTTTCCACCAAATTAGTGCCAACACATCATTAAAGTTTATTTTTTACGTTACAATTAGAGTTTAATTATTCCAATAATAGGCTATATGTTAAGATAGCATTAATGTAATTTGTTTTGGAATGTTTTTGATTAAATACTTCACTGATCGAAGTATTGAGGGTTTTTTTTTTATCAGTGACAGATCTGTAGGTAGGATGGGACAAATGTTGTAAATCAACTCATAGAGCCTCTTTCTATCATTTCATTAATACAATTGCAGCATTATAGGATTCTCATGTGATTCATGTTGGTGAAGTGCTTCTTACTCTGTATCTGTGTTCTCACAGTCATTCATCCGATATCCATAAATTCTGAACTATCCAATAGAAAATTTAGAGTAGAATTTATTTAAAGGAAACTTTGTTTCTGGCTTTGGATAATTTCTATGTTTTCTACTGGAGGGTTAGTTTCAGAATTCTTAATTTCTCTACCACAATCCTTTTTCCTCACCTTTTCTGTCACATCACTCAATAATATTAATAAACCAAAAACGGTGACTATCCTGCCTTGTAAGCTTTCAAGTAGAACCTGGATCGATTAAATTAGGTTTCTTTGAATCCATTTCCCAATGGTCCATTTCCCTTGCTGTCCCAATCAATTCAAACAATTTTAAAACCAAATCCTGTACCTATTAACTATCCTTAAATGCCCAATCAAACAAAGCTACATCTAATAAAGATATCCCTCTATAGGTCTAGGAGGGCTAGATCCTAGACTCGAAGTGGTTTTGATGTTGCCACCGAGATTTTGTCTTTCACCTTGGAATTACAAAGTGCTAACATAGTGGCGACCATATTGGGAAATATTTCTCTAGTAATGCACTTCAAGTTTCAATTTTGACTTTTGATGGTGAACAAAAGTCAAACACCAAAAGGTTGTTTCATTTACTTGGCAACTCCATTGACTGCAAAATTCAGAAACAAAGATTCACTAGCGACTCCATTGGCTCAATATGGGATCAGTTGCAAGGAGATATGCTCCAATGAAAAAATATTACTTTCCAGGTTTCCCAAACAAAATGCCTCAGGTAAATTGGCAAAGAAATATTCCTATTTTTTAAGATGAGAATGTTGATGATGCATTGTTACATCTCATTAAATTTCACATACATTCATGGAAGCTAAAAGTTGGATGGCATGAGGACTTCCACATGAAGATGTTAATGGAACCATTAGAATGAAAAATGAGGAAATGGTACGAAGGTTTAAACCATAGTAGCTTGTTTTCCTTAAAATATTTCCACATAGAATTTTATGAGCATTATAAAGAATATTTTCCATCTTTGTCATTGGTGGAAAATTGTTGTGATCAGTTTGAGGTATTCATACATTTTATTGATGAATATCTAGAAAGTGTGGATGATGAGGATTTGTTAGAATCACTTTATGAATTTCCTTCTCAAGTTAATTGTCATGATGATCAAGAGAAGTTAGTTGAAGTTGAAATCAATCAAGAAATGGAAGTAGATTCTCATGATCTCTCTTCAAAGACAAATGATAATTCATATTCTCCTTTGTATAAAACTAAAGAATATATTCAGCATTATGGTCAATCTTCACGAGAGAAAGAAAACAATTGTTTTTTAATCCAAAGAAAACAAAGACAACCTCCTCCTTTAAATGAAGAATAAATTAATCAGATTCTAAGTATGCAGCTAACCTCTTAATATTTATGTGATCAGGAGATTAATTCTATTTGCTCTACTGCTGATTTATGTACTGAAGTCGTTCCTCATGAAGAAACAAATGTAGAACAAATTGATGTAGATGTTGTTTTGCATTTAGAAGAAGGCTTATTATTAGAAATTACTTTTGTTCATCAAAATGATGGTATTTAGACATAATTTAGCAATCTCAATCAAGATATATTAGATTTTCTTGAGGAAAATATATTGGTATACAATGAATATGCCATATCAGATAATCATGAAGAATATTTAGATATTCACTTTGAGAATGATCCTAAGCATAATAAATTGGAACAAAGAGTAGTCCTAGATGAGGGTTGTTATCCTTAGGACCAAGTATTTTTCCAAGATCATTTTGCTGGACTCTTAGAATCATTTAGATAAGGATTATGCTATGCCATGAATGTTTTGTTGCAAGATTTGAGGAAAAATTTGAACATTTATGTCCAACGACAATTAAAATGGGAGTGGTCATTTTTTTTTTTCAGCCTGCTCAAAAAAGTGAACAAGAGTTAATTATGTAGTCATTAACTTCACTCGCTATATTGGAGAGAAGAGTTCAATTAGTGTATATATCGTCACTAAAGTAGAGTAGGATAGGTGGTGTACAAATAAGCTTGATGGTCAAGCATTGTTTTCAGCTTGTGTTTCAGTTTAATTTTCAGATTTTATTTTCAGTACGAAGAAGTCATGGTTTGATTTTCCAGTTTGACAGTGTGAATTAGCTTTCAATAAAATATCAGAGGGTATAGGAGTTCAGTTTAGAGTTTGGGGACAACCCAATGATCAGCCGGTCTATGAAACTTAGAGTTTTATGGATTCTTGACACCTCCAAAGGAGCTGCCATCACCAGGTGGAGCCATTGTTGGGACCCTATAATTATAGGGAAATCAGGGTTGCTGAATTATATATATTGGTTTGGATTACAGGTAAAAAACAATTTTTTATACTGCAAAGTTGGGTTCATATTAAAAAATATCCTGAGTCAAATTCATCATGGCACATACTTAATGGGAGAAAGTGATCAAAATTCTATCTGCACTTCTCCAGAATGTTGCAAAATAAGTATTTCTCATATGATTTTATTATTCTAGTGTTGCATGGATCAAATGTTTTTCATATTTCGGAGCTCTGGTACAAAAGTATTATGGCTTATTTTTATAGATCTGGGTTTAAAAGGCTAAATGCACTCTTGGGTTCTTATATGCATATAAATTTGACTGGATAAAGAAGAAAAATATACTTAGTCAAATAAAGAGTGCATATTCAAATGAGGTTGGGTACATATTTCAAGGTTATCCCAATGCAAAATTAAAATGTGCAACAAGCCACAGGGTGTTTTTGCCCATTATCTGCAGTCAGAGACATTATGTTCTAAAACGTACAACAGGAAAATGAGGGTGAATTTTGAAAATATGAGAGATTTTTTTGACCATCATGGGGAAATGAACAATAAAATCTCTCCTATTTTACACAAGTGTCAGGAAGAGGGAGAATCGAAGACATGTCTAAGGGCCATTTTTCAAGATTTCAGTTTCCCTATTTAAGGCATGATTTTGCGGCAGCGGGTTTGGAGAGATGGAGATGAAATCTGAAAATATGAGAGACTATTTTGACCAGCACAGGGCAGAGAAAAATAACC
The DNA here is from genome assembly GCA_034641835.2 of Pinus albicaulis. NCBI lineage: Eukaryota > Viridiplantae > Streptophyta > Pinopsida > Pinales > Pinaceae > Pinus > Pinus albicaulis. The sequence continues at coordinate 570,305,589 of CM076574.1, forward strand.
TCTCTCTGATTTTTCATAGGTGTCACAGTAGGGGAGAAAAAAATGTCTAAGTGTACCCATATTCTTAGCAGATTCGGCCCAGATTTCAGTTCAGATTTTTTAGGGATTATGTTTTTGATCAGGTGGGACTCATGTTTGAGAGACTTGCGCCCAGGCTCTTAGTGCTACGCTAAAGCATATGCACCATTCCTTGGTTTATGAGACCTTGAGCATTCTTCTTCAAATGTAGAATCATCAGGAATAGGAAATTCAACATGAAATCCTTTTGGGTATCAAGTATTTAGTTGCAGTCTGGCAGGACATGCTTCTAGAATTTCTTTTTCATATTTTTCTTGCCATCAATTTTGGTTTGAAAGATCAAGTTGATGATGTGCGGGAAGTTGCAGCTAAGGCCTCGACACCCAGTACATCAATTGTAGTCTCATTCTCTTGTCATATGGTAAATACTATTCTTATGAAGCTATGGGATATTCTACTTGATCTTGATGATCAGAGTCCTTCCACGAGTAGTGTTATGGATTTGCTGGTAGAGTTTTATTCACAATCAGAAGGGGTACCAAAAAATTTAGAAGCCATACTGCCAATGTAGAGGAAGATGATTGACCTGAGTGAAGCAATTCAGCTTGATGAACATGTATATGCTTCAAAAGGTGATGATAACCCATACTTGCTATAAATTTTGGATCCTCACCTATGGTCATTTATGAGCCACAGTATTTCATCAGTTCGTCATGCTACAATACATATTTTAGAGAGATTTCTTGAGGTTGGAAGTAAAGGGAATTCCCTTACTGTACCCACAAGAGGAGTTGGAATTAGTTGCAAATTATTATTTTGATTCCTGGTTAAATCCTTCAACCACCCCTAGTGAGTCTCCATTTGATGTGTCCAAAATGTTTTCACCCATGTCTCTTCCAAGAAAATTTCGATTTAAGGGAGCTGCAACGTTGAGGGCTACGAAGGGAGAAAATATAAATCTTGGAAATCTCACTATAAATGCTGAGAAACAAGCTCCTATTAATAAGCTGTAGCTATACCAAAAAGACATTTTGGCGCCCCCCCTTCCCCTTTCTGATGTTAACACTATGAGAGTTCTAGAATGAGTGGTCTTGGTCTTGATTATTGCACCTACCTAGCAAGCAGAGGTTAATTCACACCCCCCCCCGTTCTCTCAAATAGCTTACCACTCTCCTACCCCTCCAAAATACCATTTCTTGGTTAAGAATTTTTTGGCCCTTCCATAATTACTGTTGCTATCATAATTTCTCCACGTAGTCATTTCGCACACAAGGGCTTCACCGTGGGAGCAATACCATAGCATGTGGGTTCATATTGGGGGATATATAATGAGGAAAAAATGACATAATATATTGGGGGATATATAGGCGTTAAAGATTTTTTATATTGGGAGGTAGAAAAAATGGAGCTCAAAGTTAATGAAAAAAAAATAAAGGGGTATTAAAAATGTGAATGAAAAAATGGATACCTACAATATATAATGAAAGTAGGGGCTTTTTAAATTGCGAAGGTGTATCACGTTTATATTGGTAGGGGGTTAGATATTGTGATTTTTGATGTATTTTCCAATATGTACTCAAATTCAAGGTATTGTTTAATATGCTATGATCACACGTGATATGTTAGAGGTTCATTGAGTGAAGCCCCTATGATTAGACCCCTATGTTTAATACTATTGTTTGCACCTATAGATGAAATGTTTTTGTGTGTTTGACGAAATTATTGTCATGGGTCACTACAAGGAAAAGACCCTCTAGCGGAGGCTATAAAAGAGGTTTTTGGTGTTATAAAATTGGCCAAAATTGTCAAAAAAATATTTTCTACAACATCCATTTTTGGTAATAGAGGTTTTGGTGGAGCTTCTAACATAATTTTAACACAACCAAAAACAACTGGGTGACTAGAGGTTATTATATATGTTTTTATCATCAGTGCGCTGATTAGGTGTCAATGCACCGGTGCATTTTAGAGTGAACGCATTGGTACTGAAAACATACCAAGCACCGGGATGGAAAACACATATAGGAGGCCACGGGGCATTTAGACACTTCCCGGTGCATGTCAGCTAGACAGTCACCTCGGTGCCATCGAAGGTGCATGCATCGGGCCATTAAGGTCTAAAACCGCACCTACAATGCATCAGTCTGTTCTAATTGATATTGGGATTTGTGTGGTGCCCATAGATCATATCAACACACCGGTGCATATTATTATACAAACACACCGGTGTGAAGTATCACACAAACATACCGATCATTCTCATTGGTATTACGATTTGTGTGGTGCCCATAGGTTGTATCAACACACCAGTGTAGATTATTATAGAAATGCACTGACGTGCAGTATCAAATAAACACACTGATCGTTCTAATTGGTAATGGTATTTGTGTGGTGCCCATAGGTTGTAGAAATGCACTGGTGAGCAGTCTCACATAAACGCACCGATGTGTAGTATTGCACAAACGCACCAAGAGTTTAATTGGTATTGGTATTTGTGTGGTACCCATAGGTCATAGAAACACATGAGTGTGCATTAGAATACAAACACACTGGTGCACAGTAATTGATATACACCAGTGTCACGGGGGCTTCAGTCAATAAAACTCTAACATATCACATGCAGTCATAGCATATTAAACAATACCCTTAATTTGAGTAAATATTGGAAAATACCTCTAAAAATCACATTATTTAACCCCTTATGAATATACACCCAAAACACCTTCCCAATTTAAAAATCCCCTTCTTTCACTATATATTGTAGGTATCCATTTTTTCATTAATATTTTTTATACCCCTTTATATTTTTCCATTAACTTTGAGCTCCATTTTTTATACCTGCCAATTTAAAAGCCTTTACCCCCTATATATCCCCAAATATATTATGGCATTTTTTCTTCATTATATATCCCCCAATATGAACCCATGTGATATGGTATTTCTCCCGCAGTGAAGCCCCTGTGACCAATGTTCATTTTGTATTTTTTTGAAACATCAACTTGTGACAAAGGTAACAGCTGTGATTTTGCACCATTATTCATCAAAAGCTTCCATTATATCTATAAATAATATTCATATCATCAAATTTTTATATATGTATTTGAATGTGATGTTTATTTTAATTTGTTATATCATTCCTTAATACAGATCTTAAATTAAAGATTCATCAAAGGATTACATATCTATATTTATTCTATCAATTAAATTTTTGATAGGCATTTGAATGTGATGTTTGGATTAGTTTGCTTATTCATACGTTGATTTCATATATTCATTATATATTATATCACCCATATTTAATCATATGGCATTTCACAAATATAATGGAGAACATAATAGAATAAATTAAAATGCGTGTGTATATATATATATATATATATATATATATATATATATATATATATATATATATATATATATATATATATATATATATATATATATATATATATATATAAGACACCCTTTTTCATACAAAATGGGACAATTGTTGGTATCCCTTTGTTTTTCAATTAGGACACTATGTCCATTACATTAAACAAAATGTCTGATTTCACAGAAAAATATTTCAAAAAATACAACGCCTTGCTTTGATATCCAAACATAATGATCATCATTCTTTTCTTGAACTGTTGTCATTGCTCGAGCTACTTCCATGACTTTGGTGATTTCGAGGAATGCTTTGTTCATGGTGTTGATTTTTTTCTTCTTCTTCACCTTCCATCTACAAACATAAAAATAAATTGTAGAGTGTATATACATTGGTGAGAATAATGAAAATTCCAATATTAAATAATATACATCAATTTAAATCGAAAAGAAATGACGTACCATAGAAAAAATTGAGTCATGAACTATACACAGTATTTGAAACTAAATTTCAAGCCATCTTTCAAGATTTCACGTGTTGGCACGGATCCATACTTTGTTTCTTGCAATTTTTATACCCCATAGAAAATCATATATTTAATATAATTTTTTTTTTTGTTCTATTAATTATAGAATAAGCTGAGTAAAACAAGACCGATATATGCTTACAAATTCCACAATTAATTTCTGACATGCCAACATATACTTACAACCCATATTTAACCCAATGTCAATCAATTTGTCTGATGGCTCTTCTTTATATGTTAGTACCTATTTGAAGACATTCAATGATGTTTGTTTTAAAAAAACTTAAAATATACAAAAATGAAATCTAGTTAAGTTGTTATAAGAAAGTAACAATTACTCACAAACTTAGGTATCAACCCTTTTCTTCCTTGTCGTCTTACTTTATGTGTTGAATGGGTTCCATTTTATTTTCTTCTCTACAAGAAAATACTTGAAAATTAATATTTAATGCTAAATTTTTTATTTATTGTACATAATCTAAAAATTTAATGATTACATATTACATTTGAAGCACATTATTGTTGAGATGGCTCCTCGTGCGATGCAATTATGTCCATTTCTTTGACCATCTCCTTGTACACCTTTTTGGACATTCTTACTGTCATATTTTTTATATCAGCTTGTTCATCCTTTGAGATTTTCATAATCTTCCTGATAATGTAGCATGACAATAAACTATTTAATTTTTATATTGATATATGAAAAGTAAATATAACAAACGTGACATTTATAAATGATTGCTTTCTAGTAATATATACATATAATTCTAGAAAAAAATTTAAAGGAATATTACAATTTCATTCCTTATTTTTTATTGTTGTACGTTTTTGCTATTAAAATTCTAACATGTCGCATTGACCAATTCTCTTGAAACTCTTCGTGTAGTTTAGATAAGATTTGGTTCTTGGAATCATTGGATTGATTTTTGTATTTTAGGTGGAAATAACGTCTATTCATTCATTCCACTAGATCCCTCAAAGTTTTGTAAAAGTTTTCCCCCCTTTCTTTAACCTCCAACACCACTCCATATGACCTAAGGAGAAATTCATTTTCATTTGCATGTTCTATTTTTTTTCTTTTCTTAGAACAACATTGCTTTTCTGAGTTTTTGGTCCCTGCAGAACATTAAACATATGTGAATTAATAGATTGTTTGAAACGTGTTATCTAATAATTTTATGTATATTATTAATGAAAATTAAAAAAAATAAACTCATATTGGATCGATAGTATTTTTTCATTCACCTGATTCATCCTTTTTCCAAATTTTCCATCAAGATTTTACGCTCTTCTGGCCGTAGATCAGATATAATCTTATCAAGCTTCGTCATTTTGTGGCTGTACATGAAACACAGTAAACAATACATGTTATTTAAACTTACATATAGCTCAAAAATAATAATTTTTGTAAAGAATTTACAAAGAATTTTCCTTTTTTGCTTTTCTTGATTTGCTATCACTATTTTTGTTACTTTATCTCTTGTTAGTCATTTCTTTATCAATATGAAACATGTACCATACCATTCATTAATATATTTTATAAATAAATCATAAAATGTTCAGGTAAAAAAAATATCAAGAAATTGGTGCCCCTTTAATGATGGATGCACCGACATCGGTGTAGTGTGTTCCTATAAACGCACCGCAAAAATAGTAGAAACACCTTATGATGATCTATGTCAACAAGGAGCACCGGCACATTAATAAAAATCCTCTAGTGTTATTTTTTGTAGCATATGATGTCATGAAGGGGGTGGTGCGGCATATTCTTATAAGTGCACTGCCTAAATAGGGGACCACCATACGGTGCTCTCTGTCAACAAGGAGACCCGGTGCATTAATTTTTAAATGGTGCACGGATTAATATAAACATAAAATAAAAGATTGTTTTTGTCAAACAGTACATGTGCGGTGTGCTATAATGAAATAGCACATCGGTGCCCTATTTTACATATGGTGCACAGATTAAAAAAAATATATGTTATTATTATTTTTTATCAATCAATACGTGCGCAGTGCCCTGTTTTAAAACAATGCATCGGTGCTCTAGTTTACACAGGGCACACCGATTAAAAAACTATGTTTTTTTTTAAATTCACGCAATGGCTGACATGGATTGGGATCCGACTATGCAAGTTGTCCCATGGGTTAGATTTCATAGTCCTATATATATATATATATATATATATATATATATATATATATATATAAATACAAACCCTATAAATCTAAAATGAAAAGCCCTAATTCTGAAATCACAGAAACATGAAGAATCAAGGGAAGAAATAAAAAGAATCAAGGATTTAGCATAAAATAAATTATTATTATTATTATTATTTTTTAAAACGAATAGTAAATTTAAATTTTTTACATACTGCGTAAAAAATACTATAGAAAATGTAAAAAAAAAATAAAATTTAATTACTGATGGTTTGAAATTCTATGCTGCAGGGTTTGAATCACTAGAGGTTTGGAATTCTGATTGTCTGAATAGTTATGCTCGAAAGTGTTTAGCTTCTCTACAACGCTCTCATGCTCTTACTTCAGGTATGTCTTGTGAAAATCTCTCCTTGATTTTTTTTTTCAAAAATAATGAAATAATGAAAAGTGTTTACTATTTAAAGAATTTTTTTATGAAATTAGATTTTTGAAAATATATTGCCACCCATTTTTCAATTTACCACTTTTTTTTTTTTTTACTTTAAAAAAATATAGTTGTGCTTTTTCATTTGTGGCTATTCAGCTCTAATGCGTCAATTTATAACACTGCATCAGTGCATAGTAACTAAAATGCACCAGTGCGGTTATCTATACATTAGCACCGATAACAATAAGTCTATTTTTAAGGCACCAAAATTACTTTTAGGTGTGTACACCAAAATTTATTGTTGATTTCGCTCAAATGCAGGGAGAAAATATCATAATTATATCGAATGGAAAATTCTTCAAAATCCATCTCTTTCCATACTATTTCTCAAATTCCATCATGGAGTTCTCCCTATCCATCTCAAGACGTAATATTTACTTCAGATTTTATTTATATTTTCATTATCTAATTGAATTTATGTTTTTTATCCATGTCAATCAGCTTAATAAAATTTATAATGTATAAAAATTTGTAGGTTCATGTAGATTCATAATCGAGTTCAGATGCACAAATTATTCAAACAGCTCCAAAACCTTGGAAGCTCTTATGAGGAGCAACATACTGCAAGGTGTATTTGGTAGATGGAAATTGACAACCACTTCACCCTACCAATTGTAACAATATTGCATCTTCTAGCCACAGTCCTAGGAAAATGATGGTAATAATAATTGTTTGGTATATTAATGTAATTATTTCAACTTCATACCAATTAATCATCCATTTTCAACGTTCTTAATAATTGATATCATAGATTTTGTACTAGTCATGTTAAAATATGTTTTTTGAAATTATTAGGATTCTAGTGATGATGAGCGGCCTACCTACCATCTTCCGTTGCACCCCACGAGAATGTCAAATCTAGATAAGGCTAAATTAAGAGAAAAAATTAGAGAGGAACGATACCAAGATTGGTTGAATCAACCACCTATTCAATTCCAACTACATCCAAATTCACCAATTAGAAATGACTACAACAATAGAAGTTCTTCATAAGCTGGAAATGGAGACAATAAAATAGAGGTTAGATGTTGTTAGATGCATACGACTTCCATGGATACAATGTTGTTAGATGCATTCCAAAACGATGATCAACTAGGGGATGATGCTCATATCGTTGACACCTTTTTCAAAAGCCTTAAATTTGCTTCCACCACCCCTCTCTTGGACTTGGAGGTTAGTCAAAGTCTACCCAGTGGGCAAAAACGATGTTAGTGTACAACTTGAAAGCAAAGTTTGGCTTTTTGAATGCATGTTTCTCAGAAATTTTGAGGCAAGTTACCATAAAGTCCTCCCTTATATTTTGAGAAATATAATCACACGATGAACATTACAAATGGTCAATTTTATGAACGTTAATAATTATATCGGCATTAATGTACATTTAATATAGTCCATGATCACCAACTAAAAGTTATTCAAAGATAAGGTTCTTACGGGTGATAATGTCTTGCCTGGTAGCTGCGAAGAGGCAAATAAATTGCTGAAAATGTTAGGTGTTGAGTACATATCATATCATGCATGTCCAAATGATTATATTATATATAGAGTATAATATGCATACAATGAGATATGTCCAAAATGTGGGCATGACAAATATGATAAATAAAAAAACAAAGTTAAATCACGTGGTCCTCCTTTTAATATATTGAGGCACATGCCTATAATCCCAAGGATTCAAAGGTTATTTCATTGCAACGAATTATCTATCTTTTAGGGATGGCATGCCTCACAAAAAAGTGAGTAGGGATTTATGCGAATCCAAATAGATTCAATAGCCATGAAGCATATAGAGGATACATGGCCCGAAAAATTCAAGCATGAAGTATGAAGTCTACGACTCAACATAGCCATGGATGGGATCAACCCATATTCCCTACAGAAAACCAAATATTCTCTTTAGCCTGTAGTAGTGATCAATAAAAATATCCCCCATGAAGAATGAACATATTATGTTTTCTCTAATAGTCCTTGGTAGAAGACAAGTGAAGAATATGTATGTCTACTTACAACCACATGTAGATGAATTGAAGGAATTATGGGATGGGATAAATGTATATGATATATCAAGACCCATCGCAACAAAGAGGAGTTTTACATTGTATGGCATATGTGCTTACACAACACATGATTATCCAGGCTTAGGAGTTCTCTTTGGTAAATTACATGTTTTTTTTTTATATACGTAATTACAATATTCTTTCGCATATTAGTTATTTAATTTATTTTAATTGTTATGATCTTCATGATATTATAACGTGCCATGCATATAAATTGTATACAATAATCTCACAGGTCTTGTAACAAAAGGGTATTTTGGATGTAAATGTTGTGGATATTCTCTGAAAGCTGAATGGTCCAACGACCTATGAAAGCCAGTGTATGAATGCTCCAGGGTATTCCTCCTAGAAGAACACCCTTATAGAATAACAACATCCACTTTCAATGGTAAATGAGAGAGAACCCAAAGGCATCCAATAAAGACACCAGCTGAATGGCTTAGATAATATGAGAGAGATAAGGAGAAGGAGTTCATAGAAATGTTTGATTCAAATGGGGAGCCTATGTTCAATGATCCAAAATTCTTTGACACCTATTTTGAGAAATTGGCCATTGGGATGAAAAGGAAATCTATATTTTATAACTCCATATTGGAACATCTTAATATTACCCACTTATTATATCCCATGCATATATTTAAAAATGTTTCATCTTCTTTATGGAGGCACATATCATCGAAAAAAAGTGACACATTGGTTGTTAGGAAATATCTTATTACATCAAAAACTAAAAAGAAACATTGGCCAAGACGATTAGAAAGTACAGGATCAGAGGCAGGCACTGGTCCCTCTAATTAATGGTATTTGAAAGAAGGTGATGTCCCATGGATTTAAAAAAAACATGATCTTTATTTAGTAAAGGAAGTTAAAATGGGTGTGAGGGTGTCATCTTCATACGTGTCTTCACTACAATGCTGCTTCACCATGGATGACCATTTTTCGGGGTTGCAATCACATGACCATTTGAATCTTCTAAGAGTACGTATAATGCCAAAATAATGATTTTATTATTTTTTATATTAATAGATTTTATCCCATGTAGGGATCATTAAACATAACTAATTTTGTATATTATTGCATCATCCTTTGTTCATGCGTGAGTGTGTGAAACATGAATTCCCCCAAGACCTAGGATATGCCATATCCAAATTATCTGCATTTGTACATTGGATCACATCAAAGGAGATTCATGTGGCTAGAATTCCAAGGTGGTGTCAAGAGATAGTTGAGATTGTTTGTATGTTTGAGAAGGAACTGCCAATGATTTTCATGGACTTGCAAGTTCATCTTTTAATCCACCTATCAGATAAGGTTGAATTAGTTTCGGTGGTTTTTTGTCGTTGGATTTTTTTCATAGAGAGGTACATGAAGAAATTGAAAGGTTTTGTTCGACAAAGGGAAAAACCCAAGGGGCTTATCGTAGAGGGGTACATATCGTATGAGTGTTTCTATTATGCTAGTGAGTACATTAAAAAAATCGACAACAGACCAAGTGTGGTGATTTGGGATGATGAAAGGGATGAAGACATAATAGAAGGGCAACTTCTCCAAACGAATGGAAAAAAATGCTTGATAAAGAATAAGTGACTTATAATTTTTCAAATTTACACAATGTAAAAATTCATGTTGAACTTTGATGTAATGTATATTTTGATATAATATGTACTATATTTCAGTTTAATTTCATCAACAAATGTAGAAATTGAAGCAATCAATAAATTCATTCTTTACAATTACGAAGAGACACAAACGTGGGTCGCATTGTACGAAAAAAGAGGATGAAATGGGATAGTGATAGGAAATGATTCAGATGGTTTAATGGTTGAAGTGTGCCTTATCCCAATCATTTAAAAGAAAATATGCCAAAAATATGCCCCAACATTTGGGTTGCTAACCAAGTCAGAGAAAAATGCGGTGAAACAGGTCATTACCCGTGTGTTGAAGAGGATGCGCGAAACGTAGGGATTGGGTGCACCCACTTGGTAATAATCTATTTATGTACATTTTAAACTTAATAATGCACCTTTGAAATGTAATTACATCTATATTTCATATTTTAACTGTTGGGTTATTATAAGACACATGCCATTATGATTTTTTAACTTTTTTATAGGTTCATTTGTTCCCATCTATGTGGGCATATGGACACCATTTTCTCACAAAAAAATTCGATGATGGACACATAAGACAATATTGTGGAGTGGAATTCGAGTCTGATCAATCTAGTCGATCTATCCACCATGATCAAAACCTAGTGCAAGGGACATTAGCTTATGTCGAAAAGATACAATAGTTCATTGAAGTGGATTTCTCTTCTTTCCAATGTGTTATTTTTAGGTGCAAGTGGAGGGACACCTTTGATCGGAATAATGTAAAGGAAGATTGCGATAGTAGGCTGATATGTATCAACTCTAGAAAGATGTGTGATGAAGCTAACGAGCCCTATGTTTTCCCCAAACACTGTAACTAGGTGTTTTTTTACTCATATGTGTTGGATATGGATTTGTGGTTCGTATTGAGAGATGACCCTAGATCAAAACATATTTTTGAGAAAAATAGTGTTATCATGCCAAGCGAGATGTAAGATAATGAGGGTGATTATGAGAACCGAGAGTGATATGGTACATGTGTTATTTCATCATTTATACTTTTTAAGATGGGTTTTTATAAAGAAGAGGACTTAATTACCTTATAACAAAGACACTTTTTTTTCAAAACATTATAATATGTATTTTGAATTAATTAGTAATTTCCATTGTGTTAATGATAAAAAAATTTCACTTGATAATTTGCAATTATGTTGATCTTGAAAAAAATGGCGTACTCTATAGAGTTTTTTTTTTTTTTGGTATGTAAGATCATAATAAAATAAGGATAATTCTAAAATACATGTATTTATTTTCATTATTTTCTAAACTTTATTATGTTACAAAAATTCATATTATTCTAGATTTATTATTTTACAATTATTTACAATTTTACAAATTTACAAATTTAAAGTTTTTAATAAAATCATTTCACATTAATACAATTAAAATTTTACAAATATTTTACATACAGTTACAATTACAATTATAATTTTACAATTACAATCATTTCACATTAATACAATTAAAACTTTACAAATATTTTACATACAATTAGAATTAGAATTAGAATCAAAATTACAATTATACAATTTCACATATAATAACAATTACAATTTTACAATTACAATCATTTCACATTAATACAATTAAAATTTTACAAATATTTTACATACAATTAGAATTAGAATTAGAATTACAATTACAATTTTACAAATTCACATACAATTACAATTACAATTTTACATAAAATTACAATTACAATTACAATTTTACAATTTTACATATATACAAATACAATTAAAATTACAATTACAATCATTTCACATTAATACAATTAAAATTTTACAAATATTTTACATACAATTACAATTACAATTAAAATTACAATTAGAATACAATTAGAATTAGAATTAGAATTACAATTTTACAATTTCACATACAATTACAATTTTAGAATTTTACATACAACTACAACTACAATTACAATTACAATTTTACAATTTTACATATATGCAATTACAATCAAAATTAAAATTACAGTAATTTCACAATAAATTAAATATTACAATTACAATTAAAATTTTACAAATATTTTACATACAATTACAATTAAAATTACAATTACAAATACAATTACAATTTTACATACGATTAAAATTAAAATTTCAATTACAATCATGACATAATATTTAATAAATATCATGATTTAATATTAAAAATAAACATCACGATCATGATTACCATCGTACAATCATCATATCTGACTAAAAAACACATTCAAATTCGCTAACATCATCTAATCATCATGATCATGATCATATAGAAAAACACAAGCATTGGATAACATCATCACAACACAAATATCAAATATACATCTCATATAAAATAACTGCTATCACATACACATCTATCTGCAAGCTGCACATTAAATGAAAATATCTAACATGACCTAACAATATACACATCATGATGATCACCAACATGTAAATTAATTACAACTGGAACATGGAGCATATATATATATATATATATATATATATATATATATATATATATATCTATATATATATATATCTATATATATATATATATATCTATATATATATATATATATATATATATATATATATATATATATATATATATATATATATATATATATATATATATATATATATATATATATATATATATATATATTATGTCAAAAATATACAACTATAATATAAATGTCAAATATCAGCTGGTGGTACATCAATAGTAGTACTAGTTGAGGCCTGCTCAGTCAATGGTGCAGCCTCGACAAGCTCAGATAGATGTTGATCATCACGTTCTTGCTGATCTGGAGGTGCCTTATGCTGATTAGGATCAAGTGCTTGCTCATGATGACTCGACATGGATGGTCCAGCCTACTCATGATCATGACTGTTGGATGCTCATGATAAACGTGGATGGTCGAGCCTACTCATCAACATGAATGCTGGATGCTAAAGGTTGTTCATGATGACTCGATGTGGATGGTCTAGCCTGATCATGATCATGACAGTTGGTCAATGTTGCAGGCTGCTCATCTCTGGTGTGAGGTGAATGATGATCACACCTCTGATCGTGATCATTAGACGATGTGTTGCTGCTCGACTGTCGATGTACTACATCTCGACAACGTCTACATCAAATGACCCTCCTCAACTGCGCCACTAAGCTAATAGCTCCTATGACATGCCGCATGAGGGTCAACATATCACATGGCATGCCTCTCCATATCACTGTTAGCCTATCATCGGCCTGTATATCTCTGATAGTGGCTAGCCTAAATCCATCCTCCACAAGTAGTCGACAGAGTTGGTCACCCAACTCCATCCTAAATCTAGTGTCAGGCCTACGCCTCACACCAGCCGGTACCTGCGCATGATCATGAGGACTAGGTCTGTCTGCACCAGCCTGATTCTTTGGATTTGCCATCTACTGATCATCATTAGGATCTACACTTGGATCATTTGGTGGTGGTGGCATCTCATCGCCATCAAATGACCCAATATCTACAAAATATATATAATTACACAACAATAATTAGACAATTTCATTAAAAAGTTTAATAAAAACAAGTTAAAGAACATGTTAGAATAAATTTAAAGAAAACACTAATATTACCTCTATCATCCGACGACTCATCATCTATTAAGAGGATGTTGGCACACCCTTCCCAATCCAAACTAGCATATGGATAGGGGACCAGAATGAAGGCATGATCATCAACACTAGCTAGCAACTCCAGTGCATCATGTGATATCCTCGCGAAAAAGTATGACTCACCCTTCTTGGGCATCATCTGTCCCCACATCTGCATCCGTACATGCAACATCACCTTACGAGGCTGCCGAACAAAAGTAGGCCTCATCTCTGAAAACCTCTCAAAAAATAAACAAAATAGCTTTGAAGAAAAAGGGAAGTTCACCCTCCCTTGTGCCAGAGCACGACATCTATCTAAAGCCATACAAAATTGCCACAAAAAAATCATAGACAACCTCACAAGTCATGGCGCCTGTAATAAAGAATCAACATAAAATAAAACCGGTAACTAATGCGTTTAGCATCAATTGTATGGTGTGCAATGGTCAAAATAAGTAGTGAGAGGCACCTCACCTCCTCTCCACCAAATGACACAATACATAATTGACCACCAGAGGCCTGAAAATCTGTAGGAGATAGTATATCAACGCTAATGTATCTCTGGGAGTACACCAAATGAATCCATGTTGCATAGCCGATGGGGACCTCTAGGAAGAGGGAAAAGCATGCCTTCTTCTCGATATTCTAGTAATAAAATAGATGTCCTCCTCAGTGGGCACGTACCACTGGTTAGGACCAACCCGGAAAGCCTGTCAGTGGGCATTCCACCTAGAGATAAGTTGTTGCAATAACCCACCATGGCCTTTTAGGGATGTAGCCTCCTCATAGAACTTGAGAAAGCCTACCTCCCTTAAGAGCACCTGGGTGGCTGCCATAATAGGGTGAGGGTACATATCTCTCTCCCTCTCACGTGCCTATCATAGGCGAACCATGTTATACTGGTCTGTCATATGTTCCCATTGTTCCCTCTCTTCTCTCATTTGACGTCGTTGAATGATTCACGTATTAAATACAATTTTTTTATTAAATGAGACATGTATTTACAAATATATATATATACCTAAATTTTTTTGAAAAAAAAAACAGTCGGTGCACCAAAAAAACAGTCATGCACTGATACTTGTGCGTCTGTTTTTATCGTGCACCGGCCGCGGTACGCATGGAAATTTTCAGCACATTGCACATCATGAAATGTACTTTCTCAAATGGTGAATTCACTAAACTATCCATCTCGGGGCAGATAATTTTCTCAATGGACCGCCAAACATTAGTTAATGGTCAACGGCACGGTCGTTTAATTGATCACACCGTTGACTATGTACAAATTTGGGAGGGCGGTGTGCTAACCAAACTACTCGCTCCGGGGCAGATATTTTCTTCAGCGCACCACCCTCATGGCATCATTACATGGTCAACGGTGTGGTGGTATAACTGACTGCACCGTTGACTATGTACCAGTATCAGGAGGGTGGTGTGTTGACCAAACTATGTGCCACGGGGCATATATTTTAGTGAGCACACCATCCTCCTGACATAAATAAATACATGGTCAACGGTGCAGTCGTTTACATGAACACACCATTTAATATGTCCAAGTTTGGGAGGGCAGTGCGATAACCAAAATATCTGCCCTGGGATGCATATTTTGGTTAATGCATTGCCCTCTCGAACTCGAACATAGTCAATGGTGCGGCAGGGTAGCCAACCGCACTTTAATTTATGTATTTTTTAAAAATCACGGTGCACCATTTCGGTACTGCACCAAAACCGGTGCAGTTACCGTTAGCACTAGTCGCAGTGTGGCCTATAAATTTACAAGCATCACTGCAAACTGGTGTGATCTGAACGGCTCGAGCACACAACATGGTAATTTGTTTTTTAAATGGTGAATTTTAAGTTTTTTTACAAAACTAATCCACTAAAAATTTTAATTATGGAGAAACAAGTAAAATACTTGTACTTTTGAGCATCGAGGATGCATATTTGCTGTAGAATTTTCAAAACTAAATTTGCACACCATTTTCAAAAATTCGAAATCAAAATGGTGGGCAATGGACAGTGGTAGTGCATGCAATGGGAACATCGATGTTAGGGTGCTTCACAAAAGGTAAATTCACACCGGTGCTTGAGAGATTAGGAGCATTGAAGAAGTGAAAAATGCGGATTTTTTACCATAATTATTTTTTATTTAACCGTGTTGTAGTGCATGAGTTTTTGAGGCACACCGGGCGGTTTGTTCCAACTGCACTGGGTTGTTTCAGTTTTGGTGCAGGTTTTAGTACGTATCGGGGCTGAATTTGTGTAGAATACTGGTGTGCTATAGTAATTTGATGCACCGGTCAGGTTTGTATGGAGAGCACAGTGTCCCAGTGTGCCAATTTGTAGTACACACCAATTTTTTTCTAGTGAAACGCACCAGTGTGGTGTAGGATGAGAAATGAACTGGACAAAAAACATTTGTAAAAAACTCCACCCGCCAACCTCCTCTAGAAACCTCCGCTACAAACAGATATCTGGGCTATTTTTATAAGGGGTTCCTCAAAAGCATCCACTTGAGGGTCTTTTCCTTGTAGTGGATGGGTGGAGTCAAATGAATTCTTGATGATGTGATTTCTTCCATGTATTTTTTTTAATGTTATTTATGCTCTCCTAAAGTTACAGGAAGTTATGGGAAGTGACCTGGGCTCAAGAGCTGAAACTATGGCACAAATCCTAGAGCCGCAGACACATAATTAACTATTTGGGGCCCTCACCACTACCTTTCCAAGGCTAGCCTGTGTCTATGGGTTTATAGTTTCTCCCTTTCGCTTATATGCCCACAGATAAGGCTCAAGAGGGTCAAAATTTAGTCCCCCTTAAATTTTCAAAGGTCTAGGAGTGTCGTTTACCTCCTGGAGGTGTTGTTGATGTTGTATAAGGTGTGTTTGTCGTGTTTCCATCTATTCCACTTCCTTAAGGTAATTAAGGAGGTTGAATCTCATATTAGTAGCCTCTTTTCGCATGTTAACCCCAGTTGGCTAGTTAATTTGGTAGATATGGGAAGAGGGTGTTACAGTCTTAAAATGTTGTATTGTGTTGTTCTTCTTTAAATCCAATGTGTTCAATTTAGATTTTCTTTCCTTTGTTGTTCTGACTTTGTTTTCTCTCAAAATACATTTTATTCAAATATTTTCATTTATGTTCCTTTGCTCAAATGGAAATGTTACAGTTTTATTTTTTTCTCTTGGATTTGTAATTGTTTGGGTTTTTTTGTATGGGTCCCTTTCTTGTGTTGATACCTTTCAAAAATGAAAATATTATTTAGGATTATAATCTTAATGGTGGGAATTCATGTTCATGTTGTTTATATCAACATTCCTGAGATTTATACTATTAATATATTCATGTATTTATATTAATGTATTTATGCTTTACAATTTATTAATTGTTTATAATGTATTAATACAAATGTGTTGATGATTTATCATGTTTTAATAATTTATAATGTAATATTAATAATGTATTAATATTAATTTTTTTTATTGATGTCTTAATGGTTTGCAATGTGGTTCTTATATTGATTGTGGGTTATGTTTATTATTATTTTTTTGTATTATTGCATTATTTATGTAGGAATTTATAATGTAAGTTCCTTAGATCAAACACCAAAGGCCACTGTTCACAAATAGATCATAGATCAGTACACCAATATTTGACATGGTTAAAACCCTTGAAGAGGGAAACAATTCATGACCTGAGCCAACGTGACCACATCATGAAATGTATTAATATAAATAAAGAAAATTTACATAAGCTTCTCTCATAAATGGTCACTGGAAGAATGACCCTCCATGTTATTTAAATAGAGATCATGGACCAATCTGGTGTTAAGGCATGGATCAAGTGTCGATAATACTGAGGAGAGAATGAATTGTTGGTTCACTACATATCGTGACCATCATATTATATGTTACAAAAGTACATACTAAAGAAACACACTTTACCTAACTTTACACTAGGCCAAGTTATACTTAACTATTTCATATTTGTTGGAATATCCTAGCACCCCCACTTAAGAACAACTTGGGATAGGATTGATGGATTTACAAAAGTGTCACAGTAGGATAAAGAAGGAGGAAATAGAGCTTATCCCCCTATTAATGATAAATTTCTTGAACTACAAGCATAGATTGAAGTTTGGCAAACTTTTCTTTTGTGAGAGCCTTTAAAAATATATCAGCAACTTGATCATTAGTTGAAAAATATTGCACTTCAAGAACAGGATCACGAATGAGCTTTTTGATGAAGTGCATGAGTAGCTCAATGTGTTTTCTATGCTGATGTTGAACTCAATTTTTGCATAGATGAATGAAACTCTGATTATCACACCAAAGTGTAGTTGGATGCTGCTGATCAAGAACAAATTGAGATAAGATTTGACGAAGCCACATGGGTTCCTTGTTGGCTTCAACAACACCACGATAATATGCTTTTGCCAAAGAAGGAGAGATGGAAGTTTGTTTTTGACAAGGCCATGTAATAGGTCTTGAACCAAGACTAAATACATAACCTACAGTAGAATTTCGATCATCAGGGTCACCAGCCAAATCAGAATCACTGAAACCAACCAATAATGGAGATGTTCCTGCACTGTAATGAATCCCAAACTGAAATTTACCTCGAAAATACCGAATTATTATTTTAGCTACTTACTAGTGACTTTCATGAGGTTTGTTCATAAACCGAGCAACAATACCAACGAAAAAGGAAAGGTCAGGATGTGTATGGGTTAGATACAAAATTTTACCAACAATTTGACAGTATAAGGTAGCATCAACCTTAGGAGAATTACAAGTGACTGAAATCTTGACTCCAAACTGAAAGGGAGAAGGGTCTGGATTACAGACTTCCATGTGAAAGTGGCATAGAAGATCACATGCATACTTGGATTGAGAAAGGGAAATATCTTCTTTGGATTAAAAGAATTGAAGACTAAGGAAATAATGCAAGTTTCCTAATTCCATCATTTCTAACTTATTTTTTAGGATACTTCACATGGTTTATATGGTTGGGATTGCTACCAATAAGGAGAATATCATAAACATAAAGAAAATGGGTGACTAAGGACTTACCCATTTTCTGGGTGTAGACAATGTTGTCAGAATGACATATAGAAAAAAGCCATTATCTAAGAGAAATCTATCCATTTTTGCATACCAAGCCCAAGGGGATTTTTTGAGACCATAGAGAGACATCTTAAGGCGACAAACAAGGCTAGAGTATTTTTGGATAAAGCTAGAGGGTTTTTCCTTGTATATTTATTCATGCGAGTCCCCATGTAAGAAGGTGGATTTAACATCCATCTGGTTGAATTCCCATTTAAAGGAGGCAGTAAGGGGAAGAAAAACGTAGATAGAATTCATTTTGGCAATAGGGGAGAAGGTTTTAGTATAGACAATGACTTCAACTTGTGAAAATACTTTAGCAAAAATATGAGCTTTGATTTTATCCACTTTTCCATTTGGTCCAATTTTTTTTTTTGTAAAACCATTTGCATCTAACAAGTTTTCTTCCCTTTGGAAGAGGAAAAATATCCCAGGTATCGTTTTCCAATAAGGAATGATATTCTTCATTGATAGCTGCGTCCCAATCTAGATTACCTAAAGCTTCTTTGAAGGTATATGGATCACAATTTTCTGGAACTTGAGCCAATAAAGAAGAGGCTTTGTCAAACTGAGAGTGTGTACGATGTTGATCTGAAGGGTCACCTAAAAGAGAACATACTACTCCCGAGTAGAGCAGACCCATTTTGGAAGTTGTGGAGCTAAAGTAAGATCCCGAGGAGGTGGAGGAGGATTTTCATCCTCGTTGTCATCATCCAAAGTAGAAGGAATTCTATCAGACATAGAAGAGATAGAGAGAGGTGGCACATATGTTGAATTGGGCTCATATTCCAAAGGTGGCACACCCGCCAAACTAGGCTTGCAGGATGCTATATTTTCATCAAAATTTACATCTCTTCTAATGCTTACATTTTTGGATTTGGGTTGAATAAGCCTATATCCTTTGACATCTTCAGAATATCTAAAAAAATTACATTTTTCACTCTTAGGTTCCAATTATTTATGTTTCTCATCTAGAATATGGGCCCAAGTTTCACTTCCAAAAACACAAAAGTGACTTACATCTAGTTTGATTGAGCTTTGATATCCTTCTGGAGTGATATTCCTTAAAACCTTAGTAAGAGTGCAATTGACTATGTAATTTTCATAGTGAATTGCTTCTGCCCAAAAATTAAGACTAAGTCCTTTAGATTGAAGCATACAATTAGCCATTTCTTTTAGAGTGTGACTCTTCCCTTCAACTACACCATTTTTTTTTGTGGTGTATATGGAATAGTATGTTGCAATTGAATGCCATGCTTAGTGAAGATGTTGATAAATTTTCTGTTAACATATTTACCTCCATTGTCAAATCTTAACTTAAGAATTTGATGTCCAAATTGTTTCTCAAAAAAGGCCGTAAAGGCCAAGAACATGTTAAAAAATTCACTCTTGAGTTTTAAGAATTATACCTAAGTGCATCTGGAAAAATCATCATTTAAAGTTAAGAAGTACTTGTATCCATAGAAAGAAACAATTGGAAGTGGACCACATAAATCATTCTGCACAAGCTACAAAGGGGCTGAAGCGTGCCAAGAGGCACGTTTGTCAAAACTATCCCAATGATGTTTTATGAGTACACAACCAAAACAAACACCATATTGACAAGATACCATAATAAGACCTGTCAACCTATTTTATTTACATAGAGTTTTAAGAGAGTGTTAGTTTAAGTGACCAAATCGCTCATGCCATAGTTTTCTCACTCCATCATTATGAGAAACAAAAATGAACGGAAGAAATGATGATCCAAAGTTGTAAAACTATACAACCTTGTGGAATCATCAACAATTCCAGTAGCTAAAATATGTCTATGATCTCTTAGGTCCTTAACTACAACATCATGAGGTGAGAATTCTACGGTTTTCCCTTCGCCTGAATGAGTTATCTGATAAATAAATAGAAGGTTGTAGAATATGGTAGGAGCACATAGTACATCATTAAACTAACCATTATCTAGATGAATGGTTCTAGACCTTACAACACTAAGAGATCTATCATCAGCAACATAACTATTTTTGGTGTTACAATCATTTAAAGAAGAAAAAATGGCTTTATTTTTCCCCATGTGGTAAGAGGCTCCATAATCAATGAGCCACACATGAGAATGAGAAGAAGAAGATACATTCAATGCATAACCAGATCTTGATTCTTGAAAACCACATGCAGAAAGTGTCATTCCCGAAGATGAAGTTGAAGCATTCTTCATATGGATGTTGTGTTTCTTCATTCCTGCTTCCAAGGATTCCATCTTCTTAAAAAATTTTAACTCTATGTGGCCATCATGACTAAAAAATTTGCAATGTATATCTGTATTATTCCCTTTGTTTTTATTTTCCTTATTAGTTTTTTGAGTTTATTTTTCAGTTAGTGGTTGAGATTTCTTAAGACCCTTATTTGGTTTAGGACCATTCTTTTTAGGATTTTTCTTCTTAGAATTCTTTGGATTTGGTTGTTGCTGGGTTACTAAGGATTTATTGGAAGAGTTTCCAGTATTAATAAGACCAAGGTGTAATATTTTTTCTTGTTCTCTTATCAAATAATCACAAAGGGCATCAAAAGAGGTGGACTTGTAGGGTGTTCGTTGAGAAATGAGGGCTTCTCTAGTGGAATAGAAGGTGGAAACAAATACAAAGTATGCAGGGCCTAAATTAGTAAGAATGGAATAGATAATACTACCATATTACTTTTTGACCTTACAACCTTCTAGGAGAAGTCTAAAGGTCTTGAATTTGGATAAAAAATCTTTAATAGAGGAGAAATTATTGGGGTCTAAAGCAAGTCATTTTCAAGCTAGTGGGCTCTGATTTCATTTTTAATGCCAGAAACAATATTTATCTTTTTCATAACTTCATTAGGGGAGTCCATTTCTTGGATATGAAATCAAATATCTAGAGAAATGGGCATTCTTATCAACCCTCGTGCTTGATCTTACTTATTTTCCCATTTAGCCTTTTTATCTTCATCAATAGGTTTAGATTCTAGTCTTGAGGATATTATATAAATCCCTTTGCTTCTAAGTAAGTATACCATGTAGGATGGCCATTGGAAACAATTCATGCTGTTAAGAATAATCGAACATGTACTTTCCATTTTTTAAAACTGAAGCTGTAAAGGTTGAAACTAAATTCTCCAATGGAGATATCTCAAAAAAATAGGCTGGTTAAAAAAAAAATCGCTCTGAAAATGGCTTACGGATGAAGAAGTTATGCCTTTTTGAAGAAATGTTGAAGTAGATGCCAAGTAGTTATGTGATAGGTTGAAATTTGATGATGAATTTTTACTTAAAAAAAATCCCCCCCACCCTTTCCAAACTTAATATAATAAGCTCACCTTAAAAAAAAATACTACCTTACATGGCCCACTTTTATAAATAAGTGAGAGTCACTTTTACAATGTTACTTTATGAAATAATGACCAAGTAGACTGTAACTTAAATAAAATATAAAGTGAATTTAGATTGTAAGTGAGTCACTTTTTATAATGGGTAAAAAACACTATTACATAAAGTAACTTTAAAACATAAGTAACATGTGCTTTAAAAAAAAAAACAACTTGAAAAATAACCCTTTAAAAGAAAGGTAACTTAACAAAAACATTTTTAGAAAAAGTAACTTGACAAAGAGACTTGAACCTAATACCTCTATTCTCATAAAGTAACTTTAGACTAAATGAGCTAGTTAAAATATTTTGTAATTGTTGGAAAGGAGGAAGGGGGATGGGGGGCTTATTTTTTCTCTTTGATGTGTGTGCCCTTTTTCCTGCAAAACAAACCACACAAAAAAAAATAAAAAATAGAAGCCTTCCGGATTGATGTTAGTTTATGATTAGTTCGATTGGAAACTAAATAATTTCTCACTATTTCTGATTTCCTGAGATCACACAAAGTCGCGGGTAAAGAACATACATATGAGAAAAATCTCATCTTTTTGTTTCTAGTTTGCTATATCACACAGAGCACAGAGAAATGAGAATACACAGAGAAGAGGGTGTAGATATGGTAATAAAAGAATGACTATACATCAAAATAAATAGAGGGATAAAAATATTTATCTACAAAAAATTACTTTATACCTATAGATCTAAAATGAAATAGCTAGGGCAACCAAAAACCTTTTAGTATAAAACAAAAGGGGTTCCTCACTGGAACAGAGGCTCTGGACACAACGAAGCAGTTCTCCCAGCCCAGAAGTGGTAAAATATAGTAGATCTGGGAAATGATAGTCTCATGTAATCAAAACCAGCTTTGGATTTGGATCAACAATGAATGCAACCCTCAAACAACTCTTATACCATGTAGGAATTTACAGGGTAAGTTCCTTAGATCAAACACAAAATTTCATTGCTCACAAAAAATCATAGATCAGTACACTAGTATTTGGCGTGGTCAAAACCCTCAAAGAGGGAAAAATTCCATGGCCTTAGCCAATGCGGCCACTTCAGGAAATTTATTAATATAAATAAAGAAAATTTACATAAGCTTCTCTCATAAATGGTCACCGGACAAATTACCCTCCATCCTCTTTAAATAGAGATCATGGACCAATCAGGTGTCAAGCCATGGATCAAGTGTTGGTAAAACCAAAGACAGAATGAACCATCGCATCACTACATATCGTGGCTTTCAAGTTATAAGTTACAAAAGTACATACTAAAGAAACACACTTTACCTAACTCTATGCTAGACCAAGTTATACTTAACTATTTCCTATGTGTCAGAATATCTTAATAATTTACGTTTATAATATTGATGCTAGGGCTTTAGGGCTTAACGAGCTTAAAACATTTAATATGAAATATATTCTCTCATTTTGAAAACCAACCATCACGAGGCCTTGTCAAATGTTACGTTATAACAAATTTTGTCTTGCTATGAAAACCATAATCAAGCATGGTGAATCATGCTCAACTGTAGTCCAACGTCACATTGTAACAAAGATTTTCTGAATATGAAAATCAACGGCGGTTAAGCATGGTCGCTTATGTTTATTTTTTCGATTTATAATATTTATCTTAGGATTTAAACAACTTGGGTTTATAATATTAATTTTTTGGGGTTAATATTATTCCCTTGGGTTTATAATTTATTTGGTCTTTTGGTATTTATCCATTGGGTTTATTACTATCTTGGATTTATAATATCAATTCCTTATGTTTATTTATCCAAGGGTTCATATTCCTAGGGTTTATAATATTAATCATTGGGTGCAATATAAATCCCTTGGGTTTATAATAATGGTCAACCCTTGGTTTTATAAATAATTTGGGGTTAAAAAGATCGGTGCAATATCAATTTCCTGTGTTTATTTATCTAAGGGTTCATATTTCTAGGGTATAATACTATTCATAGGGTTTATAATAGCAATTCTATAGTTTAATATAAATATGATGTGTCTATAGTCTTGGTCAACCATGGCCAACCATGGTCTAATCCACATTGTGACAAAGATTGTGTCAATATGAAAATCATCCATTACGAACCATGGTCAACCATGGACCAATGCCGCATTGTAACAAATATTGTCTCAATATAAATATCAACCATGGTCCAATGTCACATTATGACAAAGATTGTCACAATATGAAAATCAACCATGGTTAATCATTCTCAACCATTGTCAACCATGGTCGATCATGGTCAACCATGGTGGAATGTCACATTGTGACAAATATTGATTCAATATGAATATCAACCATGATCATCCTTGGTCCAACGTCACATTGTGATAAATATTTTCTCAATATTTAAATAAACCATGGTGGACCATGGTCAAACATGTTTATTTCATGGTTTATAGTATTTATCTAAAGGTTTATATACCTAGGCTTTATAATATTAATCCCTTGGGTTTATGAACTCTTGGTTTTTTAGTATTAATCCCTTGGATTTCTTATTTCCTTGGGTTTATAATATCAATATGCTAGGTTTATTGATCTAAGGGTTCATATTCCTAGGTTATAAAATTATTCATAGGATCTATAATATTAACACTTGGGTTCAATATAAATCCCTTTTGTTTATGATCACAGTCAACCATGGTTGAATATGGTCCAATGTCACATTATGACAAAGATTTTGTCAAAATGAAAATAAACCATGGTGGAACATAAAATTGCAACAAAATTTGCCTAAATATGAAAATGGGTCATCGGCAACTATGTTTATTTTAGGGTTTATAATATTTATCTTAGAGTTTATATACATTGGGTTTATAATATTAATTCCTTGGATTTAATGTTTTTTCCCTTGGGTTTATAATATCTTGGGTTAATAATATAATTCCTTGGGTTTAATATAAATTCAATGGGTTTTTAATCATGGTCACGTATGGTCCAATGTCACATTGTGACTAATATTTTCTCAATATGAAAATCAACCATGGTCCAATGTTGCATTGTGACAAAGATTGGGTTGATTTGAAAATAAATCATGCTCAACAATGGTCAACTATGGTCAAATGTTGTATTGTGACAAATATTTTATCATTATGAAAATGAATTATGATCAACCACGGTCAACCTTGTTTATTTTAGGGTTTATAATATTTTTATTTTGGTTTATATTCCTTGGGTTTATGATATTAATCCCTTGGGTTAATATTATTGTCTAGTGTTACACCAATTTTTGGCCATCTAACCATTTACAATTAGATGGATCAAAGTACACCATGTAAGACCAATTTTACTATAGTAAAATTTCTTTCACTATAAGAAATGATTTAATAAAGCATATTTTATTAAATTATTTCTGGGTCAAACAAGAAACCCCATGAGGACTAATTAAATAAATCCTTATTTGTTTCATTTTCCTCTAGGAATAATTAATTAAATCATTGTCTAAATAATATTCCTGGTTATATTTAACCCAATTATGAGAAATAATTAGATAAATCATTATTTTTCTTATTTTTCTCTAAGAATAATTAATTAAATCATTATTAAGCTATTATTCATTGTTAAATTTGACTAAATCACCTAGAAATAATTAAAAAAATCATTATTTGTCATATTATTCCAAAACCCCATTCTTGAAATGATAAATAAATCATTTATTTGCTTATTATTTCTAGATAGAAGTATTTAAACAATTTAAATTCCTTTTCCCTCCAAATAAATATAATAAAATATTCCAAGCAATTAGATCTATATCTTGGTTAATAATATTTAATTATTCACCATTATCGAGAATAACTCAATATTTTATTATAAATAGGAGGGTTTTCCATTCATTATTCACTTTTATCACTTTCATTGTCGCACTTTGATCATTCTCATTTCTGCTACTATTTTCTTGTTTCTTGAGCTCCCATAGAGTTTAACGCGTCTTGGATTTTCTACATCATTGAGAGAGAGAAACTTTTGGATCTGAAGCATTGAGGATAGCCAAGAACCCATCCCATTGAGGGGGACTGGTAACATCATTATTTGTTCTATTCCTAGGTGTTAATACATATAAAATTATTTATATATCTTGTCTTTTCCATTGGATGTTTGGAGCACTCTTATCTATTTTTACTGTTTAACTGCTTTTACTCCATAGATATCAGTTTTTGTTGCATTTTTTTCGACTATATATTATAGATCTAAGGAAGTTAAGCAATCATCTTTGTTGTTAGGGTTGTTTGTCACACACAACTAAATTGATCTCTTTTTGTTCACTTGTGTTAAGAATTTACGCGAACATCTAGGGTTTATAATACCTTGGAATTTTAACATTAATATGTTGGGTTTATTATTCAATTGTGTTTATAATATCAATCCCATGGGTTTATTAATTTAAGGGTTCATATTCCTAGGGTATAATATTTCCTTAGGTGAATTAATCTCTTAGTTTTATAATATTTATCCCTTTAGTCTACTAATTGATTGAGTTTATAATATTAATAATCCCATGGATTTATTAATATATTTGGTTTAAAATGATAATTCCTAGGGTTTTTTAATCACATGTGTTTTTAATATTGATTCCCTCGGTTTGTTGTTAATCTAGGTTTATAATATTTATCACTTGTGTTTATCAATTCATAGGGTTTATCATATTAAATCCTTGGGTTTATTAGTTGCGTCGGCTTATAATATTAATAAATATTTGGGTTTATCATTTAATACCTTGGGTTTATTTATCCCTTGAGTTTAAAATATTAATTACCAGGGTTTATTAATCACTTGAGTTTTTAATATTAGTTTGTTTGGTTTATTGATTCCTTTGGTTTATTAATCATTTAAATTCATAGTACTAATCCATTGGGTTTATAATAATAATAATAATCCATTAGGTTATTAATAATCCCTTGGTTTTATAATATTAACAATCCCTATGTTTTATTGATCCCTTGCATTTATAATATTAATAGTCCTGTAGGTTTATCAATTCTTTGGGTTTAAAATATTAATTTTAAGATTTATTAATCCCTTGTGTTTTTAATATTGATCCATTGCGTTTTTTGATCCCTTAGGTTTATAATATTTTTCGCCCTGGTTTACTAATTCCTCGGGTTTATAATATTAAATTCTTGGGTTTATTGTTCATTAAGTTTACAATATTAATAATATTAATTGTTCATTTAATCTCTTGGGTTTATTAATCCCTTGAGTTTAAAATATCAATTCCTAGGGTTTATTAATTTCTTGGGTTTTTAATAGTAGTTTGTTGGGTTTATTAATTGTTTTAATTTATTAATCATTTGTATTTATAATATTAATGTCTTGATTTTATAATATTTATAATCCATTAGGTTTATTGATATCTTGTGTTTATAATATTAATAATGCATTGGGTTTGTTGATCCATTGGGCTTATAATAGTATTCCCTTGAGTTTTCTAATTCTTTGGGGTTGTAATATTAATCCCTTGGGTTTATAATATTAATAGACCCTTGGATTTATTAAACCCCAATATTAAGGGTTAAATATTAGTCCTAGGGTTTAATATTAATCCCTTAGGTTTATAATGTTTATCCCTTTGGTTTATTAATTCGTTGGGTTTATAATATGAACAATCCGTAGGGTTTATAATATTAATGGTCATTTGGGTTTATCAATTCTTTGGTATAATAATATTTATTACTAGGTTTTATTCATCTTTTGTCTTTTTAATATTGATCCATTGGGTTTTTGATCCCTTAGGTTTATGATATATATCTCTTGGGTTTATAATATTAAACCCTTAAGTTTATTAGTCCTTTCGGTTTATAATATTAATATTTCTATGGGTTTATAATTTAATACCTTAGGTTTATTTATCCTTTGAGTTTAAAATATTAATTCCTAGGGATTATTAAACCCTTATTTTTTATATTGATCATTGGGTTTCTTTATTTCTTATGTTTATATTATTTATCCCTTGCGTTTACTCATTCGTTGGGTTTATATTATAAATAACCCAAAGGATTTATCAATCCATTGGGTATGTTGACTTTTATGTAAAAATTATAGGTGAAAATGTGAAGTTGGGTTACACTTTTTGCCCTTTTTTAAGAAAAAAATATCAATTTTTTTTGTTCTTCAACTTTCTGCAAGCCAAAACAATTTTTCTATTTAGAATTTCATTTTACGATAAAAATATAACTTCTCAGAAATTTTATTAGCTTTCTATTACTTATTTTTTGGGATTTTTTTATTCACATTTGATATGTCAACTTAATATTTCTTTGAGTGTGTGTTCTTTAACAATCAAAGGATTCATAAAAATTCACGTTGAAACTTGTTGGTGTATTCTTTGAAAAATTTGCGTTTTTGAGAAAAAAAATGTGTCACAACAATCTAAACAGAGTTCACCTTGGTATCATTATATTTACAAAACCAACTGATGCATATCATAATTACTAATTTTTTTGAACCGATCCAATATGAAAAAACTACATGTTTTGAACATGTTTCGGCTCGTGTGAAGTTTCTCAACATATTACTTATAAAATAAAAATCTAAAAAGTACCCATTACAAATGGAGGACCACTATAATGCACCATAATTTTTTCATTTTTTTTACAATGTATTTAGGAAGATACATAATTTTGATTTCACTGAATCATAATGACCTTCAGAAATTGTGTTCACTCATTTTATTACAAAATTATTTAAAATTAGTAAATATATATGGAATTCCATAAAAGTTATATTTCCTAAAAGTAGATTGAAGTTTGCAAATGCTTGTCTTGGTTCTGAAAGTTAATTCATAAATTTTGATGGAGTTTAATCATTCCAAAGTTGAAGAAATGTGTTTAGAGCCGAGTTGCTGCGCAATTGCAGACATGTTAATTCGGTTGAACTTTTAAAATCGTTCACTTGAATTATTTTTTGCTGCTCTGTCCTGTTAATTCTAACGACAAACAAGTTCAGTTGAACTTTTTATATAATTTAAACCGAAATTCCGCTCGTAAATTATGTTGACCGAAAAATTCAATGAAGCCCCTCCAAAAAGGCGTTTCAAAACTATATAAATAGCCAAAACCAAAATCATTATTTTCGCACATTTTCTCACGTTTCTTCATTTAGGTTGAATTTGCAAAGGAATTTTTTTGGGCTTAATTTTTAAAGGACTCTTTTTGGGCTTAATTTTGAAAAGGAATTTTTATGAAGGTATTTTTTAAAGTGACGTTTTTTTAGAAGTTTTTTGGGCTTAATTTTCAAAGGACATTTTTTGGAGGTATCTTTTAAAGTGAAATTTTTTTAGAGGTTTTTTGGGCTTCTTTTTCAAAGGGCATTTTTTGGAGGTATTTTTTTAAGTGACATATTTTTAGAGGTTGGGCTTAATTTTCAAAGGACATTTTTTGGAGGTATTTTTTAAAGTGACATTTTTTATGAGTAAGTGTTTTGGGCCGAAGTAAATCTTTATAATGAATTTTTAAAGTGAGTTTTTGTATAATTTTTTAAATGATTTTTTTTTGTAGGACATGGAAGGAAATATTCTGAACTTCATTTCATTTTTAAAAGACAATTTTTTTGGAGGAATTTTTGAAGTAAGTGTTTTGGGTTGAAGTATGTCTTTTGTGTAAAAAAATTTAAAATGTGTTTTTTTTTTAAATTAAATCTTTTGTGATGCTTTTTTTAATTGAGTTTTGTCTAATTTTTGATTTAGTGAGTTTTTTTTTACAGGATTTTGAGGGAAATTTTTTGAGCTTCATACTAATTTTCATGGGAAATCAAAGGAATTGAAAAAGAAAATATGATCGAACAAGAGACCTTGAGGAACATAGAGAATATGGGAGAGAATATCACAAAAAAAAGAGAGAAGAACACTTAAATATTGAAAGGGAAAATCAACCTCAACTAGAAGTTGAAGTAGGTATGTAAATGTAAATATTATAAATTTGATATTTAAAATTTGACTAGTGTATTATGAAACTTAATTTTTATTTGATGAACTAATTTGGAAAAAATTTTGCAATTTAAACAAAGAGAGATATTCCTCAAAACATTGATGATGAGATAGAAAATTTTCAAAGAGAAAGTGAAAGAGATATTGAACCAATGATTGAAGATGTTGAAAATGTTGAAAGAAATTCAAGTGAAGAAATTGAATCACTAGGTATGTATATATATGTTGAATGTGTATATTGAAATTATACATATTTATTAATTTAATTATTTATTGAATAAGTAAACTAATTAGGTATATTTAATTCTAATATGTACTGAGGAAATCAATATCGGTGATGATATGTTAGAAAATGTTGACACTCACACATATGGATATACAAAATTTGACCATGTTATACGATATCATGTTAAGCGCATTATTGATACATTCTTCAAAAATGAAACTGTGGCAGTTCAAGACAAAACTGTTGAAAAGTCTCTTAACATCAAAGAAATTAAAAGAAGCTATGATTTTATTGGGTATTTGAAAAAGAAGAAGAAGATAAAAATAATGAAGGAAAATGTGATACAAAATATATAGTGCTCTAATGTCAATTGGAAGATATAGAAATAAAAGTGCTTTAGATACACATAGAGAAATAAAAATGGCATTGGTTTCATCAAGTACTAAAGAGAATTGCTTGGTAAAATCTATGGCACAAGCATTAGGAACCTCGCGAAAAACTTTGCACAAACATCAAAAATTTCCATTGCAAATAGATGTAATGATGAACTTGCTTGTTGGACAATTATTTGTAGGAAACCATACAAAGATAGACTTGGAGAAGATGTCAAAAAAATAGTATATGAATATTGGATGAAAAATTCACGTGTTTCACCAAAATCAAGGGATTTTATGTGAAGAAGAATATCATGAAATCAGTACGAAGAACATGCAAAACATTTCTTTGACACCACTCAGATAGATTTTTTCAACAAGTTCATAGAAGAGAATCATTAAATGAATGTCTCAATCAGTGATTTTGTGCAACAAAAACCATGGTTTGTTAAACCTATCACTGTATGCGACACTTGTTGTTGTCATTAACATGTGGAATTTCAGTTATATTATGACACATTCCTTAATTTTGGTAAAACATTTTAGAAGGATTTACCTCCTCCTTCCACTATCCATGATTTAATATCTCAAATTCTATGTGGAAGAGAAATCCATGAACTATTTTACCAAAAGAAATGTGTCGGTGGTAAAAAATGTGATGATTGTGAAAATTTGACTTTATTTCAAAAAAAATATCGTACTGATATAAATGATCAATAATTTTCCAACATAAAAGTGAAACGGAAGAGATATGAATATATTCATACATGGATTGTTTCAAGTAGTACTACAAGTGCTAAAACAAATGATTTACAAGAAGAAGAATTTTTCGTGATAGAGTTTTTAAGAAATTTTGAGGTAGAAATTTATAAATACGCCAAGCATTCCCATAGAGCTCGATGGTAGGACTTGCAGTTCCAAAAATTCCATGAAATTTTTCCATCGGGGACCATTTTGTTAATAGTTGATTTTGTAGAGAACTACATATTTGTTCCACAAAAAGAAATACAGAGTGAATACTATCATTTTGACCAAGTCTCCATGCTTGTCCAATTTCTATATAAACATGCTAAACAAATTGTTGATCATATAGAAAGAACCAGTGAAAATTTACATGTTATTAAAGAATATCACTTTAATATCAATGACGATCGTACACATGATACATATTTTCTACAACATTGTTTTCAAAATATTTATGACTCCTTGAAAAGTCATGAAATAAATTCAATGAACATTGGATATGGTCAAATAGATGTGCAGGCCAATTCAAATATT
The DNA here is from genome assembly GCA_034641835.2 of Pinus albicaulis. Taxonomy (NCBI): domain Eukaryota; kingdom Viridiplantae; phylum Streptophyta; class Pinopsida; order Pinales; family Pinaceae; genus Pinus; species Pinus albicaulis. The sequence goes on from CM076574.1 coordinate 570,337,762, forward strand.
CATAATCATTATTTTGGTTGTGTGGTCTTCATATGAAAAACTCCATTAAACATTGTTGGAATTTCTTTGAGAATGGTCATGGAAAAGGAGAACATGATGGTGTAGGGGCATGTATAAAATGAGCACTTCGAAGATATCAAATGGGCCACTCTGCAAACTAACTTGTCTCAGATGAACAAGTTGTTCAATGGTGCATCACTGCACTAAGCAATGAGACTAACCAGTCAAGGGAAGTACGAGGGTACACACACAGATATATATATATATATATATATATATATATAGAACTTTAATATGTACATGATCTAATTTTTATTGGATTTCTAATTTTAAACATTATTTATCACAATGATTATCTTTGATGGTATTTTGAATAGCATATTTATATTATTGTTAGAATTTTTCATATAGGTTTTTTTTGGCATATTTGGGTCCAAGATGTAGATAGATCGATTGTAGATGATGTTGAAACAATAAAAAGGACTCGAAAATTTCATTTGATTAAAAAAAAGTAGTACCAAAATGTGTTTGCATTTGATAAAAGAAATATTATTGTTTTTTTCATGTTTGCATAGACAACACAAAATCTAATGATGTTTGTGAAAGAAAAATGTATGTAAAATATTGGCAACATATAGAACTAAATACAAAGAGGAAAATTTCTGCAAGCTTTTAAGAAATGCAATAAGAGGAGACTATAGTATCATCTGAAGGTGATTGAGTTTCTGATCTTGCTAGAGAAGGTAACATTTCAATTTATTTCAAATGATATAGATCTAGAAATAGATAATAAGATCAATTACACATGTTAATTTTTTAAAGTTAATTTTTCATGTTAATGGTGATCTAAATTTATGTACAAGTTTGTTTTATTGTGCATAAGATGTTTTTGCTATAGTTGCACCTACTACTAGCTCAGAAAATGTGAAGTATTATTTGATGCATTGCAATAAATGAAAGATGAAATTATTGGAAAAATATGATGATAACAAGTTTATATATGACAAGGGGTATATTATACTGTAAGGTTATTTTTTCCAACAAACTCATCAAATTTAGTATTTTTTTTTACTTTCAAGACTATGAACGTGATGTCATAAGTTGTCAATATAGTCACTTCATGTGTGTAGCACGCATGAAGTTTATAGAAGTTCAATCTAAGAAAAAAATGAAAATTAATAAATGGAAAATGTAAAAATACTATCATGAACGGATAATTGACGATGGCATTCCATTAGATTTTTTTTTATTTAACTGCCCAACAATTTCTTCTCCTTGGATTCATATTTTAGAACTTCTAGAACTCAACTAGAAATTTTTAGCCTTTTTTTTGTGCATTCTTAAGTTTTACAATTATTATAATATGTATATTTTATGTTATATGTACAAGTGTTTGAATACGTACATTTGTTTGGTATATGCACATGAGTAATTTATACACATGTACACATACACATGTATATTATCTGGTCTTAAATGATTTCACACATTATCTGGTACAATTTATGTCATAATGTCATTATTGCAAAATGTACATGTGTATCTAACATATTTTATATAATGAAAATTTTAAGTTATGATTTTTTTTTTAGACATCTATTAAGAAAATTATAATATTCATTCTTGAATACAAAATGTGTGGTACATGTTTTGTAATTTCTAGTTTGCTATCAACTGACATCCATAATAGCTTTTCTATGTACATTAATGAAAAATGTTGTGTATTAGATATATGGTTTAATGCAATTTTAAAATTTTATGATTGTTTGACACATCTATAAACACCTATATTTTTATGATTTTTTTTAGATATATACATATCTTACTTCAATCATTTTTACATATATATTCAAATGTACTTCAATCATTTTTACATATATTCATGAACTTAAATATTTAAGACCATATATATTTGTTTTAAATGATATTTATGATCATGCAAAATGTACCTAAATATAACCTTTAATAGACATCCTAATTATATAACATTCACACATGTTCAAATGCATAACATGTACCACATGTGTTTTGTAATTTGAAATTTCCATCTAGATTCATTTTATATTTAACAAATAACAAAACAACTTGAGTTTTAAAAACAAAAAAATTATATCACAACATGTGATCACATACCAAATGTAACAACTATCTAAAATGTAAAATATGTCCAAAATTTATATCATGAAAATAAAAGTATATATATATATATATATATATATATATATATATATATATATATATATATATATATATATATATATATATATATATATATATATATATATATATATATATATATATATATAATGTTATTGTTTTTAGATATATACATCGATATGTATTGTACTTCAATCATTTTTACAGACATTCATGAACTTAAATATGTAAAACCAACTATTATTGTTTTAAATGACACATGTGATTGAATGAAAAATTTACCTAAATATCACCTTTAACAAACATCCTAATTATATAATATTCACACATGTTGAAATGCATAACATGTACCACATGTGTTTTGTAATTTGAAATTTCCATCTACATTCATTTTATATTTAAGAAATAACAAAACAATTTGAGTTTAAAAAACAAAAAATTATATCACAAAATGTGATCACATGCCAAATGTAGTTCAACTATATCCAGAATGTAAAATATGTCCAAAATTTATATCATGAACAATAAAAGCCAAATATGTACAAAATTTATTCATGAAAAATAAAATTAAATATATATAACAATGTATAGTGTTACAAGTATCAAGTTTTATAGAAAAGTAAATATGATTGCATAAATAAAACTATCTATATAGAAAAGTAAATTTAAGACTATCTATCAAATAAATTGTTGCATGTGCATCATCAATCAAATAGAGATGGATGCAATGTATTTTCCAGTAGCGTCCTCAGCCTCATTGTGCTATCATATTAAGAATGGGAAACCTATACACAACGTGTAAACATTAAAATTTAATATTTTAAAATTGAATGAGAATGTAGTACTTCATAAAAAAACAAAATGAAAAAAAAAATTCATGCAATACCTCATGTAGTTCCCTCTTCATTGTCCTGTGTTGGTCATCCACCAATAAATCCTCCATGGTGAGCTGTACTATATATATATATATATATATATATATATATATATATATATATATATATATATAGATATATATATATTAAAAATTTTCAAATGAAAATGAATAAAATAATTTGAAATAATATTAGAAAAAATTTAGACATCTTCTTGTTCAAATTGTTTTCATGTTCCTATCTCCATCGTACACTCCATTGCTAGAGTCCTTGGAGAACAAAAATCATCTCCACAAACCTAAGATTCAAAAATTTTAAAATTGTAAAATAACTCAAGATCTAGATCTCATTTTTTAATGAAAATTTCACTAAAATTTATAACTTAAAAAAATAAGTGAAAAATTGAATACTTGTGACGGTAGATTTGGCACATCTCCTAACAAGAAATAAGAGGGTGGCTCTGAATGAAAATCATCTTCACAAATCTAAAATTCAACAATTTTAAAACTGTAGAATAATTGAAGATTTATATCTCATTTTTTAATGAAACTTTCACTTCAATTTATAACTTAAAAAATATTTAAGTGAAAAATTGTTCATACTTGTCACAATGGATTTGGCACATTTCCTAATAGGGAAGAAAAGGGTGGCTCCATTGTTGAAAACATCAGACAGAATCAAAATATGTTAATATTTAATTATATATATGTACATGTGTACACAATTATTTATTTTAAAAAATATGTCATCATGATTCCAATATAATTATAGATACACAAAATATAGACATCATGAACACTTAAAAAATACTAAAATTTTCTAGCATATCATATTTATTGTGAGAACCATCTTGATTGTGAGAACTTGAAGCTTCGATTGTGATATTAAAATCTTCGTTCATCAAGCGTGTTAACTGAAAATGGTGTTCACATATGATACAATTTTTTTCTATTAACAAATACAAATAAACGCGTATATATATTTATTACAAATTGTACATGTTAAAATATTCACCCTAACCATTAACACATACTAATTCCATGCCCTCTTCCTCATGAATAATTAGGTCCTGCAAACCATTGAGACAATTCTTTGCATATGTTCTAAGCTCTTAAATACTCATGTTTTCTATCTCATCATCTATATGATACATAAAATTAGCACGTGCATTCTCTCGTGTCTTTGTCGATTTAGAAAAAAATCAATTCCACCAAGTCCACTCTAAAAATTGTCTATGATGGATCCCTTGCTTCTTGACTAATTTGAGAAGTGGCATCCATCTCTGACCACAAATTTTCCACACGAACAGGTTGGCTTAGCAATGGTGGCTCTGGGCAAGGCAACTCAGAATCATGCTTAGCACCCCTACGGTCACATAATCAAACTTTTCCAAGACCAAAAAATTGAGAGGGAAGGTCATTATAGTTGGGTTTCATTATCAAAAATAATTCTACATAAAATAATTTTGCAAAATAAAGAGGAACCTTGTCGTTCCATGGTAGTATTCCATAGGCAGCAATGTTCCTATCATACAAATGGCAAGCTATATTAGGGTGCTTTAAATATTGCACCCTTAGCATATTTCTTTTCGGCCCTTCTTCGAAATTGAACATAGATTTTGCCATTTATTTTGTAACTCTGTGTTTAACATCCTCTCATGTATCGGGACCCATCATTCTTTCCTTTATTCTCCTCATCACTTCTACAAAAGTATTAGTGGTTTGCCCAAGCTTTTTTTAGACATCTACAAGTGTGCTTAAAGAGTGCGTAACTATTTCTAAGCTTTCTCAACTCTTAGCAGGGAGTTTCAAAGACAAAAGATCTTTCTTCAATTTTGAATAAATATTTTCACACCTTTTTAATGTGTATTGTTGGATTCTTGTTTCCAAAGGTAAATTAGAAATGTCAAAAGGATAATTCATGGCTAGTGTACAACCATCTTCTTGAATAACGCGATCTGTCCTATGTCTTTTTCGAGTGAAATTTTCACCCTCTGCATCAATATATAAAATTACATGTATACATAAAAAAAATTTGCACAAATTTGTACAAATTTTCTTTTTAACCACAAAAATAATATATATATATATATAATTTAAAACAAATTAATAATTGAATGAAAATAAAATTCAGATTGATGGCCACCTCGAGATGGATGGGTACCATCAAGCCCACCCTTAGATCGTTGAGAACCAGCATGACCACCCATTGGTTGAGAACCAAAATGACCACTCATTTATTGGCCATAGGAGGAATGTGTACCACCACCTTCACGAAATTGACCACCACCTATTGATTGGCCACCAGGGGAATGTGTACCACCACCACTCTCATGTGATGAGAGGGAATATTCATAAAAAATATGAATTTATAATCAATTCAAAAATACATACATACATATAAATACATGTACATATGATTTATTATATTTCCTGAACCATACCACAATTGTGTGAAACATGGCTAGGCTCCATTGATGGAAAATATACTCTTGTCCCCCAAAATCCTAAAAAATAAAAAATGAAATTTATTAAAACTAATTTAAGTCACAAAATTGATAAAAAATCAATTCCATATGTATACATGTATGTACATGGGGATAATGTTGGGTATGTGTTATATTCTTTCCACGAATAATCACGCGTGGTCCTCGCCGATGGTTTTGTGCATGGTTTTGCACATGGTTTTGGGGTACGATGGTTTTCGGCCCCTAGTATTTGTAGATCCGGTCAAGGGAACTACGGTTATGTTCTAATCCAGGGTTAATGGATTAGGGTTTATGTATGCTTCGGCATGTATATATATGTGTGTGTGTGTTGTAACACTAAAAGGAATATAATGAAATATCAAGTTGATAATCCCGATTTGGGATCCAGGGGAAAATCTTTGTGTTTATCTGTTTTATGTTTTATGCTCTAGCTATTGTTTGTTTTCTGTAATATGATTCATGTGTAGATAATTTATGTTCAGGGTTAAAACCTACAGATAAAATTATATATATTCAATAAAAAAATCTATTCCACATGTATAATGTATGTATGGAGATAATATTATATATTTAAATGTCATTTAAAGAAATGCACATTTAATATAAATACCATGAACATCCCTCGATCCATGATCCCCCTCTTTTGTAGAGGCATGGGATTATAGATATGTTCACCTTTCATCCTACATGATATATATATGGATATCTATAGTGGAAATTTACAATTATTTTTAAAATTAGTATTTAAAATAAATTCAAAAAATTAATGTAATTTAGTACAAAAACGTTGAGCACAAACACAAATTATGTAAACCACAAAACTTTCAAAGCAAAAATTGATGTGTAAAACTCACTTTAAACAAAAATTTGTTGAAGTCATGCACATTTTAATTTTATAAAACATGAATTTCACCAGGTTGTGCTTACATGGTGGGAGCACATTTGGTATCTAATTGAAAAAACCACATGGTCATTAAAAATGACACATTTATAAGTAAAAAACACACACATATCAAATATATTTTACAATTTCCATCAATAAATTTTGAAGGAGAGTGTCTCAACACTAATTCATCTTTGAGAGATGAATCTTGAATTAAAATTTCCCCATACAATATTAATTAATCTACTAATTCATTTTTGATAGATGAATCTTGAATTGGCATTGCCACATACAATAGATCACCAAACATATTATTAACATTTTCACAATGTCTTATACTAAAAAATTGAAATTGTATAACAATATTATTTGTTTTTCCATGCAGTAGTTTTAGCTTCTCCTTCTTAACTTGGTACACGCCTTTCATCTGGTTGCACACAAGTTCAAAATTGGTGCAAACTACAATTTCATTTGATCCATACTCCCTAATTGTTCCCAAGCCTTCTATCAATGTAATATAATATGCTTCACTAATTGTTGTTCTTCCCGGTATATTCATTTTCCTTTGGAGGTCCTTGTTAGTCCCAATATTGCAAAGCACATATGTAATCACTGCCTTCCCTTGATTGGGATAGAAAGAAATATCTATGCATAATGTCCATTTTTCAACCATGTTTAGTGGGCTTTTTTATTCTTAAAAAAAACAAATTCAATAAAATATATTAAATGAACATTTATTGAAAATGCTTTAAAGTTTATGGGAGAAGTGACATGTACATGGTTTTTCTTAAAGTTTATGGGAGAAATGACATGTACATGGTTCCCAAAAACACTAGTAAATTCCTTAAAGTTTATGGGAGAAATGGAATTTACATGGTTCCCAAACACTCTAGAAAATTCCTTAAAGTTTATGAGAGAAATGACATATACATGGTTTCCAAAAACACTAGCATTTTCCTTAAAAATATATTAAATGAATATTTATTGCAAGTGCCTTAAATTTTATTTCAAATGCCTTAAATTTTATGGGAAAAACGGCATGTACATGGTTTGCCTTAAAATTTATAGGAGAAATGACATGTACATGGTTCCCAAAAACACTAGAAAATGCCAAGTTTATGGGAGAAATGACATGTACATGGTTTCCAAAAACAATAGAATTTTTCTTAAAGATATATTAAATTAAATTTTATGGGAGAAATGGTATGTACATGGTTTCCAAAAACACTAGAATATTCCTTAAAAATGTATTAAATTAATGTTTATGGGAGAAATTATATGTACATGGTTTTCCTTAAGGTTTATGGGAGAAATGACATGTACATGGTTCCCAAAAACACTATCAAATGCATTAACATTTATGGGACAAATGTCATGTACATAGTTCCAAAAAACACTAGCAAATGCCTTAAATTTTATGGGAGAAATCACATGTACTGGGACTAGAAAATGCCTTAAAGTTTTTGGGGAAAATGACATGTACATGGTTTCCAAAAACACTATCATTTTAATTAAACATATATTAAATGAGCATTTATTTCAAATGCCTTAAATTTTATTAGCAAATTATTTGAAGCTTATGGGAGAAATGACATGTACATGGTGCTCAAAAACACTAGAAATTTCCTTTAAAATATATTAAATGAACATTTATTGAAAATGAATTAAATTTTATTGCAAATGCCTTAAATTTTATAGTATAAATGACATGCACATGGTTTTTCTTAAAGTTCATGGGAGAAATGAGATGTACATGGTTATGGTAGAAATGACATGAACATGGTTTCCAAAAACACTAAATTTTCCTTAAAAATATATTAAAATAAAGTTTATGGGAGAAATAACATGTACATGGTTTTCTTTAAATTTTATGGGATAAATGACATGTACATTATTTTCCTTAACGTTTATGGGAGAAATGACTTGCACATGGTTCCCAAAAACAATAGCAAATGCCTTAAAGTTTATGGGAAAAATGGCATTGTTTGGTTTCCAAAAACACTAGCATTTTCCTTAACCACATATTAAATTAAAGTTTATGGGAGAAATTAAATTTACATGGTTTTCCTTAAATTTTATGAGAGAAATGACATGTACATGGTTTGCGTTAAGTTTATGGGAGAAATGACATGTACATGGTTTTCCTTAAAGTTTGTGGGAGAAATGACATGTACATGGTTTGCCTTAAAGTTTTTATGGGATAAATGACATAGAAATGACATGTACATGGTTCCAAAAAACACTAGAAAATTCCTTAACATTTATAGGAGAAATGACATGTACATGGTTTTCCTTAAAGTTTATGGGAGAAATGACATGTACATGGTTTTCCTTAAATTTTATGGGAGAAATCACATGTACATGGTTTTCCTTAAAGTTTATGGGATAAATGACATGTACATGGTTCCCAAAAACACTAGCAAATGTTTGAAATTTTATGGAAGAAATGACATATACATGGTTCCCAAAAACACTAGCAAATGACTTAAAGTTTATGGGAGAAATGACATGTACATGGTTCCAAAAAATAGTAGCAAATGCCATAAAGTTTATGAGAGAAATGAAATGTACATGGTTTCCATAAACACCATCATTTTCCTTAGAAATATATTAAATGAAAATTTATTGTAAATGCCTTAAATTTTATGGGAGAAATGACTCCAAATGCATTTCTTTAATTGAAAAAAAATAATTGTTTTCTCATACAAAATTATGTAAATAAAGATAGAAAGAAAATCATGTAAATACAGATAGACACAAATTAGAAAAAATATATATAGACTTGATATCTAATCCAAATGGATTTCTTTAATTGAAAAAAAAATCGTTGTTTTCTCATACAAAATTATGTAAATAAAGACACGCAGACAAATTAGAAAAATTATATAGACTTGAGAGCTACTCCCAATGCATTTCTTTAATTAAAAAAAAAATCATTGTTTTCTGATACAAAATTATGTAAATACAAATAGACAGACAAATTAATCATTGTTTTCTGATACAAAATTATGTAAATACACATAGATAGAAAAATTAGAAAAATTATATATAGACTTGAGAAGTAGGATAGATATAAGCGATTGCTGATATAAAATGAGGATAATCAAATCCAAGTGCAGAGACATAGAAATATATTAATTCTCTTAAGCAGGAGGATAGTCCCAATCTGGAAGCAGGATAGATATAAGTGCATGCTGATATAAAATGAGGATAAGAAAATGCAAGTGCAAAGATAGAGACATATATTAATTCTCTTAAGCACGAGGATAGCCCCAATCTAGAAGCAAGATAGATATATGTGCTTGGTGATATAAAATGAGGATAAGCAAATCCAAGTGCGGAGACAGAGACATATTAATTCTCTTAAGTAGGAGGACATTCCCAATCTAGAAGTAGGATAGATATAAGTTCTTGTTGATATAAAATGAGGATAAGCAAAGCCAAGTGCAGAGACAGAGACAAATATTAATTCTCTTAAGTAGGAGGATAGTCCCAATATTGAAGTAGGATAGATATAATTTCTTGCTGATATAAAATGAGGATAAGCAAATCCAAGTGCAGAGAGAGAGACAAATATTAGTTCTCTTAAGCAAGAGGATAGTCCTAAAGTGGAAGCAAGATAGATATAAGTGCTTGCTGATATAAAATGAGGATAAGAAAATCCAAGTGCAGAGACAGAGACTGATATGAGGATAGTCCCAATCTAGAAGCAGGATAGATATAAGTCCTTGCTGATATAAAATGAGGATAAGAAAATCCAAGTGTAGAGATAGAGAAAGATATTAATTCTCTTAAGCAAGAGGATAGTCCCAAACTGGAAGTAGGATAGATATAAGTTCTTGGTGATATAAAATGAGAATAAGAAAAGCCAATTGCAGAGATAAGGAAAAATATTAATTCTCTTAAGCAGGAGGATAGTCCTAATTTGGAAGCAGGATAGATATAAGTGCTTGCTGATGTAAAATGAGGATAAGCAAAGCCAAGTGCAGAGACAAAGACATATATTAATTCTCTTAAGCAGGAGGATAGTCCCAATCTGGAAGGAGGATAGATTTAAACAACAAAAACAACCACTTCTTTAGTGAAGACGGTTCTTTTAGATTCAATAAATTCGCAATTCTTGGTAAATATACTACCCTTTGAATAAGATTCATGCTCTTATATGCATTTTGAACTTTTCCATATAATCTTCATTCACTTTTGCACCCAATTATACACTATTTTTGTATTAATTTCGTTCTTATTTTTGGATTTCAGCAAAATCTGTATCTAATGTAATAACACATTGAAGAATGCAAATAGGGAGGGTAGAGTTTCCAGGCTATGAAACATATTCATAGCAGATATGGGTCTTCATTAATTGTTGTGTTATACTGAACTATTGATGATACCATCATCCATTGTAAGTTGGTTGTAAGTAGAAAGAAAGTGTAAACAATGCAGGTGTATGATAGAGCAGTGTGACTAGAGTGGCCCCATGGTAAGAATAGAGATTCTTGAGGTTGGTAGCTGAGGTTTGTGGTTAGTGGGCATGTGGCAAGTAGGGTGAAACTAGAGGCAAGCACAGTAGGTAACATAGTTGAATTGGGTAGCTCGATGAGAGAACATAGATTATTAGAAGTTGTTAAAATAGAGACTAATTTTAGTAGGGCCCTGTGGGCAAAACACAACTAATTATACATTATTTTTGTATTAAGTTTGTTCTTACTTTTTGATTTTGGAAAATTCTATATCTAATGTAATAACACATTGAAGAATGAAAATATGGAGGGTAGTGTTTATGGGCTATGAAGCATATTCATAGCAGATAGGGGGATTGGTGGAAAATAACCAAGTTCGATTGGAAATTTTTCTGGTTATGGTTACGAGGTTAGGCAAGATGAGAGCTTGGAAGAAATTAAATTTCTTGAGAATAAATTCACACACGGCTATAAAAAGCAATGCCCATAAGAGCCATACCTGGAAATAGACAGTGCACGCCGAGGAGGTAGACAAGGAGACAGTGAGAAAGTGCATGCCAAGCAGACGACCAGTACGCAGGGTAGACAGAGCACACCGAGCAAGAAAATCACGTCGAGGACACAAATCAAAACCTACACAAAACCTATAAACACAAAAAACTGAAAAATTGATTTAAAAAAAAAACCATAAACAAAAAAATAACAGATTTACCTTACCTTTGCACCTTCACTTTCTTCCCTCCTGGCCCCTAAAACAACACAACACACATAATACATTGATCGAAAACACAGTGAGACAACAACAGAGCTTGAAAACACAACGAAACAACAACAAAGCTTGAAAACGCAATGAGACATCAAGAGAGCTCAAAAACACAGCGAGATAGTAACAAAAAACAAAGCTCAAAAACACAGCGAGACAGTAACAAACAACAAAGCTTGAAAACACAAAGAGAGCAACAGAGCTTGAAAACATAGCGAGACAGTGCAACGGTAACAAACAAACTGATCGAAAACTTGTTGTGGTCTGGGGGCATGTATATTTATAACAAAAAGTTTGACCAAATTATAATAAAGATTTTGGATGGACTAATAGTCTAGCCAAACTAATAGTTCAACTGAACTTTTGTTGTCATTCTTCCTATCTCCGGCGAAAAATCAGTTTACCCACCTTGTCAATACGCCATCAATGTTAATGGCAGAAACAGTTTGACCGAATTCATTTCAAAATTTCGGCCAAACTTTCTAAAAGTTTGCTCGAACTTCCTAAAAGTTCAGTTGAACTGTCGGGAAAATGAAATTTCCAAACGTGTTTCTCACGAAAGTGTAACCCTGCTTCTACCCTTATCCCTTGGGTTTACTAATTGATTGAGTTTATAATATTAAAATCTTGTGTTCATTAGTCATTTTAATTTATAGTATTAATAATCACTTGTGTTTATGAATATCTTAGATTTAATTGATATTTTTTAATATAAACTTTTAGTAATATATATATATACTTATTATAAATATTAAGAATATAGTATTATTATGTTATATGTGAATTATATTATAGTTTCAGTTATAACTATTAAGAAAATTTTATAATAAATTATTATTACCTATATTATAATTAAATAATATATATATATATATATATATATATATATATATATATATATAAGTATTAGTATAACATATTTTTGTTTAATATATAGTATGCATATAGTTAATATTATTAATATAGTCAAAGTAAATATATAAAATAGATTGTCAATTATATTCCTAAATATATAATAATTATTAACATTAACATAATGGCGAGACTAAATACATATTACTAATAAAAACAAAATGTTAGTATTATGTTATATGTGGATTATATTAATATTTTAGAAATTTTTTATGTAATAACTAATATTATATTATATACAAAATAATGTTAATATAATAAGTATAATTTTATAAATATAAAATAACATGGTATTATTATTTTATAGTTATTAATAAGTGAAAATAATCATAAAAAATACACTTTTATAGTAGGCGTCGGAGATATGATTATTTTCTTAAAATGTATTCATATAAATGTATTGGATTATATCAACTACATTAATAAATATAATTGTACTAGTTATATTTAATCTATCATGATTAAACATTTATTTTATACACAGACAATATATATTTCACTTGTATTACGACATCACCTCTATATCATATGTATTAAGATCTCTATGTCATGTGTATTAAGATGATTTCTCATTTGTATTAAATGACATCATTGGTATCATTTATATAGGCATATTACACATTTTGTTTCTTATCATTACAATTTTTATTAGTCCTTGTTGTCTATGGCATGGACTATAGTAATCGAATTGTCCTTTTAACATTACGTCATTAAAACATTAAATTAATTTATCTAAATTTCTAAATAGATATTTTTTAAAACATTTTTCTTGAACCTATCTGAAAGATAGGATAATTCTTTTAACTAGTACAAATGTTTTTCATTTTTTTGGTCTCTTCATAACGCAACGCTCTATATTCTTTGTTCATTTCTTAGGCTGGAAATTTTTACATGGTTTCACATCCACCCTATTTTTCCAAAAGATAAGTAATTATATCATTACTTACTTAGCATAAAATATCCACAAATATTTGGTTTACCAAATATATATTATGTATAATATGGTAGTCATGTTGAGCTACAAGCTGGCTGGCTATGTTTACATGTGGCAATGTTTTCATGCACCGGCTCACTACCTCTTCCCACTAGTCAGCCTCTACCTACCTATATATTCACTCACTGCCTCAAGGCCTGGACTAAATAAGCTAGATAGAATGCAAATGAACAGGACCCTACTTTTATGAAATGGAGAATGAAAGGAGTAACACAGTACATACCAAAAGAACTCATATTGGAACTTAAGGATGGTGTGGTTGAGGCTCATCTTCCACTCGTTGTTTCTTCCATTGGTTGTTTCCATGATGTATTTGCACCGATTCACAGAAACTGAATTTTCTCATGAATGAAGCTCCACTGATGAATGAAACAAAATTGTCTCATGAATTTGTGGTATTGGTGTTTAAAAGGCTGCCATTGGAGCTGCTTGAACCGAATAATCCACATATGCATCTAGGCAAAGGTAATCAAGGGAATGATGAAGGGATCCATACTGATCTAGTGGGAACACTTTATGGATGGGTTTTTAGGTTAATAGGAGCACCATCTCACACTAGCTCACTTTTTCCCATACGTCTGCACTAACTAACATATCAGGAAGAACCTATATGTCGCATTCCACAATTTTGTAATGAGATTGAATTGTGTATAAGCTTATATGACTAAGATTCACCTCATAGCATAGCTGCAAACAACTTTATTAACTTGTATCACATTAGTAGAGAAAAACTAGTGGATTGGCTTATATGTATAACAAATAAAAGCATAGTGATTTCACACATAGTATCCTTGTAACCTTCATGTTCATTGTTATAAATAGTAATTCGTTCATTACTAGTATACGAAATAAAGCTCGTATTAGTTACAGGATTAATCTAGTTAAGCAGTAATAACAATGTAACTAAGCTATGATTTTTCCATAATGTAATCCCATGAATCTACTAGGCTTGTTAACACTATTAGAATCAATGATATGTAACATATAGTATGATTACAGTATATCCATAATCTACCTTATTGCGCCGAGAGGCGCATTCTATAGCCCAATATGACCGCGATGTGTAAGTATGTCGGAAGCCAAAAAAGCCAAAAAAAAATGTCGGCTTGAGGGCGAAAACGTGAATCTGGGTTACACTTTTGTGAGAATCGGGGGTCGAAATTTTTTTTCAACAATAGTTCGGCCGAACATTTTACAAAGTTCGGCCGAACTTTGTAATATTTCGGCCGAACTTTTTTTAAAAGTTTAGCCGAACTCGTGATTCCATTTAGATTGATGGCACACTGACGGCACGAGCAAACAGAATTTTTGCCAAGAATTGGAAAATCGGCATCAAAAGTTCAGCCAAACTATTAGTTCGGCCGAACTTTTCTTTTAAAAATAGTTCAGCCGAACTATTTTTTATAAATAAGTCACCCGCGAAGTTTGATGGTTTATATTTTTCATTGTACGCTCGTTTTTTTTCGCTCTGGCTACGTTGTTGCTGCTCCCGGCCGCTGTGGTGCTCTTGCCATCCCCGCTCGTCGAGTTACTTTGCAACCAGTAGAACTTGGGTATGTCACCAAAATTCTCACCTCTTTCAAAAAATGTTGTGTGTGTGGGGCTACCTGAATGATGCCAGTGATTTTCTGTATAGACTATGTATAGTAGTAAACAACGTTTTTTCATTTCTGGAAAAAAAATGTTAAAATATAAAAAAAAATATATATTTGTTAAAATTAAGACGTTTATCTTTGCATACGAGATTATCCAAAATAAAAACCCGTAGAAATTAACAACCCTCATATTGTAATAGTTAACAACCCTGCTACTGCAATACCAACTATTCAATAGTTCTTTTGTTTTTTCTTAGAAATGTTGAATGTTAAGAACCTCATGTTTTCTTGAAAATGTTGAATGTTAAGAACCTCGTTCCCGAGTTATTCATAATCTAGAAAGGGTTATCCACAATCCAGAAATGGTTCAACATTAGACTGTACAACAATTTTACAAGATTGGCAGATTTCTTTGGGCAATAGGCATCCAGAAATGGTCCAATATTACAGTGTATAATTTTAAAATATTGATAGATTGCTTTGGACAATAGGACTAATTAGCACATTGTTTAAGGTTACAGTGTAGAATTTTACAAGACTGGCAGATTGCTTTGGACAATAGGAATAATTAGCACATTGTTTAAGGTTTTCCAATTGGACAATAGGAATAATTAGCACATTGTTTAAGGTTTTCCAATCTTACTGGAAGAAGACTTTAAATGAATTACACTAATAAACACAAATGGGCAATGCATTAGAAGTTTCAACAATTACATAATTTTATAGTTTTATGGGTACATGATATTTGGATGCATGTATGGGCTATAATCATACTTAGGTTTATGGGTACATGATGTTTGGATGCATGTATTGGCTATAATCCCACATAGCTACAACCATTTCAATTGAATGCATGCCATTTCAATGGCATGTATGGGTTATAATCCTACATAGCTACTGCTATTTCAATTAAATCAATGCAGTGACATATTGGTCTAGAACATTGAAATCTTACTATTCTTTAAAAACAAAAAACAAAAAACTTTCCATGTTTTGTACTTCCAACAGTAAAAGCAGAAAAAGAAATCTTTCATTCTTTACCAAAAAAAGCAGAAAAGAAATCTTACATTCTTTACCAAAAAAAGCAGAAAAGAAATCTTACATTCTTTACCAAAAAAAGTAGTTATACTTAAAAATAGTAACTAGAAAACTTTAAAATGGTAAGTAGAAGAAAATAGATATGCATCTGAAAAATATGAATATATATATATATAGTTTTCCACTACAAAGGTCTCATAATCTATAAACTAATAATCTAGAAACTAGAAGAACATGTTAGTTTAGCTAGACATAGAAGAAAAGATTAAGGATACAATGATTGTGATTGATCTAGATTACCTTACAGAAAATATATAAATAAAACACATCGATTTGAATGCTACAACCTGATCTGATCTAATGCTGATATATAAATGAGAAAAATTATGATACATTGAAAATTTAAGTAGCTGATATATAAATGAGAAAAATTATGATCTAATGCTAATATATAAAGAAGAAAAATTATGATACATTGAAAATTTAAGTAGCTCACATAACTTGTTGAATACAAGTGGCGAATATGAATGACACGTTCAAGATTTGAGTAAGACTTAAGTTACATATCCCGTGAAATCTCCCAACAAAACAAAACAAATAATAGGCACTTGTTGAAACTCCCAAGTCAATTAAAATAAAACAAATAACAAGAAAATAATAGGGGCTTGTTGAAACTCCCAAGGAAAATAAAATAAAACAAATAATAAGTGCTTGTTGAATGTCCCACTAGGATGGTGATGATTATATTACACCAATAATACAATTTAATAATACAATTTAGATAACGGAGTATAAACAAAGTATCATAGTATAAAAAAAATATGTATATTCATATTCAAGGTTGAAACATATTTAGAAGGATAAAATATGTATCAGATGTCAAAGTTATTTTTTCAATTTTTCATGGGGTCCTAGAGTGAAATCCAAATTTCCATTTCAGAATGGCTATGGCTAGCACATTGCCCTAATAAAATTCACCCATATCGAACTCCCATACACCGCTTCAAATACTAACACTTGTACCTGTAAGCCCCTCCTTTAAAGCATGTGAAGTGGGCATGGCATTTACAGAAGCCATCCCTTAAAGTTGGTTGAAAAAGAGGAACATTGTTACAACATAGTAGCCATGACAAGAGAATGTTGCCTTACCTCATGCAGTAACATCTACAAAATTATGCGTTGGATCATCCACTGCACATACTGTGTTTGCTTCGCCTTCTTGTGGAGGCATACACACATTATTAACCAATAAGTTTCTTTCCCCTCGCAATTTTTTGGGTATTGTAATGGGATGGTATTTTTTTTCATACAGAAAACTAGTGAGAATAAAGACATTCATTGCCATGAACATATATCAAGTATTTTCTATTCATATTCATACTACCTAGCTTTGGCATTTCCCAACAGAAAGTACTTTTTTTAACTGATTCTGCCGCTCGTTGAGTGAGGTGTTTCTGACCTGTGAATGTCTCCCTTCAAAATTTCAACTACTACCAATGAGTGATGTGAGGGGTACCGTAAGGATTGATGTCCCCATACCAAGGGTGATTTAGAAGATGTAGTAGAAGGTACAAGTAGCCCCATTTCTGGGAGCACTAACATCAATTACCCCTCACTTTCGTATCTGTGTGCATTTAATTTGTTTGCTGTTATAAATTAGGCTTCCATGTCACCAAATGCATTTCTTTTCATTTAATGGTGCTCCCAGCCCTTCTGAACTAGGGAGGGGGGGAAAACATAAGACCACGGTGAACAATGGAACATGGAAAAAATGTACCACGACAGATGGCAAACATGCAATACTAGTTGTGTGACCCTTTTTAACATTAACATGAAATTTGGGCCTAAAGTTTATTTGTTTTAATATGAATTAATATGGAAGACAAAAAAATTAGGTTAAAGAGATATAATTTAACAAGACGATCTGCAGAGCAGCAAGTCCCTGCCATGGATGAATAGTAGTATATTTATTCGTTTTCATGATCCAGTCGACCCTGGGTCCAATAACTAGGAATGCTGATTTTGACATGAGTATCCATATAATATTTCTCTTGAACCAAGTGATTGAGACAGGGCATCATCACAATAAAAAACCAAGTACAAATTGTAGTAATCCTAGAATCATGCTTTACATGAGGTAAAATTGGGGAACTCATGACTTTTACTATAGATTAAAAAAACATTTACCCTTAACAAAAAATATATGATAAAAATTGACAAACTACATAAGCTTAAGCTTAAGGGGATATAATCCTTCTTGCCTTCCATATAGATAATGAAAATTATTGTTCCAAGTCTCATGTTGCTTCTCATGTTATTTTATAAGCCTTGAATGGAAAGAAAAATAGGCTCGGGCAGAAATGTAAGAAATATAAAACATAATGAAACACAACGTAAGAAATAGAGAACATAATGAAACACACACATACATATCTCTAGACAATCAACACAATTATTTTACTAGGAAATCCTTATATGGGAGACAAGCAACCCTAAAAAGTAATGATGCTCTAGACTCCCTTTTCCCTAGGAAATCCTTATGGGAGAAAAAAAACACTAAAATGTAAACATGCTCTACTCTCTCTTTTTTGGTATGGAAAATATGTGAGTACAAAGAAAGAGGTAATCTCTCTAGAGTTAGCTAAGAATTTTAGCGTGTAAGGTTGCTATAAAAACTTAACTTCATACATTTTTCTCTCTAACTTCACACTCCTAGTTGTATTTTCAACTATGGAACAAAATACAATAACACAAAATGGAACTCTTATTCCTCCTAGTGGCCAAGTATTTAACCTAGCGTGATAGCCAACTAGGTGTAAGATTTGACTCTGTCAACCATTAGCGAGGTTTGTGATTTTAGAAATTTTAGAGTATTGTTAAAATTCCACATGTAGCTAGCTTGCCATGCATGAGTAATGGGGCTAAAATGTCATTAACTTGTACCATGGTGGTCAACATGACAGGTCAACTTACTAAAGGCATAAATTTTGAATGAACTTTGTTTGATGTTTTTCTTGCACCATTGGATATGTCTTTAAGTGTAGAATAATGGTCAAGATTTCATGCCACTAAGCCAAGAATTTTAAATTCAACTGACTTTTAATATAACCAACTAAATCTTGCAAAAAAATAATAAAACAATTTATGTTAGGATTGTGGATTCAGGGATTGAAACAACACACCATGATATTTCAAATTTAAAAATAATGGTTCGAGTCCTAGGTAGCTCAGAATCCTATTTGTTTTCAAAATAAGGATGCACTCCCATTTGATTCTCATGATTAGGTTGTAATCATGAGGCTCTCACTCAAGAGTGGACCTTCCCAAAATCTTGTGATGTCTTGTCACAAACAAAACCATCAAACTGAAAACACATCATGTAAGAAACATAGCTCACTGATATATGATTTTTCTCCTTCAAAGAAAAAAAAATTCACATCATGTGAATATCTCCATGTACTCTTACATATTGGTGTACAAAAACATAAACCAAACACAAGTCGACAAAACATGCCTCTTCAAACAACTGACTCTCAAGTCAAATAATAGAGCTCATGTACAAATTTCCATATTTGTTTCATTTAAGTGTGTCAACATAACTCTACTTTCAACATCTTGCTTCATGCAACATGCACCATACTTTGATTAAATGCAAAGAAATTCATGAAACATCAAAATACATGCAAGGCCTTAATTGGATAAGAAATCTAACCATCTGTTAGCAAACCATTTCAATGGCGCTTCTTTTAGCTGCACTTAATCATGTGAATCATCTTGACCCTCATCGATTATGGAATCCTCTTTTCCATTCTTGTCGTTATCTCTTTCCCCCTTCTTCAAATGTTGTGGATGACTTGTTGGATACAAAGTCCAACACTTTTCCACAAAGTGACCTTTCTTATGGCAATGAGTAATAAACAATTGCATGTTATTTTCAACATCATTTTCCTTGTCCAATGGGCCTTTGAATTTTTGCCTCATTTATTTAGAAGGTTTCAATGTGCATGAATATCTTCTTCCAACATTTATAAACATTATGATTATTCAAACCACAAAAGGAACATGTGCAAGTTATTTTATATATCTTATGTGAAATGTAAGAAATATAAAACATAATGAAACACAACGTAAGAAATAGAGAACATAATGAAACACACACATAAATATCTCTAGACAATCAACACAATTATTTTCCTAGGAAATCCTTATATGGGAGACAAGCAACCCTAAAAAGTAATGATGCTCTAGACTCCTTTTTCCCTAGGAAATCCTTAGAAAAACAACACTAAAATGTAAACATGCTCTACTCTCTCTTTTCTGGTATGGAAAATATGTGAGTACAAAGAAAGAGGTAATCTCTCTAGAGTTAGCTAAGACTTTTAGCGTGTAAGGTTGCTATAAAAATTTAACTTCATACATTTTTCTCTCTAACTTCACACTCCTAGTTGTATTTTCAACTATGGAACAAAATATGATAACACAAAATGGAACTCTTATTCCTCCTAGTGGCCAAGTATTTAACCTAGTGTGATAGCCAACTAGGTGTAAGATTTGACTCTGTCAACCATTAATGAGGTTTGTGATTTTAGACCTTTTAGAGTCTTGTTAAAATTCCACATGTAGCTAGCTTGCCATGCATGAGTAATGGGGCTAAGATGTCATTCTCTCATACCATGGTGGTCAACATGGTAGGTCAACTTACTAAAGGCATAAATTTTGAATGAAGTTTGTTTGATGTTTTTCTTGCACCATTGGATATGTCTTTAAGTGTAGAATAATGGTCAAGATTTCGGCACAAGGGATAATCGTTTGAACCCCAAAAATGTCATTTAATGCCTCAAAATGACTCCAAAAGGTTTTAGGCCCCAATTCTCCACCCACCATTAAAATGACCCTACAAGTTGATTCTTTAAGTTTTTTCACTCTATAAGCATCAAAATATATGAAAAATAATATAATTATCCAATATAGATCATTATTTAATAATTTGTTAAAATTATGAGTAAGATATACATCATGGAATTTAAATAAATAACGTTAATTCATTGAACACCCTTGTACATGTTCCTTGTTGATACTTTGAAAGTAATACTTTTTGAAAAATAATTTGTTTATGGATTCTATTTTCCACATTCTCTCAACCATATCAAAACCTTCTTATAATATTTGAAATCGAAGGTCTTTCCCATACCAAAGTATGTTCTTTTAAAACATGTTTTCTTGGTGATATGGGTGATTTAGAAATGATTGGGAGAGCGAAATTCCTTGATTTTAATATGTACAATATGTTTGGTTCATGCCACTAAGCCAAGAATTTTAAATTCAACTGAATTTTAATATAACCAACTAAATCCTGCAAAAAAATAATAAAACAATTTATGTTAGGATTGTGGATTCAGGGATTGAAACAACACACCATGATATTTCAAATTTAAAAATAATGGTTCGAGTCCTAGGTAGCTCAGAATCATATTTGTTTTCAAAACAAGGATGCATTCCCATTTGATTCTCATGATTAGGTTGTAATCATGAGGCTCTCGCTCAAGAGTGGACCTTCCCAAAATCTTGTGACTTCTTGTCACAAACAAAACCATCAAACTGAAAACCCATCATGCAAGAAACATAGCTCGCTGACATATCATTTTTCTCCTTCAAAGAAAAAAAATTCACATCATGTGAATATCTCCATGTACTCTTACATATTGGTGTACAAAACCATCAACCAAACACAAGTCGAAAAAACATGCCTCTTCAAACAAGTGACTCTCAAGTCAAATAATAGAGCTCATGTACAAATTTCCATATTTGTTTCATTTAAGTGTGTCAAAATAACTCTACTTTCAACATCTTGCTTCATGCAACATGCACCATACTTTGAGTAAATGCAAAGAAATTCACGAAACCTCAAAATACATGCAAGGCCTTAATTGGACAAGAAATCTAACCATCTGTTAGCAAACCATTTCAATGGCGCTTCTTTTAGCTTCACTTCATCATGTGAATCATCTTGACCCTCATCAATTATGGAATCCTCTTTTCCATTCTTGTCGTTATCTCTTTCCACCTTCTTCAAATGTTGTGGATGACTTGTTGGATACAAAGTCCAACACTTGTCCACAAGGTGACCTTTCTTATGGAAATGAGTAATAAACAATTGCATGTTATTTTCAACATCATTTTCCTTGTCCAATGGGCCTTTGACTTTTTGCCTCATTTATTTAGAAAGTTTCAATGTGCATGGATATATTCTTCCAACATTTATAAACATTATGATTATTCAAACCACAAAAGGAACATGTGAAATTTATTTTATATATCTTATGTGAAATGTAAGAAACGTAAGAAATATAAAACATAATGAAACACAACGTAAGAAATAGAGAACATAAGGAAACACACACATAAATATCTCTAGGCAATCAACACAATTATTTTCCTAGGAAATCCTTATATGGGAGACAAGAAACCCTAAAAAGTAATGATGCTCTAGACTCCTTTTTCCCTAGGAAATCCTTATGGGAGAAAAACAACACTAAAATGTAAACATGCTCTACTCTCTCTTTTCTGGTATGGAAAATATGTGAGTACAAAGAAAGAGGTAATCTCTCTAGAGTTAGCTAATACTTTTAGCGTGTAAGGTTGCTATAAAAACTTAACTTCATACATTTTTCTCTCTAACTTCACACTCCTAGTTGTATTTTCAACTATGGAACAAAATACAATAACACAAAATGGAACTCTTATTCCTCCTAGTGGCCAAGTATTTAACCTAGTGTGATAACCAACTAGGTGTAAGATTTGACTCTGTCAACCATTAACGAGGTTTGTGATTTTAGACCTTTTAGAGTCTTGTTAAAATTCCACATGTAGCTAGCTTGCCATGCATGAGTAATGGGGCTAAGATGTCATTCTCTTGTACCATGGTGGTCAACATGATAGGTCAACTTACTAAAGGAATAAATTTTGAATGAACTTCGTTTGATGTTTTTCTTGCACCATTGGATATGTCTTTAAGTGTAGAATAATGTTCAAGATTTCGGCACAAGGGATAATTGTTTGACCCCCAGAAATGTCATTTAATGCCTCAAAATGCCTCCAAAAGGTTTTAGAATCCAATTCTCCACCCACCATTAAAATGACCCTACAAGTTCATTCTTTAAGTTTTTTTACTCTATAAGCATCAAAATATATGACAAATAATATAATTATCTAATCTAGATCATTATTTAATAATTTTTTAAAATTATGAATAAGATATATATCATAGAATTTAAATAAATAGCGTTAATTCATTGAACACCCTTATACATGTTCCTTGTTGATACTTTGAAAGTAATACTTTTTGAAAAATAATTTTTTTATGGGTTCTATTTTCCACATTCTCTCAGCCATATCAAAAACCTTCTTATAATATTTTAAATCGAAGGTCTTTCCCATGCCAAAGTATGTTCTTTTAAAACATGTTTTCTTGGTGATATGGGTGATTTAGAAATGATTGGGAGAGCGAAATTCCTTGAATTTAATATGTACAATATGTTTGGTTCATGCCACTAAGCCAAGAATTTTAAATTCAACTAACTTTTAATATAACCAACTAAATCCTGCAAAAAAGGAATAAAAAAATTTATGTTAGGGTTGTGGATTCAGGCATTGAAACAACACACCATGATATTTCAAATTTAAAAATAATGGTTTGAGTCCTAGGTAGCTCAGAATCCTATTTGTTTTCAAAATAAGGATGCACTCCCATTTGATTCTCATGATTAGGTCGTAATCATGAGGCTCTCGCTCAAGAGTGGACCTTCCCAAAATCTTGTGACATCTTGTCACAAACAAAACCATCAAACTGAAAACACATCATGCAAGAAACATAGCTCACTGACATATCATTTTTCTCCTTCAAAGAAAAAAAATTCACATCATGTGAATATCTCATGTACTCTTACATATTGGTGTACAAAACCATCAACCAAACACAGGTCGACAAAACATGCCTCTTCAAACAACCGACTCTCAAGTCAAATAATAGAGCTCAGGTACAAATTTGCATATTTGTTACATTTAAGTGTGTCAACGTAACTCTACTTTCAACATATTGCTTCATGCAACATGCACCATACTTTGAATTTGCAAAGAAATTCATGAAACATCAAAATACATGCAAGGCCTTAATTAGATAAGAAATCTAACCATCTGTTAGCAAAAGTTATAGCTACCAAAAGTCCATATGCCAATCTACCTCCCAAGAAATACATTTAGTACACCACTGGTTAGTTTTTTGTCTTCCTATATTCTTTATCAACCTCTTCTAGTGATTCTTGAAAGGTGGATACTTAAATCCTTCCTAAAAATTTGAGCTCTAAAATGAGATTCCTGTAACACCCCCAATTTATGTGTTTGAAATTCAAAGCTAGACATTTGAACTTTAATCCTAAGGGGAGTGGACCCCAAAGGATAAGTATTTTGTGAATGTAATTAAATATTTAATTTGAGGAAATGAATAAAATGAATTGTGCAGATTGACCAAAATGAGATTTATGAGATCGCTTGCTAAATTCATGAGGATGGATAAGGCAACTATTTCCCCAAAATCTTTCAAAAATCCTTGAAAGAAATTATTTCTAATTTAGATTTTTGAGGAAGAATCTAAATTTCCCCAATGATGAGGAAAGTAGTTGGGAAGAGGTAAAAAGCTGGAAAATTTGAGGAAAAGCATAAAACAACTTTAAAGAATCCCTAAAATGGGAAGCCTAGGCAAACAGGAAGAAAAGCTTCCTGATATTCTGGACGCAGAAGTAGAAACAGGCTTTGGTGAACAATAGCTTAAATAAGCTACTCCTAAGTAGATTAGTGGTTGATCTGTGGTGGAGGTGATCTCAGCTCGGGGGTGAGTTCTGGGAGACAGAAGGACTCTAAGGTTGGGAGGTTGGTCGACTGCATGAGTGGTATGTATTTAAATTTATCTAGTGGTTTTACTTCCTATAGTATGAATTGGCTACATATAATTGTCTGCTCATATATTAGAATTATTAATGCTACATTCAACAGAATTAATCATTAGGAATTTACCTTCATAATTCTGTATAGTTGTAGACAAGAAATTCTGTAAAGTAGAATCCAACAGAAACTCTAAACCGAGTTTGGTTTAAATCTGAGGATACATATTTCTTTACAGATAATTCAGCTATAAGATATTTCTGATATATCAGTATACAACTATGAGTATGATTAGTTAAATTGAGGAGAAATTCTCCAAATTTTCTAAATTAATGCCTAAGTTAAATGATGGAGAATTTTAGTAATTCATAGTTCATTAAACTGTAACTTTAATCTGTTTCTGGAAGAAATGAAACAGTGAGAAAATGAATATATAGAGTGCAGAAGTAATTATTTAGTTCAGAACTAAGAACAGAGATTTACAATAAATTCAACCGCTAAAGTACTGAATGAGAAAGAAAAGAGTATATAGGGACTAACTTTGGGGTCAGCATATCAATCATAAGAACCCAAAAGCCAATAGCAAGTTAATGTTGCATATAAGAAATTTCTTTTATGTTAGAAGGAAACCAATACTAATTAGGAATAAAACTGCTATTCGATATATTTGATGGAACCATTGCTACAATGGAGGATAGGACTAATAGAGAAAAGAACTTTAGGTAGTTAAGCCATCTACAGATTTACCACAGCAGAGCATATTTAATTATATGTATGCTAGTCTATCATGTGAACCCAAAGCAAGGGCGAAAAATGGCATATTATAAATACGAAAGTCTCTAGACATGAAAATAGAGATACAAATTCATACATTACTTGTATAGAATTTAGATAATTATCCTGCACAAATTCATAACAACGATATAGAATAGAGCTAGAAATCTGTTGTACTACTTTCAAAAATTACTGAAGAGAATTAGATAGTATTAATATGAAAATTTCAAACTGATGTAGTATGAGAACCACATATAAATGCTCTAAAAAAAACATCTCACTACTACGAAAATAATATCTACGAAATAATTGCTTGAACACCATAATAAAGTGTGAAGTTATAATAATTCAGGCTACTAAGGTACTAAAAGGGACGAATAGTACGTTATTTGCTAAAATACGACCACGTTTATGTATATAGCCTAACGATTGTATGGCCTGAAAGCTCAAAGCAATAAATTTCCCATAGAACTCCACTACATCACACTGTATATTATAGAAAGTAAGGTACAACCGTTATATGTATATATATATATATATATAAAATCCAAACGACTACCAGCCACTGTGGGGTATGGACAGTTCCATAGTGTCCTGTAGATGGAGGTAAAGGAAACTTCGGGGATGAGACTTAACAATTAAAAATTGTCAAATTTTTACAATTGTATCAATACAAATTTTAAACTGCCAAGAAAACTACTGAACAATGAGAGAAGAACGAAGTTCCTCTAATCGTGCTCGGCAAATATCGACTTGCAAGTGGCAAGAGGAAACCATGTCAATGTCGAATTGAGCCACGAATCTCATTGCTCCAGCGAGAGAGTAAAATGCAAGTTGTAGTTACCTGTAAGCAACAGAAACACCAAAATCAATACGATGCCGAATGTGAAGAGAGAGAATCACCGTGAATGATAAAATTATAATTAAGTGGGGAATAGTTACCTAGTGCGGGATATCTCTAATCCATTCATGACTTGCTATACATAAATAGGAATTGGTCACAAATAAATACAAAATACAAAACTCGAGGTCGGCATTCCAACTTGAACCATGAAACGATAACTCTGGTAGACAAAGAATAACAAAGGAGCCATACATAGGTCGACAAGTCAGAAATAAATACGAACCAGAATGTTGAGAAGGTGGCATCCCTCTAGAGCCTTGTAAATAACCTGAGAGAAACCCTCGATGAGCATAAGGAAGAGGGTAAGCTGCTCTGAGAAAACCCACAAGCCATCGATCCTGTCTATCTCCTGTGCATACATGCAAGGAGACCTCAACATTATGAAGTTAACCTACACAACCGAATCACTTGGAAGGGAAATGACGAATTCTCGGTAGAGACAATAGAACCTATTGTCAGAACGTGAAAAAATCTTGATAAATTGATAGATGCAACTACCTCGACAACTAAACAATGAAAAGTAGGCCAGTTAAACCCAAAAACCTCAGCGCTGGCTCTAAGCAAGCCGCGTAGCTCCACTCCAGAAAGGGAAGCCATGGTAAATAATTTTAATAGCGTGTAAAATTTCAGAACTACGGCAAAGACATACCTGACTCGTAAAGTTTAGCTCAAAAATCTGCCTGAGATAGGACTGAGGTTCGTTCAGTTTCCTATGGCCTTGATTTTCTCTGTCAGGTGGCAAACCAATGCGTAGGAAAGGAAAAGAAATCGACGAACAAATTTACCCGGTGAATTTATATCCATATCTCATGAAACGATCCACAAAACCCTAACACACAGGATGAAATCAGAGTCGTCCACATGGCATGATCCCAAGGGATAAGCCATGGATCAAAGGGTTTAATGTGCCATGTACACCATACGCCAAACATTTAATATGACAACCAACGAAATTTAATGTCATAACATCCTGGCCGTGCCATAGAAGTCACCTTGGCAACCCAGTAGGCTGACAAAATGAATCCAGAACCATGTAGAGCCAGCTCTCGTGGCCACGAATGAACAAAGAACCCATTACAACTTCTGAGATGAGATTACAAATCATATACGAGGTTGCGTGGAATATTAAGTCCCGTCTCAATTCACAAGTATGTCGATCCAATTCACAACATTGCATTACGTGGAAACCACCACAGATTATATCCAATCGTGATATTAACAAGGACGAGGAACAAATAAATACGCAAGAGTAATATGTATGCATAGGAATAAACATAGAAAAATTTCAAATCACTAAGGGTTAGATATATCCCCAACGAATGGAGTGAGATACATGGGAAAGCGCAGTGTTTCCATAAAACTCTTTCGACATATACCCATGTATGCAATATGTGAAAACGAATTTATTTCACCTATGATCACCAACCATGTCAATATATTAGAGGTACCAAAGTGGAGATTTATGCATACAAAGGTAGAACATGAAATGGTTATTGATAAATCAAATCATGATGAGGTATGTTAAATATAGTTACCTTTGTTACAAATCAATTTATTTTTAATTAGGTTACAAATATATAAAATTCTCCGATGGTTGGAGATAATTGATACATAGAAATAAATTGGAAATGGGTGGGGACACTTTGAAGTAGATAATACCTTGTAAGTCTGCAAATTAATAGTATAACACCTTGCTAGGTGTAAACTCGAAGGGTTGAAAAAAAAAAAGTTTGTGAAGGAAATTGGGAGGTGTGACAATTCAAAGCCTAATTTCATAAAAAGTAAGTTGGGGATAATCACATTGACTTGCTTGATGACATGTCTATGAAGATTAACTACCTTGAACTATTTTTTTGCATAGGGAAAGATACACATTCCCATGTCTGAGCATGAAAACGTTATTTGATATTGTTAATGCCTCTAGTGTTTACTTCTACAAGTTCTATAGGTAGAGTCTGTAAAGGGCCAGGTAGCCTCTGGATCTCATCTTTTATGAAAGGTGACATATCTAGTAAATTCCCCTACAGTCAATCTCTGGAATGGATCTAAATAGAAGTTCTTCATTTTAATATCCATAAAACACAACAAATTTAAGGTAAACTATGTACATGTCTCATTTCTCCCACAAACTAAAGTGTATAAGTAGTAAATTTTATACCAAGTGTGTTCCCACTATGTAAAGCACAATTTGGTGAACTTATCATTTTGATAATATCTTTTTCGATTAAATTTAGTTTCATACATGATCAATTATTGCTTTGAAAGTTGTGTTCTACATAATTTGTGTAAACTAAATTACAAATTGATTTTTTGAAATCTATTTTGTGTAAATGTCTACCAATAGATATATATCATGGAGGATGAACAACGAAGATCAGCCGAATCCCATATGGAGGTTCAGGGATCGGGGAATGTTCACGGTATTTAAATATAATCTTAAATATCCATACATGTGTGTACATATGGTATTTATTTTTTTATTAAATTTGTGAGTTAAATTAGTTGTTAATAAGTTTCATATTTTAATTTTTAGGAGGTAAGAGGAGAAGGGTTTCAACTCCATCCATGGAGCGTGGCCAAGGTTCAACCGGTCAAGGTATGAGTGGTAGCAGGGTGCGGGAAGGGGGTGATATTTATTCCCCCGAAGGCCAATCAACCGTTGCTGGTTCTCAACAGGGTCATTGTGGGTCCGGTTCTCAGCAGCGTCATTTTGAGGTTGGTTCTCAGCAAGGTCATGTTGGAGATGATGTTAACCAACAACATCAAGGTTGCCATCAATTTCAATATTTTTTCATTAAATTTGTACAACTTTTTTTACACGTGTTTTTTCTAATATATGAAATTTTATATATATTGATGCAGAGGCCGAAAATGTTCGAGCTAGTGGTCAAAATAGACACAGGGCAGCTCACTACATTCAAGAAGAAGGTTGTCAACCCAGCACAACTTATCCGGCTGAGATTACTGATATACCATGGGAAACCAACATGGCGGAATGCACCTTACAAAGGTGTGAAAGCCTTCATGCAAAATTGCAAAGAGATCTCATGGCTTTGTCTCTACCTGCTGAGAGTAGACAAAGCCTTGAAATAGTTACACATTCATTGGCTGAAATGGTAAAGGTGTATAGAAATTTGGGGCCAATGACTGATTCGTTTGTAGAACTAATGAGAAAGAGAAAAGAAACAGTGATAGGTCCCGATAAATGGCAGGACATAAAACAAAAAGTTACAAGAGCAGAGGCCAAGTCAATGTTTAATTATAAGGAAGGGCCAAAAAGAAAAATGTTGAAGGTGCAATATTTCAAGCACCCAGACAAAGCTGGTTATTTGTATGATCGACATCTTGCGGCCTTTGGAAGGCTTCCATGGAACGATGAGGTTCCTGTTTATTTTGCACAAATGTTTTATGCTGAATTTTTTTTGGGTATGAAACCCGACTACAATGACCTTCCTTCAGAATTTTTTTGCCCAGGGAGAGGTCGATTATATCAACGTAAGGGCGCTAAGCGAGATGTGGAGTTGCCTCGCCCTGAGCCGCCATTGGTGAGTCGACCGTTTCGAGTCGAAACCCTACGATCAGAGATGGATGCGACTTCTCA
This sequence comes from Pinus albicaulis, assembly GCA_034641835.2. NCBI lineage: Eukaryota > Viridiplantae > Streptophyta > Pinopsida > Pinales > Pinaceae > Pinus > Pinus albicaulis. The sequence goes on from CM076574.1 coordinate 570,368,143, forward strand.
AATAAGTCGAGAAGCAAGAGATGTTATGATCGACAATGTTCATAGCGGATTGAGTGGAGTCGATCTTTGTTTAAATCGACAAAGAGCACGTGAAAATGCACGTGCCAATTTTGTTTATTGTACAGATGAGGAGATTTACAACATGAATGTTGAAGATCTTCGAACATATGCAATAAATTGTCACAATGGTTTGCAAGACCTAATTTTTCATGAGGAAGAGGGCACCAGAACGGTATGTGTTAGTGACCTTAGGGTTTGAAATTATTTTTACATATACATGTGTACAATTTGTAATAAATACATGTGTATGTAAATGTATACATTTATTTGTATGTGTACATTAATCTAACAAAAATGTATGATTAAATATGTTAAAACACCATTTGTAGTTCTCAGGCATGATGCATGATGAAAATGTTAATATTACGTTCGGGACCTCCGGTTCAAACGATGCAGATGGGTTTGACCATCATGATATGTTGGCACATGTATGTTAGTGTTTTTTAAGTGACTCTAAAATAAATAATTGTTGCCACACATGTACATGTATGTATATATATATAATTTGATAAAATGTTTTAACAGGTACCGATTCCATCTGATGTTTTTGGGATGGCGGTACCTTCTTCTTCCTTAGGAGATATACCTTCTACTTCATTGGGAGATGAGCCACAAGTATGGACAATTTTTCACAAGTTTAAAATTTATGTTTAAAAGTTATATATATATATATTCTACCTCAAAAAGTTCCATTAAAAATTGATATATATATATATATATATATATATATATATATATATATAGAGAGAGAGAGAGAGAGAGAGAGAGATATTTTGAGTTATTTAAAATTTTTTGAATTTAGGTTCTTATAGAAGATTTCTTTAATTCGCGGACTCTAGCGACGGAGATAGGAACATCCACAGCATTTGAACAAGTTGTATTTAGTTCCTTTTTTTAATATTATTGAAAATAAGTTTATATATGTACACGTGCATTTTCATTTGAAAGTTTTTAATTTATATAAATTATATATATATAACTGTACATGTATATTGTACAGTTTACCACTACAGATGTTTCTATGGGAGAACCTGTTCATCAAATGGAGAGGGAACCTTATGAGGTATTGCATGATTTTTTTGTTATATTTTGTTTTTTACATAAAGTTCTAGATATATATATTCTCATTCATTTTTAAAACTTCAAATTTTAATGTTCAAGTACATGTGCATTGTGTATGTAGGTTTCCTATTCACAAGATAGGGCGTGGACTGAGACCCAGACGCTAGATCCTCCATTTGATTAACATGATTTACAGTCATTTGATTTCAAAATTTAGATGGTTTTAAAATTTGTTAAACTTGATACAGTTTGATACTTGTGAGATTTACAATTTTTGGACATATTTTATTACATTGTTATTATATAATTTGTTTTATTTAATTTTTGGATGGTTTTAGTACTTTTGGCATGTGATATTTAATGTTAAATGTTTTTGTTGGATAGTTGAATTATAATTGGCATGGCATGTGAAGTTTTTAAAACTCAATTTTTGGATGGTTTCAATCTACATTTTGCATGTGATATTTAATGAACTTTAAATGTTTAATGTTTTAATGTTGCACAATATATAATCAAAAGGGTTTTAAAACTTAAAGTTTTGGATGGTTTCAATCTAAAACTTAAAGTTTTGGATGGTTTCAACCTACATTTGCACATGTGGTAAATTGAAATGTTACTTGTAACAAGACAATCCCCATTGATTTCATTGTATATATGTTGATTTTTGATTTGATATAATTTCATGTATGATGGTACATTACTTGTAAAGTCATTGGATTAATAGTGTTCATTGATTTCAGTGTAAGCGCAAAACATTATTGACAATGTAGAACGATTTTTGTGTTATAATAATTAAACCTAATAATATTGGAGAGCAAGAGAGATAAGGTATGGTGTTTACTACAAGAGTTCGAGCTAAATATTTAAATGGTTTATGATTTATGATTTTTACTTTCTTTTTAATATAATCGATACGGAAAGATGAAAAAACTAATAAGGGTGACAATAAGAATAGAAGAAGAAAATAGTTTAAGATTGATCACAATAAATGCTATTTGTAAATGATTACATTCTAATGATTCACATTCTATCATTCAATATTATTACATTGTCACTTCGCATTCAAAAATTTTATTTAATCATTTTCCATTATTAAATTTATTCTACAATATTTATCATCTCCTCAAATTGAGGTAACTAAGAAAATTTAAAATTAAAATGACTTGATAAATCTCAAACATATTTAGCATATTTAAAATGGTTTATTGATAGTTTTTCCTTGGTTGCACATGACTGAAACCAACTTAGATCCATCTTAACTATGGATCTATCAAGCGCCGAGAGGGATCAAATCTCTCGAGGTGCAAACCTTTCCTCAAGTTTTGCACTCAAAAAAGAGGTTTGCACCTCTAGAAATTTGATCCCTCTTGGCGCTTGATAGATCCATAGTTATGATGGATCTAGGAAAATAAATTTCTAAAAATAAGTAAGGGAAAAGCAACATAGGGACAATTAGGAGTAGATTTAGGGCATAGGGAACAATTAGGAGTAAATTTAGGAACATGTGATAGTTGGGTGAGATAAAATCATATTTTAATAAAATAATGGGAATTTGTAGGAGAGACAAATAGTGGATATGACATGTATTTTGGTGAATAATCAAATTTATGGAATTAAACAATTAATTATTTTTGTATGTGAAAACAATATTCACACCTAATCCTCACCTAAAAGACTAAATTAAACACATTATTATTAAGGGGATGAGGAGCTTTCTAGGTTTTGAGCTCCCCATTGTTAGATGAGTGTCGTAATGGCATTCCATGTATTTTTGTGAGAACTTATGATATTGTGATATTCTAATTATGAAATAGTGATCTTGAGTACACTCTGGATAATGTAGTAGATAGGAACTTTTTGATAAGGGGAGATTAGGGATGTGACCAAATTCCTATATGTGAATTCACTAAAGAATTGGTCATTGGAGCTGCTTCAAGCTAGGAGTGAGCATCGTCACCAACCTACATTGAATATTTTACACTCCCTAGGGTGAATGATACTTTAAATTGATTGACAATCTAAGACTTTCTAATTTTTCTGAATTCCAAATGATCTTACAAAGCTAGTATTTATAATATCCTAGTATGTCATTCGGTGACAACTTTTACTAGAAACTTGAAACAAAGAGAATCTATCCTTGGCTAGGACATCATGTAAGATGCCTGCCATAAACAGTAAAATTGTACTTAAAAGCTGAGATTCGAGCAAGTGGGGACAACCACTTGTTATCTCGTCCCTTGGAGGCTAGGCCATATGGGGAGCGAATCTGACCTTACAAAATAAAGTGAAATAATTTGTACCATACGGTCGGAAAACATATAAAAGAACAATTAATATACAAAAACAATTAATTTCATTATAATATATATATATATATATATATAACATTTTTCATCAATGCACATGTATAGAAAAACTACTTTCAATTGATACTAGAGCATGTGCTTGTACCCAAACAATTTGTAACATGTGCAAACCACAAATAACATAAGCAGCTCAATTTTTAGTTGAGTACTGGAAGTTCTAAAACATATTTAATCCAAAGATAATAAATTTTTGGACACTTCACTCAAAAAAATTCTAATGGAATTCCATCCTCAATAATCCGTTCATGATCGGATTTTGACATTTTCCATTTCTTAATTTTCGATTTTTCTTTGATTGAACTTCTATCAACTTTATGCGTGCTGCACACACCAAGTGACTATATTGACAACTTATGGAATCAGGTTCATAGTCTTCAAAGTAAACAAAGTCTCCACTTTGATGAGTTTGTCTGAAAAAATAACCTTTTAGTATAATAGACCCTCTGTCATATTGAAATCCGTGATCATTATAGTCTTGTAATAATTTCATTTTTCGTTCAGTGCAACACATCAAATAATACTTCACATTTTCATCGTTGTCAATAGGTGCAATTACAACAAAAACATCTCTTGCACAATAAAATAAAAATTTAACATTTAATTATGCATATTTAAATTTATTTCTAGATCTTTAAATCATTAGAAAGTAATTCAAATGTTACCTTCTCTAACAAGATCAGAAACTCGATCACCATCAGATGATATTGTAGTTTCCTCTGATTGCATTTCTTCAAACATTGCAATAGACATTTTGCCCTTTGTGTTTAGCTCTGTATGTTTCCAATCGTTCACATACATTTTGTTTTCACAAACGTCATTGGATTTTGTGTTGTCTATGCAAACATCACAAAAACAAGAATATTTTCTTTTATCCAATGCAAACACATTTTTGGACAACTTTGTTTGAATTGAATGCAATTTTTGAGTCCCTTTTATTGTTTCAACATCATTTCCAATTGATCTATCTATGTCTTCGATTCCAATATGCCAGAAAAACATTTATATGGAAAATTAGAAAAAGAATTTGTAAATATGATATCAAAATACAATTAGAAATAATCATTGCATGATAAATGTACAATGTTTAAAATTATATTTCCAATATAAATTAAATTGAATGTACCTTCGCACTTCTCTTGATGGGTTTTTCTCATGGCTTAGAGTAGCAATGCACCATTTAACAACTTCTTCAGCATTCACAAGTCAGCGTGCAGAGTGGTTCATTTGATATCTTCGAAGTACTCATTTTATGCATGCTCCTGCACCGTCATGTTCTCCTTTTCCATGGCCAGTCTCAAAGAAATTCCAACAATGTTTAATGCATGTTTTCTTATGAAGACAACACAACCAAAAGAATGATCGTTCAGATTTGAATTGACCTGCGCATCTGTCTAACCATATCCAATGTTCATTGAATGTTATTCCAAGAATCTTTCAATGAATCATAAATTCTTCCAAAACAATGTTGTACAAAACATGTATCATGTGTACGATCGTCACTGATATAAAAGTGATATTCTTTAATTATATGTCGATTTTCACTCGTGCTTTCTATATGATCGACATTTTGTTCAGCATGTCTATATATAATATGGACGAGCATGGAGACTTGGTCAAAATGATAGTATTCACTCTGAATTTCTTTTTGTGGAACAAATGTGTAGTTTTCTGCAAAATCAATCACTGACAAAATGGTCCCTGGTGGAAAAACTTCACGAGATTTTTTGAATTGCAAGTCTTTCCATCGAGCTCTATGGGAATGCTTGGTGTATTTGTAAATTTATGTCTCAAACTTTCTCAAAAATTCTATCAGGAAAATTTCTTCTTCTCGTAATTTGATTCTTTTAACACTATTTGCACCTTGAATTGATGTACCGATATATTCATATCTATTCCATTTCACTTTCATGTTGGAAAATGATTGATCATTTATATCAATACGATATTTGTTTTGAAATTTAGTCAAATTTCCACAATCATCGCATTTTTTACCACCAACACATATTTTTTTGTAAAATAGTTCATCGCTTTCTCTTTCACATAGAATTTGAGATATGAATTCACGGATAGTGGAAGGAGGAGGTGAATCCTTCCATAATGTTCTACCGAAATCAAGGAATGTGTCATAATATAACTCAAATTCCACATGATAACGTCAACAACAAGTGTCGCGTACGGTGATAGGTTTTACATACCATGGTTTTTGTTGAACAAAAGCACTGAGTGAAACATGAATTTGACGATTCTCTTTTTTGAACTTGTTGAATAACTCTATTTGAGTGGTTTCCAATAGATGTTTTTCATGTTCTTCGTATTGATTTCATGCTATTCTTCTTTGCTTCACATGTCTTGCAGTTGGTGAAACACGCGAATTGTTCTTCCAATATTCATATATTATTTTTTTAACATCTTCTCCAAGTCTATCTTTGTATGGTTGCCTACAAATAGCTCTCCAACAAGCGATTTCATCATTTACATCTATTTGTAGTCGAAATTTTCGATGTTTGTGCAGAGTTTTTCGTGAGGTTCCTAGTGCTGGTGCCATAGATGTTATCAAATGATTCTCTTGAGTACTTGGTGAAACTATTGCCATTTTTATTCCTCTACGTATATTTCAAACATATTTATCTCTAGATCTCTTAATTGACTTTAAAGCATTACTCATATTTTTTATCACCTCTTCATTCATTTTTTTATCTTTGGTTGATTTTCGAATACCCAATAGTGTCGTTGCTTCTTTTAATTTCTTTAATGATAGGAGACCTTTCAACATTTGAGCATGAACTGTCACTTGCTCATTTAAGAAATACTCTTCAAAAATGCAGTTGACACGATATCGTATAACATAGTCAGGTTTTTTATCTCCATATGTGTGAGTGTCAACATTTTCTAACATCTCATTATCGATAGTGATTTCATTTGTACATATTTGAAAAAATAGTACATATTCAATAAATCACTAAATTAATAACTATGTCAATAAATATTAGGAAAATTTTAAATATATCAATAGATCATAATATTTACATTTACATACCTGCTTCAATTTCTGCTTGAGGTTGATTTTCTTCTTCAATATTTTGAGGAGTATTTCTGTCTGTTTACATTAAACAAAATATTTTTCAAACTAGTTCATCAAATAAAAATTAAGCGTCACATTTTACATTAGGAAAATTTTAAATATATCAATAGATCATAATATTTACATTTACATACCTACTTCAATTTCTGCTTGAGGTTGATTTTCTTCTTCAATATTTTGAGTAGTATCTCTGTCTGTTTACATTAAACAAAATATTTTTCAAACTAGTTCATCAAATAAAAATTAAGCTTCACATTTTACATTGGGAAAATTTTAAAAATATATCAATAGATCATAATATTTACATTTACATACCTGCTTCAATTTCTACTTGAGGTTGATTTTCTTCTTCAATATTTGAGAGGGATTCTAACTTTCTTTTGCGAGATTGTCTCGTTTCTTCTCTATGTGCCTCAGGGTCTCTTTTTCGATCATATTTTCTCGCACAAGTTCTTCGATTTCCCATGATAATAGGGTATGAAGTTCAAAAAAATTCCTTCAAAAAATTATACAATAACTCAATTACAAAAAATATTACAAAAGATTTAATTTTAAAAAATTCAGTGTAAATTTTTTGTAAAAAATACATACTCCAATCCAAAACACACACTTTAAAAAATTCGAGAGAAAAATGTTTTATAAAAATGAAATGAAGCTCAAAAGATTTACTTCAACTCAAAACACGTACATACCTCCAAGAAATGTCTTCCAAAAAATCATTTTGCTTCCAAGACATGTTCTTAAACACAAACTTTGAAGAAACCTCCAAGAAATGTCTTCGAAAAAATCAATTTGCTTCCAAGAAATGTTCTTAAACCCAAACTTTGAAGAATTTTTTTTGAACCCAAACCAAAATCTTTGTAAAATGAGATGAAGTGTGCGAAATGTGCGAAAATTGTGAATCATTTCGCGACAATTTATATTGACGTGAAATGTGTTTTAGTAGGGGGTTCCGCAAAATTTTCCGGCCGACGGAGAGTTATACAATAGTTCGGCTGAACTTTTGATCAAAAGTTCGGCCGAACTAACGCGTCACCAATTACGCAAAAACCAGGCTTTGAAAATGATTCTACAACTTTGGACTGATTAAACTCCATGAAAGGTTGTTAATTAACTGTCGGAACCAAGACAAGAATTTTCAGACTTGAATCTAATTTCAGGAAATATAACTTTGATGGAATTTCATAAACGTTTATTAATTTTAATTATTTTTCTAATAAAATGGGTGCAAACAATTTCTGAGGGTCATTGTGATTCAGTGAAATCAAAATTTTGTATCTCCCAAAAAACATTGTAAAAAAAATTGAAAAAATTATGGGGCATTACATTGGTCCGTCGTCTCTAATGGGTAGCTTTTAGACTATTAGTTTATAACTTATATGTTAAGAAATTTCTTGCGACGCGAAACATATCCAAAATACGTAGTTTTTCGTATTGAACCAGTTCAAAAAATTCTAGTAATTATGATATGCATCCATTAGCTTCATAAATATGACGAAAACAAGGTAGACTTTGTCTAGATTGTTGTAACACATTTTGTTTTTTCAAAAACACAAATTTTCAATGAATACAACATTGCGTCATAACATGACTTCTTATGAATCCTTTGATTGTTAAGAAACACACACTTAAAGAAACACTAAGTTGACATATCAAATCTGCATAAAAATATTTCAAAAAATAAGTAATAGAAAGCTAACAAAATTTCTCACAACTTTGATTTTTATCGCAAAATGAAATTCTACACAGAAAAATTGTTATAGTTTGCAGAAAGTTAAAGAACCGAAAAAAATGAAATTTTTTTCTCAAAAAAGGGCAAAAAGTGTAACCCAGCTTCACATTTTCACCCAATTTCTTACATAAACATATAAATGAACAATTAAAAATTTATTAAAAATAAATTTAAACGATATAAACTTAAAATATGAAGAGTTTACTAACACTCAAAAAAGAGTTATGATAAATAAATAATATATGGTAAATACCATAGGTATGGTAAATAAATAAAACCTCTTTTTATATTACTCAGGAGGTATGCTAAATAAATATAAATATAAATAATCTAATGGTATGGTAAATAAATAAAACCGATTTTTATATTTACTCGATAAACCACTTTATATTTACAAAAACTCCAAAAAAAGTTTTATTTAGGTGAAGCCTATGGGAAAAAGTATTATTAATACCATGGGCCAAATAATATATTTATAAAATAGGTATGGTAAATAAGTAAATATAAAAGAGGTATAAAGAGGTAAGGTAAATAAATAAAAATATATCAAATACGATCAGAAATCAAGATCTAATTATATATGAAGTATAAGGGTCAAATGCCATGGATCAAATTATTATTAATACCATGCCAAAAAAAACATTATTAACCCTAACATTAATATTAAAATATTAATATTATTAAATTTAATATGTTTAGATTAATACAATATTAAATTTATTATATTGTAATATATATTAATATATCATGATATATGATAGAGTTGGAGAAATAGGGGGAGTGACAAGGGAAATATGGAGATAAATTGAAGGAGAAGGGAGAAGAGGAATGAAGAGAGAGAGAGTGAGAAGAGTGAGAGAGTTAGAGAAGGGTAAGAGAGGGAGAGGAAGACATAAAGATGGAGGTGGGAGAGAGAGAAGGAGAGAGGGAGGGAGAAGGAGAGAGGATTGGAGGGTAAAGAGTGTGAGAGAGAGAAAGAAGGGGGAAGGGAGAGGGAGGTAGGAGAGAAAGGGAGAGATAGAAAGGATGAGAGGAGGAGGAGAGAAAAAGGGATAGAGAGATGGAGCTGGAGGTGGAGCGAGGAAAGGAAGAAGAAATAGATAGAGAGGGAGTGACAAGGGAGAGATGGAGAGAGAGTGTGTATGCTTATGGGTGGGATAAATATACATAGGAGTGATGGAGACAAGGGGGGAGAGAAGGAGAAAGGAGGCGTGATGGAGACAAGGGGGGAGAGAAGGATAAAGGGATAGAAATAGTAAGATAGTTGGAGAGTGAGATAAAGTGATGGGGGAAGAGAGAGAATTGCAGGACGGAGAAAGAGAGAAAGAAAGATAGCTGGGGGGTCAAATAGAAGGAGGCGAGAGAGGAATGATGAGAGAGAGGATTGTCAAAGAGAGAGAGATAGAGAGAGAGAGAGATGGAGGAAGATCAAGGGAGGTAGGAGATAAATGGAGAGAGATGAAGGAAAAGAGAGGGGACTGGAAAGAGAGGAGGAGAGATGGGAGGAGAGAGGGAGGGATAGAAATATGGATTTGGAGGGGGAGAGAGGGAGGGATTGAGATATGGAGAGAGAGAGATGGGGGAAGAGAAAGGAAGGTAGGAGAGAAAGGGAGAGAGAGGAAGGAAAGGAGAGGGGACTTGAAAGTAAGGAGGAGAAAGGGGAGGAGAGAGGGAGGGATAGAAATATGGATTTGGAGGGGGAGAGAGGGAGGGATTGAGAGATGGAGATGGATGAGAAGAGAGGGAGGGAAGAATAAATACATAAAGAGTGAGTAGTGGAGAGGGAGGGGGAGTGACAAGGGAGAGATGAAGAGGGAGTGCGTATGTTTTGGGGCGAGAGAAAGAGACAAATAATGAGATATAGAGAGAAGGGGGGAGAGAAGGAGAGAGAGAGGCATATGGTAACAAAGTTGGAAGGTGAAGATAGAGAGAGAAGGGGGGGGGAGAGAAAGGAAGAGAGAGGGTGAAGAGAGGTAGGGAAAGAGATGAATATTGAGAGGGAGAGAGGGAGAGGTAAGAATAAAGACATATAGGGTGAAAGGTGGAGAGAGAGAGAGAGAGGGAGTGATAAAGAATATGGAGAGAGAGGGAGAAAGCGTAGCGGGAAGGAAGAGAGATAGAAGCGAGAGAGAGAGAGAGAGAGAGAGAGAGAGGAGGAGGAGGAAGGAGTGATAGATAGATAGATATATTGGAGAAAGAGAGTTTATGTTTTGGAGTTGATATAGAGAGATAGAGTGAGATATAGATATAGATGTAAGGTGAAGAGAAAAAAAGATAGATGGAGAGAAGGAGTGAGGGACAAGGAAATTGATAGATATGGAGTGAGAGAGAGTGTGTGTCTGGTGGGGTGAGATAAAGAGAAAAAGAAGGAGATATGGATGGATATATAGATATATATGGTGGATATAGGGAAGAAGGTTTCTTGCAGTAGATTCATTAATTTTAGCGTAGATGGTGATTTCTAATTATATTTGATTTCTTGCACTAGATGAATTGATTTTGGTGTAGATGTTGATTTCTAATGATATTTGATTACTTACACTAGATGGATTGATTTTAATGTAGATGATTTCTAATCCTATTTGATTGCTTGCACTAAATGCATTAATTTCAGTGTAAATGATGATTTCTAATCCTATTTGATTGATTTCACTTGATGCATTAATTTTAATGTAGATTTTGATTTTTGGTTATATTTGATTTCTTTCACTACATGAATTGATTTCAATGTAGATTATTTTTAATCCTATTTGATTGCTTGCACTGAATGGATTGATTTCAATGTAGATGGTGATTTCTAATCCTATTTGATTGCTTTCACTAAATGCCTTGATTTCAGTGTAGATGGTGATTTATGATCTTATTTGATTGCTTGCACTAGATGCATTAATTTCAATGTAGATGTTGATTTATAATTATATTTGATTGCTTGCACTGAATGCATTGATTTAAATGTAGATGATTTATAATCCTATTTGATTCCTTGCACTAAGTGCATTTATTTCAGTGTAGATGGTGATTTCTAATCCTATTTGATTGCATGCACTAGATGCATTGATTTCAGTGTAGATGTTGGCTTTAAATCCTATTTTCCTGCTTGCACTAGACTCATTTATTTGAGTGTAGATGTTGATTTCTAATCATATTTCATTACTTGCATTATATGCAATGATTTTAGTGTAGATGTTGTTTTCTATTATTATTTGATTTCTTGCATTAGTTGCATTGATTTCAGTGTATATGTTGATTTCTAATTTGACGTATGATGGTACATTAATTTTAAAGTCATTGGATTAATAGTGTGTGCAATGATTTCAGTGTAAGCACAGAAAATTATTGACAATGTACATTGATTTTTGCGTTATAGTATTTCAACCTATTAATATTGGAGAGCAAGAGAGACAAGGTATGATGTTTACTACAATAGCTCGAGCTAAATATTTAAATGGTTTACGATTCCAACTGTCCTTTTCAAATAATCAATATGAAAATATGACAAAACTAACATGGGTGAAAATAAGAATAGTAGAAGAAAATAGTTTGAAATCGATCACAATGAAGACTTTGTAATTGACTACATTCTTATTATTCACAGTTTCTATCATTCAACATTATTACATTGTCTCTTTGCATTCAAAATTTTATTTCATCACTAAAGTTATCTTACAATATTTATCATCTCAACAAATTGAGATAACTAATCAAATTTAGAATTAAAATGACTCAATGAATCTAAGACATATTTAACATATTTAAAATGGTTATGTTAATATTATATGTATTTACATATTATTGATAAAATTAAGCATATGTTCCTCATATTATCGATAGATTTTCGTTGGTCGCACACAACTGAAACCAGCCTAGATCCATCTTAACTCCGAATCTATCAAGCACCAAGAGGGATCAAATCTCTCGAGGTGAAAACATTTCCTCAAGTTTTGCACTCAAAAAAGAGGTTTTCACCTCGAGAGATTTGATCTCTCTCGGCGCTTGATAGATCCGGAGTTAAGATAGATCTAGGCTGATAGTAGTAAGAACATGAAAAAGTAAGAAATACAAATCGATATGGCGTGTATACGACTTAATTGAAATACATATACTTATATCATGTAGTTTGGTCACGCCCAGACTCGTAACTATAATGAAAGAAGACTGATTAGGGAGTTACTTACCTTAAAGTGTGATAGAGTAAGCACTATATGCACAAAATTTCCATGGTTAATTCCTCAACGACTATAACAGAATATGAAAGATATCGACAACAGAGCAGAGATAACAGCAGAAGAAAGCATATATTTCCAGATCACTTCCCAAGGGTATCCTAGAATGGCCAACATCTTTAAGACTATTTTGAATTTTTATTTGTGTGATCTAAGGTAAACCAGCAATAAGGGAAGAAGCGCTTACACCCTCAGCGCTCATGGAGGCTACACTGTTATACAAAGCCACAAAATAATTTCAGCTCAGAATATGAACAATCTGAGTCCTCTAGTGGTGAGGACGCGAAACACAAAGTGTCGATGCCGAAGAAGGAAACCTCGGCAAAATTGGTAATCTCATTCTTTTTCTCTCAAGTTGCTCACAATCTCGGCATAGACAATATCAGAACAACAGTTCAATCCAAGTGAAAGCCTTAGTTTAATGTCTCCATTCTTTGAAAATCCACACTACATTGAAAATCTCCTCTACTTACTAACAAGGGCTATGGGAATTTTGAAATAAGCGAGTTGACTATATAAAAATGTGAGTTTTTTCGCGGAGCGGCATTATTATGAACCCAAATAGTAGATATATAAAGAGCTAAAGCTTGGTGTTTTACCTGCATTGAACTCGAAGTTGACCACCACTGTCATGATTGCCCAAACAATAAGCATGTAGTTGCATATCTAGCAGCAAGTAGTTACTTTGAAAGCTTGGAACAATTGGTAAACTAACCAGAACAAAGACGTAGCCATACAAAGGCAAAACCATAAGCATATCCATCGTGACATCAGAACAATTTTCCTCTACTTACTTGTCTTTGTTAGACACTTAAGACAAGTTTCATTTTTGCTCAACACCACGTGGTTGTCTTTTTTTGCACTTTATGGAAGTACGTTCACAACTGACAAAGCAAAATCTGAATGTATCGACCCAAACACAAATCTGGATCTCTCGGCCCAAAAACAAAGAACAAAGTGTTTAATTGCAAAGGTTTTAATTAATATTGCTTATTTGTCATAAATATTATTTATTCGACATTTAATCCCTAAAGCAGTTGTTGAGCTTGGAATCGACGTCTTGTACTTGTAACCTTGCGCGAACGTCTTTGCTTCTGGTTTTGCAAACAGGGCATCGACAGTGTGAATAAAAACACTGCATCTGGTTTTGCGAACGCGGCATAGACAGTCTGAACAAAAACACAGAGGGCATCGACGGTCTGAATAAAAACACATAGGCATCGACAGTCTGAATAAAAACACACAAGGCATCGATAGTATGAATGAAAACACCCCAGCTTGGGATTTTCTCCGCGTTACATTTGGGTCTTTTGGCTATATAAGCCATAACCACTTCAACAAAAAAAAAAAAAAAAACCATGAAAGACAAAAACAAGTTTCTAATTTATTATCATATATTTTAATGTTTATAAGTGGCCTGAAAAACCTAAACCTCTATGTTTTTCAACACCTGTACTGGTACGCAAGATACACTCCCTACTTGGCAGGGACTTTTTGCTGAGCAACCGTTCTTATTCATATTCATATTGCAATATGAATGTTTAACAATGTTTAACAATAAATTTGTAAAAACATAAGTGTGATAATTTTGAACCAGAAAAAAAAAGTTTATGAAGGCCTATATATCGAGGTTGAAAGACATCAAAGTATATTAAAATCACTTTTTATATCTTTATGGAAGACATTTTAAATCAATTTCGTATCTCTATGGAATAAGTTTTAAGAATATAAACCTTAATATTATTTTATTTATTTAAAATACAATTATTATTGTTATTGAAATAGAATAGTTGATAGCAAATTTTATTATTAAAATATTTTCTAATAAAAAATTGATAATTTAAATAAAAAGCAAAAAATTGAATAGTCATCCCACTAGTATAGCATACAAGGAAAACCTATATTTATAAATACAGGATAAAAACCATTATAATAACAGTTTTATAGATAATTTCACACTTGCAAAGTTATTTAAAAAATCAATAATACGTATTTCGATAGCTCTCCATCATCCCTCAAGTTGATGATGCACGCACGGATCGCAGTATTGTATTTGTTATTTTTGTACCCACTGGAGCCAAACCCGCATCTGTGTTAAACAATATCCTTCAATGTCAAACCATCAAAGTGATTTCATGTTAATATATTTCTCCAACCTTAAAATTATTATACGAATTTGAACGCAAATGTCAACCATCTGTTTAATGCTATTTCTTCTCCCCCTTTATGATTTAGCTTGATCAATGTATATCCAACACCCACCAGGGATGCATGCACTTCAACCTCATTCCACGTGGAGAGCCCCAATTATATCAAATTTAAAAGAATTTCATTTTCAATCAGCTCCCACAGGTGCATCCACGAGATGATTTATTTATGTTTATGAAGAGATGGCTGTTTAGTAATGTATGGTGTGAAATTGGGTAGGCTCCCTTACATTGCACCCAACAATCGTAATCTTCAAAGGTTGAATGGAAACCGGAGATGTTAATGGCTAACATCACTCCATGGATTATGGATAACCGTCCTGTTTCTAATAAAAATAAATATCACGCTTTTTGAATCCAACTTTACCAGGTTGCTGAACGTCACCTTGTCGAGGTGTGGGAGAACATTCATGTCCAATTCCACTGACTAGAATGTAAATATGGGCACAAACTAGTTAGGTTGTGGTGATTAATGTGAAAATATGGGCACTAATTAGTTTGGTTGTGGTGATTTATTTATTTATCTATTTTTTTTTTCATTTTTTGTTGGGTAAGTTTAGCAAATCCTTATTAGATATCATTGCTATTTTTATATTATTTTTATATTATATATTTTAAAAAAGAAAGGTTATGCAACTAAAAATGCAATTATAAAAAATCTATTAATCAAATAAACAAAAAAAGCTTGTATCGGGGAAAGTGAGGAGGTTTTATCAAAGGAGTCTGGAATCATTCTTTCTAGTAGGATATTATCGTCGGATTTTTGGGACTGTTAACAAGTTTGTATTTGATTTTATTGAGTTTAGATGCACATTCTATGCTTGAGTAGGACCCCAAGCCGACATATTTTATATATATATATATATATATATATATATATATATATATAAATAATGCTTATTTTAAAAATAACTTACATATCCATATAAATAAACAATTAAAAATAAATTTAAACAATATAAATTTAAAATATGAAAATATGAAGAGTTTTACGAACACTCAAAAAATATATGGTAAATAAATAGAAATATAAAAATAGAAGGTAAATAAATAGAAATATAAATAAACGAGAGGTATGGTAAATAAATAAAACCTCTTTTTATATTTACTCTGTACTTAGAGTAAATACATAAAAATATAAATAAACTCGAGGTATCGTAAATAAATAAAACCTTTTTTTATATTTACTACATAAATCTCTTTATTTTTACAAAAATTCAAAAAGAATTTTTATTTAGGTGAGGCCTATGGGTCAAATACCATGGGACAAATTATTATCAATACCATGGGTCAAATACCATAAAAGAGGTATAAAAAGGTAAGATAAATAAATAAAAATATATCAAATAAGAGTAGAAATCAACATCTAATTATATTTGAAGCCTATGGACCAAATACCAAGGGCCAAATTAATAATGATAATAATAATAATAATCCAATTTTAAGGTCACTTGGCTGCTAAGTCAAGCAAAGGCATACATACTCTACCCCCTTTTAGTTTTGAACCTGCTACCTCTAAGGCCGAAACACATGCTCTTAACCATTAGGTCCACTTAAGTTGTATTAGCCCTAATATAAAAGCATTATTAAACCTAACATTAATATTAAAATTTATGAAATTTAATAACTTTATATTAATACAATATTAAATTTGTTACACAGACACACACACACACACACACACATATAAACACTAGATATATATGGGAGGGAAGAACAAAGATATATGATAGAGGTGGAGAAACAGATGGAGTGACATGGGAGAGGTGGAGATAAAATGAAGGAGAGGGGAGAGGAGGAATGAAGAGAGAGAAAGCGAGAGGAGTGAGAGAGGTGGAGAAGGGTAAGAGAGGGAGAGATAGGGATGGAGGTGGGAAAGAGAGAGAAGGAGAGAGGGAGGGAGAAGGAGAAAACATTGGAGAGAGAGAGAGAGAGAGAGGGTGAAGATAGAGGGAAGCACACGATAAAGGGAGAGAGAGGAAGGATGAGAGGGAGGAATTGAGAGAGAGGAAGCGAGTGATGGGGGAATATATAGGATTGTAGGGATGAGAGAGAGAGAGAGAGGGACGAGGAAAGAGAGAGGGAGGTAGGAGAGAAAGGGAGAGAGAGGAAGGAAAAGATAGGGGACTTGAGAGTGAGGAGGAGAGAGGGATGGATAGAGATGTGGAGTTCGAGGGGGAGGTAGATATGGATAGAGTGATGGAGTTGGATGGGGAGAGAGGGGGGGAAGAAGAAAGACATACATAGTGACAAGTGGAGAGAGAGAGGGAGTGATAAGGAAGAGGTGGAGAGAGAGTGTGTATGTTTGGGGGTGATATAAAGAGACAAAGAAGAAGAGATGAAGAGAATTTGGGAGAGAAGGAGAGAGGCATATAGTGACAAAATTAGAAGGTGAAGAGAGAGAGAGAGAGTGAGAGAGGAGAGAGGTAGGGAAAGAGAGATGGAGATGGAGGGGGAGAGAGAGGGAGGTAAGAAGAAAGACATAGAGAGTGAAAGTTGGAGAGAGAGAGAAGGAGTGATAAGGAAGATGGAGGGAGATCGAGAGAGGATAGCAGGAGGGAAGAGAGATAGAAGCATGGGAGAGGCAGGGAAGGGGAAGAGAGAGAGAGATGGAGGCAGAGGAGGAGGGTGTGATAGATGGATATATCAGAGAAAAAGAGTGTATGTTTTGGGGTTGATATAGAGAGACAAAGGGAGATAGAGATATAGATGTAAGATGAAGAGAAAGAATATATAGATGGAGACAGGGAGGGAGGGACAAAGAGATTTACAAATATGGAGTGAGACAGTGTGTGTGTTTTTGGGGGTGAGATAAAGAGACACATAAGGAGATATGGATGGACATATAGATATATATGGAGGGGGAAGAGCGGGAAGATGATTTATTAAAATAGATGCACTGATTTCAGTGTAGATGGTGATTTCTAATCCTATTTGATTCCTTGCACTAGATGCATTGATTTCAATGTAGATGATTTCTAATTCTATGTGATTTCTCGCACTAAATGCATTGATTTCAGTTTATATGGTGATTTATAATCCTATTTGATTGCTTGCACTAGATGAATTAATTTCAATGTAGATGTTGATTTATAATTTTATTTGATTGCTTACACTATATGCATTGATTTAAATATAAATGATTTCTAATCCTCTTTGATTGCTTGCACTAAATGCATTGATTTTAGTGTAGATGGTGATTTATAATCTTATTTGATTTCTTTCAATAGATGCATTTATTTTAGTGTATATGTTGGTTTCTAATCCCATTTTCTGACTTGCACTAGATGCATTGATTTAATTGTAGATGTTGATTTCTAATCCTATTTGATTACTTGCATTAGATGCATTGATTTCTTTGTAGATGTTTTTTTCTAATATTATTTGATTTCTTGCATTAGATGCATTGATTTCAGTGTATATGTTGATTTATGATTTGATGTAATTGGATGTATGATGGTATGTTAATTTCAAATTAATTGGATTAATAGTGTGCATTGATTTCACTGCAAGCACACAAAATTATTGACAATGTAAGATTTTTGTGTTATAGTAATTAAATCTAATAATATTGGAGAGCAAGAGATACAAGGTATGATGTTTACTACAAAAACTTGAGCTAAATATTTAAATGGCTTATGATTTATGTTTTGTACTGTCTTTTTCATATTATTGATGAGAAAAGATGACAAAACTTACAAGGGTGACAATAAGAATAGTAGAATAAAATATTTTAAGATTGATAACAATGAAGGCTATTTGTAATTGATTACATTCTTATTATTCACATTTTATATCATTCAATATTATTACATTGTCACTTTTCATTCAAAAATGTCATTTCATCATTTTTTGTCATTAAAGTTAATTTACAATGTTGGTCATCTCAACAGACTAAGGTAACTAATCAAATTTAAAATTAAAATGACTCAATAAATATCAAACATATTTAGCATATTTAAAATAGTTATATTAATATTAGATGTATTTACATATTATTGATAAAATTAATCATATGTCCCTCATTATATTGATAGATTTTTCTTGGTCACACATGATTGAAACTAGCCTAGATCCATCTTAACTACAGATTTATCAAGAGATGAGAGGGATAAAATCTCTCAAGGTGAAAACATTTCCTCAAGTTTTGCACTAAAAAAACAGGTTTTCACCTTGTGAGATTTGGGGCCTCTCGACGCTTGATAGATCCATAGTTAATATGAATCTAGGCTCGTATATAACATAATTTTTGGGTCGGCCACATCACGACCAACCTTATTATTTAGGATGGGCATCTAGCTCTAGAGGTTTCATACGTTGAACTTCAACGTCAATCATGTCATTATATAAGATGGATTATGTAATTTTTTCATGGAGTTTCGATGGCTATGTACATTGATTTGATATCTCTTATAAAACACAAACACAAGCAGCTCAACACTTGATAGTGGCAGTGAGGATGGTCAAGTTTTTTTGGAAAGGTGGAGATGGATTGTGGAGATGTGAAAACCCTTAAATTTGATGGGTGCATGGGTACGTGTTATGAAATTTCAACTTTGGTGGAAGTTTCTTTAAAATAGTACTTGTTTTTCAATTAAGATAACACTTGGTGTATATAGCTTATCGACTCTAGGATTTGTGGGGACCAAACCTCTATCTATAGTTATAGAACCACAAATCTCGACCTACAAGAAAATAAATGTTGAGCATAATTTAGTAATAATATTTCTGTGTACTAAGTTTGTGTTTAGTTAACCACAATTGGTTTAACAATAAAATTATATTAATAAATATTTGCATAGTATACATATTTTAATTTAATTTTTCTATATATCCATTGTTAATATTAACATATTGGCATGTGTTTTTTCTTTAAATATTATAAAATTTAAAGGGTAAAATTCACATACATTTTTAAATTTTAATAACCAAATTTAAAGGGTAGAAATCATATGCATTTTTGAATTTCAATAAACAAATTGTTGGCTATAATAAGGTTTCTTGTTTTATAAATAATGGATCTTTATGCATTATTTGATATTTTGTCTAATATTCTTATTTTAAAATTTAGGCTTGATCCATAAACTGTTGTGGATATTCTACTAGAGAGTTCGTGAGAACATACCTAATAATATTATATTTAAAATCTAAAATTTTACATGATTATAATTTTTTTAGATTGCTAGATCTGTAGATTTCACTGTAATACTGCATGCATGCAAATAAAAATTATGCAAAAAATAGAGAATGAAAAAAAAAAAAAGCTCTCACACACAAGAAAATGTATGCTTTCAAAACCCTTTGAGGAGAAAGGCCAACTGGAAGATGAGGTCAATCCACTCTCTTTCTTTGTCTCGAAATATGACTTCAAGTACAAAGATGTATGACATGTGGCTCGTGGAATAGTAGTATATACAAATCCTCTCTGTTTGCTTTATCTTCTATCCCTCTTGGTTATTTTTGTTCAATTATGGAACAAATTCACTCGAAATAATGGAATATATTTTGCTCCTAGTGCTTTGGTTATAACATAGCCAATAGCCTAATAGTGGTTCGATTTGAGTACCTCAACTCTTAACCAGAGTTACAATACATACACTTCTAGAGTCTTTTACATAATAATCACTTGGCTAGCACCTTTTCCATGAATAATAAGAGTTCATGTGACATCCTCCCACTTGATAATAATGGAAAAAGTTTGTTTTATTGTTTTAATTATGTCTTAGATTAGAAATATTAAAACCTATTTTCTAGGATATTGTTGTGATCTCCACAACAAAATGTACTCATTTTTATTTTTGTATTATTGATTGTTTTTTAATGAGTAATCCAACGCTGAGGTAGCCTTGGGGGATCCTCACCTCACGACTGCAAAGTTTATTATCTAATTTTCTTCCTATTTTTCAAATCGGTATCAGAGCGTAAGGCTGATCTTGCGTTTGTATTAGTGACTAGTGAAGTTGCATGTGTGTTTCTAGTTGTGTGTGAAGTAGTTCGATTGGATCTCTCATCTCTTTGTGGATGTCTGAGTGGAGCCCGTGTCTCGGTGGAAGAGTTGTTCTACCTCTGAGAGGCGTGCCTATTCTGTCTTGTAAATGGGAATTCCTATTTACAAGGAATAATAAGGGAATGTTTGATTGACGAATCACAATAGCATGTAGTGTTAATTTCACCCCTGTTATTGATGCGATGAACCAGAGGAGAATATGCCATGTGCCAACAACTATTGGGAAATAAGGGAATAATTTCATTGTTGGTGATAATCCTTCTTCTAGTTCCGGTGCATTCATCAAAGTTGTAATTAACAAACACGCATGTGGTGCATTCATCAAAGTTGTAATTAGCAAACACGCATGTGATAGAGGCCTGAAGATTGGTAGACAATGCACGCGAGATTGGTAGACCAGATCTCTTCATGTTACTGCACAACATAAGTGTGGTGGGGTGAGGGAGGCTCGGAGTGGTCGGTCGGTGGCATAATCGAAAGGAAATTTGATGGAGGACTATCCTCTTTCATAATTGGAAAGGAGTCAATGCCGAAGGAGGACCGCATCATTGTCAATTGATGTCGTGAAGACTAGGAGCAATGGTGTTGAAGTATCTTGGTGAAGTTTCAGGTTGCAAAGACCATTTCCCTGATGTGTGAGGGCTCGAATGATCAGATTGTAACACTTGAATGCAATCAGAATTAGCATCGTTGATCCCTGAGCTGCACATAGGTGGGATTGTGGAGATCAAGAAGATCGAGAGGTGACCTGTGCATGGAGCCCGAAGATACGTTTGATCCTGTTCTTTTTCTTTGTTCGAATCAACGCTTTCGACCACAGGGATCTCATGCATTGATGAAGGTGAACTTATACAACTTCAAAAAAATTCATTGCAGTGCTACATAATCTCATCGAAAAGTGTGTCGGTGTAGTTTCAATTTTTTTTAAAAAGAAAATGCCCATGTCATTTTAAAGTACTTGGGGTTTTTATATTTTAAAGTAGTGTGGGGATTTTATATTAAAAAATGGGGAGTGTTTGTGAAAGGGATTTGACATATTTTAAAAAGGTGCTTTACTTTTGATACATGAATTGAACAATATTAAATAAATTTAGCCTCCATTCAAATTTATTTGAAGCGGTTGGAAGTGCTTCGGAAAGGAATTGGAAGAAGATGGTGAATCTACTTGCAGATACATATCTGAATGAAGCTAATAAAAATGATGGCACAAACTATCTCAACTGGAAATTCAAGATACAAACACTATTGGAAGGTTACAGTGCTTGGACCATTACAAAGTGAGAAGAAGTAAAACCTATTGTGGGCTTGGAAAATGCATCGATTCAAGACTGGGAGAAGTAAGAAAACAAAGCAAAGGTATTATTAACGATGTATGTTAGAGATAATGTAATTCATTATATTCATGATTGTCAAACCTCTAATGCGACCTGGAATGCATTGAAGGCGTTGTATGAAAATAAGAATACAAATCGAGTCTTCTTTCTGAAGAGAAAGATAGTGTATATTAAAATGGAAGAGAATGAATCTATTAGTGCCTTTATTTCTAGAATCAAAGATTTGAAAGATAATATGGGAGATATAGGAGAATGAGTACCCTCTATTGATCTTGTGACAATCACTTTAAATTGAATGTTAGAGGACTATAAGGTGTTTATTACAGGTGTTGCAATAAGGGAGAAAACACCAAAATTCTTAGATTTGACAGGTAAATTCTTCCAGGAAGAAGAGAGGCGCAAGAATTTTAAGCCTCAGAATCCATACTTGGCACTCATGGTGAAAAATAAATTACCTAAAGGGAAATAAGGAGGAGGAAGCAAAGGTGGAAGTACATCTCAGAAAAGGAAATTTCCAAAATCAAATCAAGGTATGCCATCTATCATAAATGATTCAGAAATAATTTTTTTTTACTATGGTAGAAGTGGGAATCTTGTCAAATACTATTATAAGTAAAAAAGTGTTGAATATAGGCATAAACATATAATACAATCAAGACATTTTGCAGGAGAATCCCTGAATTATGATCTAAAAAATCTTAAGTTTTTTGTGTCTAATGCTCCACTAGCTACTAAAATGGATGATGCAAATACATGGTTTGTGGACTCTATAGCTTCGATTCATATGGCATGTAACAGGATTTGGTATGATAATTTCAAGGAGGTATGCGATGGTCTTAATATATATCTTGGAGATGACCATCCAAATCAGATTAAGGGATGTGGGGATATTCGTGTAACATTATCAAATGGAAATGTCAGACACATTCATAATGTTATGTATGTTTCCGAGATCAAGAAAAAAATGATCTTTGTGTTTTCATTTACAGTTCAAAATTCAAAGGTTGAATTCTTCAAAACACATTGCATAGTGAAATATTTGTTGGATCACTACAAACTTGTTTCTTCAAGAGTCAGATTTGGAGGCTTGTACAAGCTTGATGTCACCAACAATATTCACCAAGCACTGACTTTAACAACTATGTGATCAAGAATTATTTGGCATTAGAGGTATGGTCACATCAATTATCATTATTTAATTTTGCTGTTGAAACAAATTATGGTTGAAATACTCCATATGTTAAATAATGAATATGAAACTTGTGAAGGTTATGAATTAGGAAAAGATCACATAGATGAGTTCCCCTCTAATTTTTATAGGATAAGAAGAGATGTATGATAACTTGTGCATTATGATGTTTTTGGACCCATGCAGCCTATATCCCTCGAGGGTGCCTATTTATTCGTATGTTTATTGATGATTGCACAATCTACACTTGGGTGTACTTCCTCAGGAAAAAGAGTGATTCTTTTTAGTATTTCAAAGAATTAAAAAACATGCCAAAGAAGCAAGCAAGGAAGTTCATAAACATCTCTCCTTCAAATCACAAGGGAGAGTACAGATTGGGGAACTTCACCAAGTATTGCAAGGATCATGCAATATTGAGTAGCTCAGAGTGCCCTACACTCCATAGTAGAACAATGTTGCAGAATGGAAAAACAAAATATTAGTGGAGTGTGCATCGAGTATGATGAAAGGTAAGAACCTATCAAATGCATTTTGGGTAGAAGCCATTGATATTGCTTTTTATTTAAAAAATAGAATTCCAATAATGTATCTTGATTTCAGGACCCATTCAAAGCCTTATATGGTTTTAAACCATCAGTTCATAATTTGCATGGTTTGGATGTAAATCCTTTGCACATATTATAAAGGAGAATAGAAAGAATCATGATTCTAGTGTTGGAAGTAATTCTTCACTGTCATGTGCGTCATGTGTATTACATGTTATCATTGAGTATTTCAAGATATTATTTAAGATGTAGTTGTTTCCCATGTGTATGAGATTTTTTTGTGTGATGCCACACTTGTAGATCCACTTTCTTAGGATCTAGATCTGTGGATGTCACTGATTTACATCCTATATATGTAATTTTGATGATTAAAAAAATATATAGTGTTATGTGTGTTGTGTGAACAATTGTGCTCTCTCAATTTTTCTAACATGGTATCCGAGTTGATTCTGGCTTGACTCCCTTAAGGGAGGGCCAAGAAAATGTGAGAAAGCCTTGAATTATATTCTTGTAAATAAATAGGGTAGGATATTTTTTTGTGTGAGTAAATTATATTATTTTTGTTTGTAGATCTATTCATTGTATGTTTCAAGGAGATTGGAATTTGGTTGTGTGAAGTATTGGAGCTGTAACTCGAGAAGTTGTAGAACCTTCGTTAAAGAGCTATTAGTCGGAGTGCACAAGGTGTTTGTGTATTTTAATATTCGCTTAATAGTTGATGTCTTACTTTTTGCAAAATTGTTTATTTGTTTTGAAATAAATATTTGTTGTCAAATTGAGGTTATTTTATTATTGAGAATTAAATTGTAGAAAATAGGAGCAAGTCAAAGACGTGAATTGGTATCACATTTTTTGAATTTGTTTATTATGTACGGTGAAGGGAGATATAAGGGATTAAAGGTTTTTATGAAGCGTAAATTGTAAAACGAAGTTTTTGAGTGGTGATTTTTTTTTGTGGTGCCTGAAATTAAGTTATGTGGTTGAATGGTTGTTATATATGTAAAATTATTTTGGGGAAAAAATGATGTATAACCACAAAGAACATGCCAACTATTCAATAGAATAATGTGACCCGTCGTGCTCCGGGAGTAATAGTCAGAGATAATTATTGATAAGGTCAAGCTAGTGTGACTCGACGTGCTCTAGACACATCAATACATGTTATTTTATACAAGCTCAAGTTTTAGAATTGTCTGCTGAAGACATGTTGTACCCATAATGTTATCCTAGAGAACTGGTGAATATAGTGGAAGGCCATATATTCAAAAAATGGTGACAGTTCCATAGGATGATTCAATATCAAGACTGACCCGTTCTACTCCGGGAGATTAAGAAGCATCAATTCTGCAAACTACGTCAATGATGGTCTGAAGCGATTATGTATTAAATGGATCAAGTGTGTAGCTCGAAAGTGTCATGAATAAAATAGAGGAAATCGTGATATTTTAGAGTGGATATGAGTGGTAGTGATAACCATATCAGACAATTTTGACAAAGATTTATTTATTGTTGTGATGCGTGTTTTCTATATTTTCTACAGGTAATCATTCAGGGAGGGTGTTGGAAGTAATGCTTCCATGTAATGTGTGTCATGTGTATAATAGGTTATTAGTGAGTATTTCAAGTTTTTATTATAGATGTGGTTGTTTCCCATGTGTCTGAGTTGTTGTTGTGTCATGTCACAATCGTAGATCCACTTTCTTAGGATCTGAATAGGTGGAAGTCAATGATTTACATCCCATGTATGTAACTGTGACGATAAATAAAAATTTATTGTGATTTGTGTTATGTGAATAACCTTTATGCTCTCTCAATTTCTCTAACAACTAAAGCCATTAAATGCATTTTCTTAAGATATTGTTCATAATTTAAAGCATGTTAAATGTGTCATCCATCTACTCACAAATTATTTGCAAGTAGAGATGTAATTTTCCATGAGAAAGTAGATGAAGGAAACAAGGACAACAACTATGAAATATGGCACATACTTTTTGAAGTGTTAGATAATAAAGAAAAAGGAGAAGCCGTAGCAGAAAAAAGTGAGCAACAAAAGTGAGAATAAGAATATAGCAGTATGGACATCACCAGAAGTCAGATCCTAAAATAATGCGGAGAAGTAGTTTCAGAGAAAAGAGGAGAAAAAAATGAATTATGAATGAGGTCTACTTGACATACTCTCCTACTTGAAAGGTATAAGGACTATGCTATCATGACTAGTGTTTTGAATGTCATAGAACCCATCATTTTTAATGAGGCTAATGAACATGAAGAGTGGAGAAAAGAAATGGAGGAAGAATATGAATCTATAATTAAAAACAAAACCTGGGAATTGACTAAACTGGCTAAAAGAAAAGATCCCATAGGATGTAAATGGTTGTACAAATCCAAGTTTAAAGTGAATGGTAGTATAGATAAATATAAATATATATTGGTGGAAAAAGGATACTCACAAAAGGAGGGCATTGATTATGCAGAAACATTTTCACCTGTAGATAAATTGAATACTATTATATTGTTAATTGCATTAGCTACAAATTACTATTGGAATTTGCATGAGTTATATGTAAAATTTTCTTTTATCAATAATGATTTAAAGGAGGATTTGTATTTGACACAACTTGAAGGGTTTTTAAAAAAGGGGCGGGAACATTTAGTTTGGAGATATTAGGAAGCTTTGTATGGGCTAAAGTAGGAACCTAGGTCATGGTATGAAAAGATAGATTCCTTATTTCTTCAACGTGATTTTATGAGGAGTCAAAGAGATCCAAATATATATATACTAATTTTGATGCGAAGGGCCATGTAGTACCTATTTCTTTGTATGTTGATGACTTAATTATTATAGGAAATTAAGTAAAACTAATTCATGAATTTAAGGAGAAAATGTCACAATTTTTTGAAATGAAAGATATTGGTGAGTTACATTACTATCTAGGTCTTGAAGTGTGGAGAGATGTTGGTCAAAATTTTGTTACTCAAGGTAATTATGTCACGAAAGTGATTAAAAGGTTTGCAATGGATCAGTGGAAAGTTGCTTTTGTTCCAATGTTGTAGAATGTGAAACTGCATTTTGATGATGGCTCAAGGAAGTTGATGGTACAATATATAGATAACTGGTTGGAAGTTTGAATTATCTTACTACAGCCAGAACTAAGATATCATACTCTGTTAGTGTGTTAATTTAGTTTATGGTGAGACCTATAGAAATCCATTGGAGAGAAGAAAAAGGAGTACTCATGTATCTTAAAGGAACAATTGATTTTGGTCATAAGTATACTGATTCATTTGATGTCGAGTTTAGAGGTTACTCAAATTAATATTAGACTGGTAATCTAAAAGATATAAAAACTACTACAGGTTATGCATTATATCAGTATTGGATCCATGATTGTTTCATGGAGCAGCAAGAAGCAACCTACTGTATCTTTTTTATATATAAAGGAAGAGTATAAGTCCTTTTGTGCAAAAAATTTTGAAGTTGTTTGGTTGAGGCGAGTTATTCAAGATATTGGAGAAGAAAAAAAAATGATACAATGATCAAATGTGACAACCAGATTTCGATCAACTCAGAGAATAATCCAATCTTTCATGCAATGATAAAGCATGTTGATTCCCAGTTTCATTTTATTAAAGAGAAGATATAGTTTAAAGAATTGTTTCTTGAATATTGGAATACTTGTGAAAATGTTGTTGATATTTTCACAAAGCCCCTTGGGAAGATAAAATTTGAATTGTTTAGGGAGATGTTAGGTGTGAAAATCAATCCATTATACATTAATGGGGGAACCTTGTAATAATGGAGAAAGTTTGTTTTATTGCTTTATTTATGTCTTAGATTATAATTAGAGCCTATTTTCTAGGATCTTGTTGTGATCTCCCAAGATAATGTACTCATTTATATTTATGTATGATTGATTGTTTCATTAATGAGTAATCTAGTGTTGAGGTGTACTTATGGGCTTCTTGCCTAAGGATTGCAAACTTTATTACCTGTTTCTCTTCCTATTTTTCAAATATCTTGAATTATGATTGTGAAAACAGGAAGGGAAAAATATGAGTAGGATAAATTTTGCGTATGAAATTCGATCAACATGCTTCTTGATTCGTTAAAAAGATATTTGTATGTTGAATAGCATGAAATTGTGTTGAGTTAAAGCGGCACAGTTTTACATCCAAAAAATGTCGTTTTATGCCTCAAAATTCTCCTCAAAAGTTTCAAATCTCATTTTTCCAAACTGGTTTCCATGGGTAAAAAAGGGTCCTGTAAGATAATTCCTCCACTTTTCCACTCTTAATGCATCCATATGAATGAAAAAAAATATAATGATCAAATAAGGATTATTATAACTAATTATAACTAATTATATAATGATTTTTTTGATATAGACTTTGATACTGTGAATGAAAAATGACCAGGGCCTTACGTATAGCCAACATAGACCATCTTAGCTTTGTATTTACCAAGTATCGAGAGGGAAAAATTTCTCAAGGTGCAAACCTCTTGTCTAGTGCAAAACTTATGAAAAAATTTTCACATTGAGAGATTTGATTCCTCTTGGTTCTTAGTACATCCAACGTGAGTTTCAAAAAACACACTAATAAAATGTTTTAACTATACTTTTTCTTCACTTATTTTATATAATATATACATAGTTTACATCGAAATATTTTTTTTATGATCCACATATTCTCAATATATAAATATTTTTGTATATATATATGTGTGTGTGTGTGTGTATATATATATATATATATATATATATATATATATATATATATATATTATGTTACTCCCCAATTGGGGTGCGAGCTAGCAGCAATTACCTCTGTAGGTGATTGATGTGGGTCATTTTGAGGAGCCCCCCCACCACCCTCGACATGCATGAAGCACATGGAGTGGTGGCTCTCTACATGCGAGGATTTAATGCTATCGTTGAAGGTGGAAAAAATATTTGCGAGTGGGAGATATCCAAAGAATTCTCGTATGTTTCTGGGAAGTTTCTGGTTTGTGGTAGTTGTTTCCTTTAGTGTTGGTCTGCTCTGTTCAGTGGCATAAATAAGTTTCAGCAAGACAAGACTCTCCCTGCGCAGGTTCAGTCAAGACCATTTCTCATTCTGGTTTATAGGTATGTGTTCAACTCCTTTGTCAATGTCCCCATGGCTTAGTCTCTATGTCTGTTGGCATTTGGATTGATTGTTTCCAATACTTCGGGGTTGCAAAAGAAGGTGGCTTATATGGAATTTTCCGTGCTTTAATTGGATAATGAGAGAGTTTCAATTTTTTTTTTCTCTCTTTATTTTTCATCTTTGAAATTCCATTATCTCGTATGGGTTTATTTTGTTGGTGGATCTATCATCATTACTGGTCTCTTATGCCCCCGCCTTCTAGATCTTTTGTTGTGTCTATGGGTAAGTGGTTTTATTGCAGAACCTTTAGGGATCTGCCATGAGGATGACTTAGTCTCTATGTATTCCCTCCAACTTCTTGGGAGAAATGGGTTATCTGTTGGTTTCACGAGGTATTTTTATTTATGGTTGTATGTTTGCAGCAATATTCTAAATTGGATGATTAAATGGGTGATTCATAGGGTATCTTTCTTTCAGTCTTTGGACTCTTACCTGTTTCCTCTAGAAGGTCCTCGGCTCGGTAGTGTCTCATGGAAGTTGGGTACTTCTGGGTTTTGGCTTCCCTCATAGTTGGTTAAGGGGTCTTTGTTAGTTTTTCAAGAAAATTGTGGGTAGTGGACTATGGCTTGTTCCACCTCCAAAAAAGGAAAATAATCCCAAAGCTCGAGGGGCTGATGTGAAAAATCTACGGGGTCACCAATGACTAGCAATCCTAGCTCTTATGGGGGCAGAGCTCGGGGTCACAAATCGGTCTGTAGTATTATCAACAATGTGACCGCAACGTACCATGAGGTTACCTCAGCCAAGTTATGAAAATTAATTGATGAATGAGAAGATGATATTAACAAGCATGAAGGAATCATGGACATTGATATGGAGGAATGAAACATCTTGGTGCTCGATCCAGGTCACACATATGGCAGAACCACTCACTTTAAACAAACTATGCCCATGTACCGGTTGATGAAGAGCCTTCTGTCTAAAGCCTTAGAACATATTTCGTCAAGAGTGGCTGCGAGAACTCACATATTTTCGAATTACATCAAAGAGTTTAAGTAATTTTAGTTTTAATTGCATACACAAAATGCGTGTTTATGCCGAATTGAGGAACATATTCCTTGCATTCTGCACATTGAGATCATGGGTTCTAGCGCTAAGGACCCTCCTTCGACTACATATGTTGATGATGAATAGTTAGGTGGTTGTTCATTTAATCTGTCTTTTACTGTATGCATAAGTACTATAAGTTTCAGTATGTTTCTAGTTATGTTTTCAGTTATCTAGAGTCTAGGAAGTAAAAATACAATAAAAATTACCGAGTATGGATGATTAATTTTTTTTTTTTTTAATGGATGGCTTATCACGCTCTTAGGTGGGCAACAAACTTGGTTTCCCTCTGGGCAAGTTGAGGCCACCTAACCATATGCATGTGGATGTAACTTGCATTTTTTGTTGATTAATGAAAAAGAAAGGTTCTACCAAGATTATATGTGTGTGTGTGTGTGTCATGTCAACAAATAGGAATAAAAAAAATCCATCGTACCTTAATTAGAAAACCTTTTGATGCAATGTCCCCTCTCTCTCTATGTAATACTTTTTAATGTTTAATCATTTTTTATATAAAGTCCATACAATTTATATTATTTGCAATGAACATTAAAATATTTTGTTTATAGTTAATAGTAAGATATTTTTTTATTTTAAATATTACATATCAAGTGAAGATAAAATGAATTACATATCATGTAATATCAATAATATTATGTTAGCATATCATCTATAAAGTCCGTATTAAGTAGCGAAAGTATTACAATAATCCCTTGATAATAAAAACAAATTTTTTTATTACTTTGAATTAATTTATCTCCAGATAAAATTGATGTAAAATTAAGGTGGAAATCGAAGCATTATATTTATGACCAACATTGATTTTTTTGTTATTACAAATTTAAATGTTTTTTGATGTAAGTATGATTTTATGATTTTTAATTGTAGCTTTATATGACATCTTTCTCATATTGGGTTATAGAATGTATCTAGATGCAACAATCATATTTTGCATTGGTGAATGATTTATATTCTTTAAATATTTGATATTTGATATTATTTTAAATCCTTGGTAGTTTTTAGGTATAAATAGTCACACCATATATGTCATAAGAAATGACATTCACTTATTTTCTACTAGATAAGTGGAATAAGGAATCATATTCACTTGTTTCCCATAGATAATTTTCAAGCCCATGGTATTGACTAAGAGATGTCATTTTTCCATGGTATTTGATGTCATAAACCTATTTTACCTAGAGAAAAATAATTCTATTTCAAACATAGAAATATATGTATTTTGATTCCATTTGATAAAGCCTATTTAAAGATTAAATTATAGCATTTTGCAAGCTTGAGATATTGGTACTTTTAATGCTATTATTATTATTTTAATTTTTTGATGTAAGTATTGTTTTCTTATTTTTAAATGTAATGTTACATGACATCTTCGTAAAGAACCTCTTGCCCCAATTAAAAATATCTCACATAGTAATCTATACCATCCTTCTAAATTAATCTCAAAGTTTATTAAGTAGCATGGCCATATACCCATCTTGAAATTCAAATATTCACCTACAAATTATGTGAGAAAACAAAAAAACACATGGATGAGACATTCATGCAGAGGAGACTAAAAAAACAAAGACACACAAATACTTCGAGTAGTGATTTTATTTCATTTGTAAAAAAATTCTTTTTTCTAAGTAAAAGGTTCACAACATTATTTTGAGTCCCTATATAAAAATTTTGTGCTTAACTACACATATTTAGAAAGGTGCCAAATGCAAAATGAAACATATATTAAAAAAATTGCATACATTAATAATAATAAAATATAATTAATAAAATAAATAGTTAATTTATTATTAATAAAATAAATATTTAATTTATTTTCAATATTTTTTTAATAAAATATTAAAATGCACGCATTTCAATTGAAATTAAAGGTATTAAAGAAAAAAATTAAGAAATGTAACAAAGTTGAATTTGGCAACATTCATAAAGAGAAGAATAAACTCCAAGGGCATATGCAACAAATCCAACATCAAATGATTTTAACAGGCAGGACAGATGATTTAATTAAAGAAGAAGGAATGATTCTTAGTAAACTAGAGGAGCAGAGAATCCAAGAAGAAATTTTATGGAAGTAGAAATCTCGAATACAATGGCTTCGTGAAGGGGAAAAAAATTCTAGTTTTTTCCATAAAGCTATGGTCTAACGTAGGCAACATAATCAGATTTTCTCTCTTAAAGACTCAGAAGGAAACTGAGTGGTTGAGCATCAAGATATGGAAAAGGAATTGGTTAATCATTTTAAAGATATTCTTACAGAGCCAAACCATAATAGATCTGCGGCAATTGATAGTATAAAACAATTTATTCTGAAGATGGTTAGTAGGGAGCAAAACTTAGCACTCCTTAGGGAAATTACTATGAAGGAAGTTGAAGAGATTGTAAAGGAAATGCCAAGGAATAAAGTTCCTGGACCTAATGGCTTTACTACTGAATTCTATCAAGCATCACAACATTTTCTGGGGAAGGATATTGTGGAACTAGCTGAGGAATCTCGTCGAACTCGTCAGGTATTCCCTGTTTTAAATCCAACATTTCTCACTTTGATCCCTAAATATGATAAGTGTGATACCTCCTCTGGGTTTTGGCCTATTTCTTTATGTAATTTTATTTATAAAATTTTGTCTACTGTTATGGTGAATCACTTGAAGCGAATCTTGCCAGCCCTGATTTCATCGGAACAAATAGGGTTTGTAAAGGGTAGACAAATTTTATATGGTATTGTGACTGCACAAGAGGCTATTAATTCTCTTCACCACCTTAAAGCTAAAGGTAGGATGATTAAGTTAGATTTGGCAAAAGCCTATGACAGCCTTAATTGGAAGTATCTTCAGCAAATTTTACTTTCCTTTGGATTTGATGATCGATGGGTTCAGTGGGTGTTATCAACCATTACCTCTACACATTTTTCTATTTTAGTTAATGGGTCTCCATCAAGTTCCTTTAAATCTTCTCGAGGCCTTCGACAGGGTGATCCCATATCCCCATTCCTTTTTATCTTAGCAGCTGAAAGGTTGGGCAGATACATTAAACAGAAAGTTCAGGATGGAGTGTTTAAAGGTCTTAACTTGTGGGTTCCGAATCTAAATTTGTCACAACAACAGTTTGTGGATGATATTATGCTATTTTTTCAAGCTACACTCTGTGAATGCAAAGCGGTCTTGGAAATCTTAAACTTGTTCATGGAGGCTTTAGGTACCCAGATTAATAAAGGAAAATCAAATGTTTTCTTCTTTAACATGACACCCGAGTCAAAAAAATTTCTTACTAGGACCCTTGGTTTCAGTATAGGGACGTTGCCCTTCAAATATCTTGGGATGCGTTTTTCTGATAACTCTGTTAAATCCAGTGGCTCGAAAGATATTTTAAATAGAATCCAAAAGCGCATGCTCAATTGGTCCTTTAAGGCTCTAAATCTTCCTAGTCATGTTATTCGTCTAATATTCGTTCTTCAAGCTATCCCTATCTATCATTTTTCTGGAATGGCATGTCCAAAAAAACCTGTGAGAACATGGTTTGCTTGTTCAAGAAATTCTTATGGCAAGGAGCCCAGGAGAAGTGAAAATGGGTTGTTCTTTCTTGGGATAAACTTACACTACCTAAGCTTAAAGGGGGGTTATGTCTTAGAGATTCGTATACTCTTAATCAAGTCATGGGAGAAAAGTTGTGGTGGAGGTGGTTACAGGGAGGTGTAACGTTATGGCAATGTATATAGGAAAGGAAATATCATATGGCTCAAATGGTGAAGGAAAGGCTCAATTGCCTTAATATTCAGAAAGGTTCAGGGATTTGGAATCTTGCAGCCGCTAATAGACATTTGATAAGGATTCATAGTTTTTGGGAGGTCAGAGATGGAAATTTGGTAGGTTTCTGGGAAAATTCTTGGCAGCAGCGAGAAAAGTTGTTTACAAGATTAGATTTGGCAGAAATATTTATGTTTACACGAAATCCACACAGTAAGGAAGTTCAAAACTATTGGGAAGACCAGAATGATCAATTTTGGCGGAGATGGAAACAAAAGCAGTAGTGGCAACAGGCCCTAGAAACACAGCAAGGGGAAAATTTTGCAAAAGAACTTCACACTAGAAAAATTCCAATTCAGGTGGGTAATGATATTTTGCGATGGGGATATAGGCCAAGAGGAAAATTTACAATTCAAGAAGCCTATCAATTGCAAACAAATCAAATTCAAATCCCAGAAAATCGACTATGGAAGAAAATTTGGTCTCTAAATCATTGGCTGAAAATTGAGCATTTTTTGTGGCTTGTTGGGCATGGGATGATTCTCACCTGGGATCAACTACAAAAATGGGAATGAATGGGCCATCAAAATATGTGATGTGTGAGGCAGTAGAAGAAACTGTGGAACATCTACAAAATACTTATACAGTGGTTGAACAAATGTGGTCAAATCTCCATATACTATTCCAAAAAACTGATAGAAACAACAATAGCCTTCGATAAACAATTGAAAAATGGTGAAAGGGAGGATACAAAAGTCATGTGGTGAATAGAGCTTGGATTCTTGTAATGGGATTCTTACTCTGGTCCCATTGGAAAGAAAGGAATAGAAGGATTTTCCAAGAGCGCAAGCTAAGTAATGAGGAAATTTGGAACATCAAAATGCAAGGAATTAGAGAAACCATACTGGCTGAAAAATGGGAGCATGAGGATTGGGTAGTACAAGGGTTGGAAGGAAGAATTCTTCAGCAACTAAACATGAAGGAAGAAATTTTATCACCATCGTCCTGGAAACAATTACCCCCCCATATCATGTGAGAAATAGTTTTATCAAACTGCAATCAGGCTTCATAAAATTAAATTATGATGGAGCTTCGAAAGGTAACCCTGGCCAGGCAGGTGCTGGGGGGATCTTTTGAGATTGTACAGGAACAATCCTGAAAATTTTTGCCATTGATTTAGGTTACACTGCAAATAATGAGGCAGAGTTAGCAGCGGTGAAATTAGGTCTTGAAATTGCTAACCGTGAACACTAGAATAGGCTGGAAATTGAAGGGGATTCAGCAATGGCCACCAGTATTATTAGAAAACTTCTAGAAGGAAAAAACTGGGAAACGATTAGTGAAAGTTGGAGAACGGCAAGATTGGTATAGGAAATTCAGCAAGCTCTGGGAAAAATTGAGTATACCATACCTCTGCATGTGAGAAGGAAAGGAAACAAATCGACAAATTGTCTCGTGAATTGGGCATGTCAAACTGTTGAAGGATTTTTGGACAGGCCATGGCAATTGGGGGTGTATGAAATGGTGCTTGGACTTCAGAACACTATAATGGAGGATCAAAATTCTAGAAGACAGGAACATATTATTCCCCGATCGGGGTGTAATAGGGGGAGGGTGGAGTCTAACCAATGTGTTCGTGACCGTAGCTTACCGCGTGGGGAGGATGGCCAACACGTGGAGAGAGCATGCAAGCACCGGGAGGATAACAGATGATGGGACCTTTGGCACCAAACATCATAAATGCGAAGTACACCCATGCGACTCTAGCTGGGCCAGCCAACAGGGCTGTCAGGAATTTTTTGGAAAAATAGTCGAGGGAGCGATAATATGCATCGTAAGGTTATTTTGCATGGTAATGTTTGGATTTGTGCACTGTGGTTTTTTTTGGAAGATGGTTGCGCCTGCAGGTGTTTTCTCCAACGAAGGTTAAGGGTGACGGGCCAGGGAGACAATTGGTATGTATCATCATACTTACCCTCTAAGCCAAAGATTTATGTCTTTCATCGAATACGGATAATGGTAATGGTCTTCTTAGATTATTTTTTTTAATGGAGATTTGGTTGGTTCTGG
Organism: Pinus albicaulis; assembly: GCA_034641835.2. Taxonomy (NCBI): domain Eukaryota; kingdom Viridiplantae; phylum Streptophyta; class Pinopsida; order Pinales; family Pinaceae; genus Pinus; species Pinus albicaulis. The sequence goes on from CM076574.1 coordinate 570,404,012, forward strand.
TATTAACAAATGCAGAAGGTTGAAGAAGTTGGCTGTATGCTTATTCTTCCTCAGCGGGTTTTTGTTCCATTACCCAAATCTTTAGTTCAAACTTGGTCTCAGTATTCGTTTTCTCATTCTGATCCTTGTATTGTTAAGATAATGGTTCTCGAATTTTGCTATAATTATTGGTTGTTGCAACTCCTTAATGGGTTGGTTCGGTTCTTTTACAGTAGTTTACTGTATATGGGTTTTAGTAGGGTTGTTCTCCCTATCAAAAAATTCTCTATAGCTATGCAGAAAGGGTATGTCTTAGTCTTTGTCTCTCCTTTTCCTATTTATATTGTCTTATTTGATAGGAGGTCGGATAAATTTTGGAAAATTGCGGATAAATGTTGCTTTTTGACAGTTAAAATGGTTTTCCTTTGTTATGGTGGAAGGACTTTCTTGCAACTGAGTTTGTTTTTCTCCCGTCTGTTCAACTTTGGAAATTATGTTAATAGGGTCCTGAAGTTGATTTTTGGGAATGATTTTTCGCCTTATTATCACTTTATTGGTATATGGACTCTGGTCTTACCTTTTAATTCTCTGGCCATGTCTGTCTTGTGTCATGGCTATAATCTATGGGTTGCTCTTTAGTTCTTTCTTGCCTGGTTGGATTGTATTAGTGTCTGGTCTCTCTTTTTATCTCATGTCTTTCTCACGAAGCCTAAATTCGGTGATGGAACCTCTCTGCGTTCTGAGACTCGAATCTTGTCTAGGAATCTGACTGGTGTTGTTTTTTGGATGGTAGCTTTAGCAGATTCCTTGTCAAGTTAATTTAACATGGTTAAAAGAGGAAGGAAGCCCACTGGAGGTGAAGGAAAACAACCTACTTCTGAGCAGCATCAGAAAAGAGGAAGAAAATCTGCGTAGCAACATCTAGAACTGCTAGTTCAAACATTTACATCAGAAATCCCAAATTCGGTACGCTCCCGCATTTATGGTTGGGAAACAGAGGTTTTAAACAACTTGGACAGGGAAGATGAAATGGCTTCTGAGGACATGCAGAATGTGGTCAATGACCTAGGGCACAAACGAGACCGAATTTCCTTATTTCAACAATCAGTTAGAACTTACTAGTGAATCAAATTCTTGCTAGCTAAGGCAGTCATGTCGATAGTAGAAACTAAGCTGGAATCAACTTTGGCAGATATTAACACGAACATACAGGAAATCAATATTCGACAATTGCATCAGTATGCGAGGCTCGGAAGGTTGGAGAAGGAAATCAAGTCTATGCAACAGGTTGCAGTTGAATTACCAGGGTCCAGTGCCAAAGATCCAGCACCAGTGGAATCTGAGGAAGATTAAGGGTTTCATGATCAAATGTCTTACTTTATTTTTAGCGGCTAGTACTTTTTCTATATATGTTGTTATCTCCAGACTTAGATATTAAGTATTGTTAAGGCTTTTTATGTTTTGGTTGACATACTATGAACTTCGATGGCTGAAATACCTAGTTTCCGGTTGGCAGGTTGAGGTCTAGTTTTGTAAATTTGTTTTTCCCGACTTTTATTAATAGAAAATGGAAGGAACTACCTAATCTTATATATATATATATATATATATATATATATATATATATAATCAACATATTTTATATTTTCAAAATAATATTTTCTTATAAATAATCTTGTCACAGCGGATGGCTTTGCATCTTCCCTATTTACTCTTTTCCAAAGTGCCATAATAATTGATGACATTGTTTTATGTTCAAGCTTTTCCACGAGGCAGTGTATTCTTTTTATTTTTTAGAAATTTTACCATAATACTCAATATCTTCTAAATCATAATACCATTATCAATTTGAACAGTGTATAAGTATGTCAAGTTCTCAAAAAATAATAAAAATAAATTTTTCTTATGTTGACCAAACAAAAAAAATTAAATAATCATATAAATAAACAATTAGAAATTTATTATTACAAAACAATTAACTCACTTGTTGATATTTCACTTTTACTAAAATTTTACAAAGATAAAACATCCAATATGAATTATGAAAAAATATTTTAAAACGAATTAATATAAAATGGATCAATATACATCTTATGTAATCTTTATAACATTAAAAAATGCAAATTTAAAAAGTAACAAATTACACATTGTTTTTTGCGCTCTAAAATAAGTTTGCAATAAAAAAAAATTAATCGGCTCATATTTAATATTTAATCCGTGCCTTAAATGGATTTATATTGGTTTTGTACTTAATTTCCTCGATTTAAAATTTTTACTTAATTTCCTCTATTTAAACATTTTTTTAAATGGACTCTTCTCAACCATAATACCACCATCAATTTATTTTGTATTTCATTTCGTCAATTTCAGCATTTTTTCAAATTGACTCATGAACTATCTTATGTTTGTATTCTCACACCAAAGAGAACTACAAATATATGGCATGGTTTTGAGAACTGATGGGAGAAGTCAGATGAGTTCCTCTATGTACATTTTTTAACATGAATATGCTGTTTATGTTTGCAAGAGAAAGCCGACTTAATCTTGTCTGTGAGAGTACACTCCGATCATTTCAATCTCCAACACCAACCTGGTCTACATGTACTTAAGCCTTAATACACGCGGAGAGCAGTCACATACACATCGTATTAAATTTGGACTTCAGTTCATTCCGGAGGGTGCATCCAGCATTTATTTTATTGGTAGGAGAATAAATGGTGGCTGTTCGATAATGCATGATGTAGAATTCGGTAGGCTCTTTTACATTTCACTGAACTTCAGGTAGTGTTCATGGCCTACAACAATCCATGGATTATGGACAGCCGCCATGTTTCTACTCCAACAAATGTTCCGCATTTTGTGCCACGCAGCTTGACGTGACGTTGTGGAGGTGTGAGACAACATACATTTCACGACTCACACTCCATTGGAATGTTTTACCTCACAAGTCAAACAAAGAAAAACACCAGTTGGCTACAACTGCAAGTACACAGATGCAACAAATAATATAAATGATAGTTGTCACAGCAATTGTGGATTGTTGGAACATTCTTGGATTCGTCCCTTTCTATCGCGCGATTCACTAACATAACACCATTCTTTCGCCACGTTACGGAGCTAAGAGAGGGGAATCAATCAATCAACCTGCCCTTTCGAGATTTAGATAAAAGCACTAGAGAATATTACTGATACAGACCAATGGACTCTACCTCTTGGAGAGGCCGCGTGATAAGTGCGAATTTAGCATGTGAACCTTGGCGCAGTATATCCAGAACGACGCAGCCGGCCCATGGGACGTTGCTGACTGGTTAGAAGTGATTTTTGGAGCACGCAAAGAAGGAAACAAGCCGAACATGATAAAGTTGTCCTCGTTATCATGGTATTTTATTTATATAAATGGATGGATTATATCTTTTTTGGTCCTCGACTTCTACGTGTTCTGTACGATTCTTTGAGATCTCTTATAAAACGCTGAAGCCGGGGAAGAGAGCTCTTGATTGCTAGGGTTCTGTGCGTGTACAGGAATTTGGAATCGAGCGTACGAAAAACATGGAGTTCTATTTAACACATTAGGAAACAAATTTCATTTGTGTAATAAGAGAATGCATATCATTTTCATTCATATCGTAGATATGATTTCTATATTTAAAAATAAATAAATATAACATATTTTTTTTGAAATTTTTTAAGATTTAATTGATTTAAGTAAGTTATTCATCTATGACCATTTTCATGGGAGGTAGTTGTAAGTAACTAATTTTTCATTATTGATACTAGTGAAATGAATCATATAGAGTAAATTATCATCCAATATAATGACTCCTAAGTATAATATTGGAAAATCATAAGAAATTAGTCAGTTAAGACTACCACTCATGGAAATGGTCATAAATGAATAACTTACTAATTGAATAGCAAAAATGATATCTAATATAATTCACTCCTAAAACACCTCAATACTTAAAAATAAATACTATCATCAAAATTTATAAACACTTTAAATATAAATACTATCATCAAAATTGATAAAAACTAAGTCTTGATTAGACACGAGAGAGGTTAGAGATGCTGAAAGAGGTGAGAGAGTAGCATCTCTTTACTTCATGAAATGTAAAATGATAATATTTCAAAATGCCTTAATTCTTTCTTTTTCTTTTCTATTATCATCCATTTATCAAAATACATTATAATTTCAACTTTGGATAAACTATCAACTTATATATTTCTTTGGCTATACACATATACATATACTGATGATTGAAAAATACTTTCGAAATTTTGACTTCTTCAAGTTGTGACATATTTGTTAGTCATTTACCCACATTATGAAAACCTAAAAGTCATTGAACAGTAATAAAATATTGTTATTGTTTTCATTTACAATCGACAATATTAACTTTAGTGTCATCCATTGGAATAATTAACTAACCCCTGAATAATTAACTAACCCCTCCTCGAATGGTTCCCTAAATTTAATGGAATAATTATTGCAAAGAATTGGATCCACCCCCTCCACATATAGTAGGATCTCCTTTCAATATCTCATGAAAAAAACTTTATAGAAAACTCTTATCAGTTTTTTCTTGAACCCGTAGCATCATTTATTTTTTTTCAAATTTTACTGGAGTAATGCACTTTTCTTTAAAATTGAAATTTTCCTATCTAACCATGTCATATCTAACCATGTCATATGTCATTATTAATGATAGAGAATTAAAATTTTTTGTTTAGATTACTTCCAATTGTACAAATCCACTTTAAGATTCATCTTATGTCTAGACAGTTTTCAATGTTGTTAGTACCTCGATTTCTAACTCCATGTATTTTTAATAGTCATAATTCATAGTTAAATGATCATTTGTCTACTCACCTAAATTTCAAAGAGGATATATTCCAAGTTTCTCCTAAATTCTATTCTGTAATATATCCTAAGTTAATAATTTGTCCATAAAAAAACACCACATAAACAACTTTTCTTTGGAAAGACATTTCAACTTTAAAAGATAATTCCATCACCATTAAAGTTCTCTTCTTCCTTTCGTTATATTTCAAAACATATATCCAAGCTTATATATGTAAACTCTTGAAGCATAAAAGGATTAAGGATTTTTGTGATGTTCATGGATTTGAACATGCCTCTTTTCTAAGCATGATAAAAAACCATTTACCTCCATATTGAAGTTGTAAGTAGTTTTACAATGTTAAAAGGCATGAAAACACACATATACATTAGTGATTGAATAAATTATAGCAAATACTAAGTGATCTCTTTCACTCCAAACCCATGTTTTCTCCTAAGTATGAATGAAATTTCCCTCACCCACCTTCCAAGTTACTACCCTAAAATCAGCTATGGCCTCAAAATCAAGGAAAATCATGATAAATATAAAATTATGTTACTTAATAAGGACATTGAATTATTATTTTTTGTTATTAATATTGTTTCTTTCAAATAACATATTTCAACTTTATGTTAGGTACACATCACTTCAAACTGAGTTATAATATCAATCTTTGAGCCATATAAGAATATTGATCATGAAATTATATACATGTGTGTGTTTTTAATTATAGTATAAATTAGTTTTTAATTTACTAAATATCTTATTTCTAATTTAAATGAGATATATGTTAATCCCAAGTTGAGATAAAAGGAATTACATATTTGTAGAATAGACCTCTCCACACAATTATGGAAACAAATAATATATTATATTGTTCTTCCCAAGTAATTCTTGTGTTACTGAATTGATTTGGAAATATGAAGAATCCATTGATTGTAACCCTAAAGAAAAGATGACAAAGACCTGAAGCAATGTTTACTAACACAAATATATACATTTAATGATTGGTAAATGCCAATAAACATTGGCACACTTACCTCGCGACACATGTTGCATTGTGAGGAATACATAATGTATCATAAAAATCTAAATATGCATATTTATCAAGGTCAATTCCCACCAAAATTCATGTAAGCATTGGAAAATATTTGGATATGATGAATATTGGGGTTTTAAATTTTTAAGTGACGTTGGACCACTAGGATTAAAAGAGATAATATTTGAATGCATTCCCATCATTCAATTTTTATGTTCTATTCGAATAAAATTAAGAACATAATAATTTGTTTTTTCAATAATTTTATTATTATTATTATTAATCATAAAAAGAATATATATATATATATATATATATATATATATGAGAAACATGTAACAAGATTCTTAATGAAAGAAATTCAATTTTACTTTATTATAGATTTTTTTAACTTATAAATAGATTTTATTACAATATTATACACCAATATCATAATTTATTAATACTACATGACAAAAAACCATAACTCATTTCATAATAAATATATATAATTAATTAAAAAATAAAAAAATATAACACAAACATTAATTTGTGCAAATATTTCAAAAAATCAAATAATTCATTTCGCCCCCCTAAATACATCACTTCCCTCCATATATCGAGGAGCTCAACGAAGATGCTAACCTCTATCAAAAGAAAAGAATCCCTTTAGACCCCCAACACCGAGGAATATACGAGTCCAATGATAGGGAAAATAGTAGAATTCATGCTATTCCATATCTAATCTCTTTCGTTGTCTAAATTTGCCTTTCTTGGCCCAGCAAGCGAGTCACTCGAAATATAGCCAACAATGTATATATTTTCACAATGAATATATAAATATTTTTTAAAATGATTTTTTTGGAAAAATATATTATTTTAACTTGATTTTGAAATATATTTTTTAAAAATAATAAAAATTAAAAAACAATTAATTTTAAATATTGAATGAATATTTTAAAATGAGCTAATATTTATTGATAATTAAACTATAATTTCACAAATATATATATATATATATATATATATATATTAAATAAAAAAGAATATATATATATATATATATAACTTACTTTCTTCAATATTAAACATTTTGATTATATTATTTATAAGTTCATTTTAATATAACTTTTAAAATATTTTTTTAATAAAATTATTTAAATAATATATATATATATATATATATATATATATATATATATATATATATATATATATATATATATATATGAGGTTGAATACTTACAATTAATCTCTACTTATTATATGATTTATCTCATATTATTAAAATTTTAAGAAAATCATAAATTATAATTAATATATGATTTAAATATATACATACATTTAAAAAAATATGTAACAAGATTCTTAACCTATAAATAGACTCTCTTACAATACAATCATGTAATATCATGGTTTACTATTACTACATGTTCAAAATACCATAACTCATATTCATAAGATACATGTTTAATTGACAATTCTTGAATTAAGTAATTTAATAGAAGGATCAACAATACATAATTAATTTTGAAATAAAGCTGAATTTGTAATTTGTAATTAATAATAATAATATTATATGGATGTTAATACCCTCCCATCCACCTAATAATTATTAATAATAAAATTAAAAATATAAAAACCTTATTTTAAAATAGACACATTTATCAAGATAATCATATTTTAAAATAATATATCTATATAAATATAATTTACTTTATTTAATATAGTTTTAATAAAATTAGTATACATTTGACTTATGATCATTATTGCAATTTTTCCTTTATACCAAACCATTATATATCTCATTTCAATTAAGATATCATTTGTATAGATCCATCCCATATTGAATTTATTATCATTACACTTTTAATTTACAATGTTTTTTTTTTTGGTAAGATTCGAATATTTTTTCTATTCCATTTCAAAAGAGTAAGGTAAACATACACATCCAACCATGTTAGATGTCCTCAATCCTCCTTGTGTGAAACTAAGTCTCTTGGCCCTCTAACTGCATTGTAAGCCATCCAAAATGTAAAGGTTCTCATATTTTCGAGAAATTCAATATAAGTCTAAATATCATTAATTCTCCTAATAACTATATGTTTAAAACAAAAACTGGAAAATTGTAAAGCCATCATGAAAACTTCTCAAGATTTTAGCAAAAAATGACCATCCTAATCATCCAATTACTCATCACAAGACTAGGTAGGCGTTTATTCTTTAGCGTTGGAACCCAACAAATCTATCTGAGAAAGGAAAGGGATGTGCCTCTCAATCCGATTGAGGAGAACATTTTGGAGTTGGATTTGACGCTGGATGAGTTGAAAAAAAATTCTTAGAGGTCTGTATCTGGTTTGGATGGACTAGGATAAATGGAAGCCATTTATCCCCCCCCCCTTCCATTTATCCCCCCCCCCCCCCCAATATTATTTATAATCCAATATAAATAAAGCACCTGTTGAAATTGTGTATATCTTCCTCGAGAGTTACCATGATCCTTGACCCAAGATTTCCATTCCTCCAAGTCCAAAACCGTTTTCTCAACCTAACACTTTAACTATGATTCCCAACTTGAAATCAACTGATGAACAAGGGGATGCATTTTAAGAGGGTATGCCTAAGCAGCTTCCCATTTCTTCCCAAAAATACCACAAGACCATCTAACCCTAGGTTGTAGAGATTGTGCTTTCCCAATGCCCTCGACCTTTACTTCGTCTCTGAGCCTAACCCCCCGTCCTACGTTCCTTTTGTGAGAGAAGGGTCAAGCCATAAGGTTGACTTGCAGACCACACGAGGGTGTGTTGAACCAAAAATTGAGAATCACAACACCAAGAGTCCAAGTTCCTGTTCGAGTCATCAACCAACTCATAGAGGGATAGACATGCACTAACACTTTACCAGGTTGAAAGTTATGTTAAAGAATGTAATCCCAACCACCTGCTAGGTGTCGAAACGATCAGTCCAAGTGTTCCAGTTTAGTTTCAGTTAGTCCAGTTTAGTTGAGTTTAACTCTAGTTATTTAATGCTGATGTTTCCAATGTAATCTTATTTAAGTAATTCGTAATATTGTGAAGAGCAATCCTCTGTTCCACTTCTTTTCAGTTTTTCAATTCTTGTCATGGTATTAGAGCTAGCTTGCATAAGCCTCCCCAGAGAGCAGCAACATAGCCAAGTTGGAGCAGTAGAGAGGAGAGGCGAGCATGCATAAGACTATTTGACAGAGCAGCAAAATTTTGAAGAAGACGCCTCCTGTGAAGTAGCAGCACAAGAAAGAAAAAGTGAGGCGAAGCCAGTGAAGGTGCTGGAAAAAGAAATAGAAGAAAGCCCGATTTTTTTTTGCTGCAATAATGCTCTGTTTTAAAATCTTCTTAGCGTTAGTCTTAACGCATTTCTTGTTAAGAATCTCACCGTTATAACGTAGGAGCCAAGAGCTAACAACTGTGTTAAGTTTCAATTACTTGCACGGATTTCAAGTGACGTGGGGGCTGAGTGGATCATCTGTGTTAAGCTACACATGGAACAAGGGTTCCATCACCTGGGTTAAGGTATCTTTTTTAGAAATCCAAATCCGGCATGGAGAAATTGCATTGAAGTTTTTTTTTAATATGGTTTACGAATATCCAATGAAGGTCAAACACATTCAAAGGATTTTAAAAAGTTAAATGCATGAAGCTATGAAAGCATTATCGTATTCAAAGGAATGGTTTTGAAAACGGCTCATAAATTAATGAAAGAAAGGCATGTTAAAAATGCATTAAAAAAAATATCACTTAACATATTTATTTAAAGGATTTTAAAAGCTTTATTTTAAGGTTTTTAAAAGGGAGCCAACACATTTTAAAAAAAATGGAAGTGTGAATAACAATATTTTTTTAAAGTTTTTTTTTTAAAGAAAAAAAACAAAGGCTTCAAGATATACTTAAAAAGGAAAGTGTGGAAGGAGAAGAAATTTGTTTTGGAGTTTAAAAAAAAAAAACTTAAAATTGTGAGTGTGAAAGTCTTGTAAAAGTGAATAATTGAATATGTAGAAATATATTTTTTTGAGGAAGATAATTTTTTAGAAATAAGGTATTTGATGCATATGTAGACTTGTTTGTTTGTGAAAGACAACCAAAGAGGTCATGGGAAAAGCGAAGAGGCTAAAGAGAAAATAGAAGATGTTCGATATCTTTCTAGATCTAGAAATAAAGAGGCAAAAAGATGCCTATGCGTTAAAATGCATAAAATAATCTGTCGATGACAACATTCTCCCTCTAATTTCAAATGTCAGGATAGCGAAGGAGGCATGGGGTAATCTTGAGAGATGTTTTGGTACAAGGGGGAGCATTGAAGTTGAAGATGAAGGTGGATTTGTAGCAGCAGATCTACATCGAGATGAAGAGTTTGTTGAATCCCATTGTGTTTAGTCACAGGTGGATGATGTCTGCGAAGAAAGTGAAGAAGTAGCAGAGAGAGAGCATGAAGATGCTTCTCAACCTCACTAGACACAACTATGGGTGGTCGATGATTTGATGATCCCAACAACACAACTTCTTGATGATGATTTTTTGATTCTAACAACAGAGCTTGCTGATGAATATTTGATGATTCCAGCAAAATAGCTTGTTGATGATGTTTTGATGAATCCAGCAACAGAGCTTGCTGACGAATATTTGATGAATGCAGAAACAAAGCTTGCGGATGATATGGTGATTCCAACAATAGATTTTGCTGATGATGACTTGTTGATTCCAGCAACACAACTTTCTGATGTAAATTTGATGGTTGATGTTAACTTTGATAATGAATTTTTGGCTAATGACGACTGGTTGCAGATGATGCAACAAAAACATTATATTGACATGATGTTATTTGTTGAGATAATCCCACTTAAAACAATGGAAGACAACATATTTGCAAAATTACAGGTTAGTGGAAAAGAGACAAAGACAGAGACAGAAACAAAGATCAAGGCAGTCTGCAAAGGGAAAGCAGAAACAGAGAAAGAAGTAGAGACAGAAGAAAAGAAATAAGTCTACAAAGGGAAAGCAGAAACATAGATAGATACATAAGAAGAAAAAGAAACACAACAGGAGAAAGCTCTCACAACAGAGCAGAAAGACCAGAACGAATGTCATTCTACAAATATTTTTAATTCTATCATTGATTTTCAGTGTGCAGGTACACAGAATGATTATGAAGATGATTTAAAGTTTATTGAAACATGGCTTGCAACACCATGTTTGGATGAGATATACATAGAATATGTAGATATGAATGTTGAAGATGACATGCATGATGAACATGTCAATAAAATTTTCATGCATTGGAGTTTTGAAGAAATAATATACTATTCTAATCTTATGTTGCAGCAGATGGATGATGAAAAGTGCACTACAGAAGACAATATGTGGCAGCAACCCACATACAAGTCAATTTTGGAAGAAGTCCAGGACATGGTTAGACAGTCTAGAACAATAAAAGACCTGCACCAGCAAATCAAGAAACTGAGGTTTGAAGGATACAACAAAGGAAAAACTTTGAAATGATTTAGAGGCTATAGAATTTGGAAAAAGAGAAGAAGAAAACTAAATCTAGTTAAAAGTCAATTTTTAAATTGTAATCCTTGCTGAGACATAGACTAGGAGGTATTTGAATTAAATTTTTATGTGGTTGTAATTAAAGGGGAGTGTTAAAGAATGTAATCCCAACCACCTGCTAGGTGTCGAAACCGTTAGTCGAAGTGTCCCAATTTAGTTTCAGTTAGTCCAGTTTAGTCGAGTTTAACTCCAGTCATTTAATGCTGATGTTTCCAATGTAATCTTATTTAAGTAATTCGTAATATTGTGAAGAGCAATCCTCTGCTCCAATTTTTTTCATTTTTTCAATTCTTTTCAAGTTATGTATCCTTGAAAATATCAGAAAAAATAATACATTATAATAGTAAGTAAGGGCCTCTGAAAACATAGTATACTCCATGTATTTTACCAAACCTCAACCCAACAAGCTGTTTTTGTTTGCCTTTGATGCCCAATAACCCTTTGAAATCGGGTTTTCTTGGCAGTCATGATGGTTCTTCTTAAAAATTACTCATGTCGCTTCAAGCATCTCATGTTTCATTAAGGAAAAAATTTGATAAAGATCCCATAAACCCATAACACTCGTTAAAGCCTTAACATTGTTTGCATAATGCAAAGCCATCAGAGAAAGAAGAGTACCATAATTCATAAAAAGGATATCAATGTGCACAGGTCGAGAATCAAAATTAACATTACTTGTCTCACAATCAACCCACTAACCCTCAAAAATTTCCAGTATCCTTAACTTAGAAACAATCATCTTAACTTTCAAATGACGACAGTTAACTAGAGTAGGGAACATGAATTTAGGACTAGAAAAGACACACCTACACCAAACACTTTCAAACTGGTATATGAGGATGCACAGAAACCATCGCTCCATAGCCACTGTTGGAACGTGGAGGAGACACTTAAACACAACATTCGACCAAACTCTCATGCTCGAGCCAAATCTCAGAGGCAGACTTACTAATTGAAACCCGCACTTCACAATACAACTGACAATGTTGATTGCCACCTTACACATGAAAGGAAATACATGAGGATCGTTGTCCAACCACCTTGCATTGTGCCTCATTATTACAGTCATTTCCTCAAACCCCTTAGAAACCACTACACCAACTCTCACCCCAATCACGGATTCTCATTTACAATTTTATATGAATACCAAGCAATTAATTTTCTTAGGTTATTATATTTTTGATATATTTTTAAACATTTATTTTTCATTAAAACAACCCTCACACATTTCGTTAATTATTATTTCACTTCTTATTTATATTGCACATGGATGGCTAATAACTAATATGTACAAATTGTTAATTTTTATGATAAATTTGAAGTAAAATGAAAACGTTTGTGGTAATTCGGTATATTTATATTTATAAGTTGAAAAGATTAATGTGAATTGAAATATTTAAAAAATATAATAATGTAGGTTATATATATATATATATATATATATATATATATATATATATATATATATGAGTTGAAATTTTAATTGAAATTTACTCACTTAATTGAATACTTAACTTATTTTTACTTATATTAAAAACCAATACTAAAACCTAATACCAATATTATAATTATATATTAATTGATATCAATACAATAATATTCATATATTATAATTATAACATAATAATATTAATTATTATAATTATAAGATAGTAGTCTTAAAAGCTAATTGTTATAATCATATATTAATTAGTATTAACTTTAAATTTTCACTATATATTAATATTAATATTAAATTTTTAGTAATGTTAAGGTGGTTGATATATTTTTATTAACCATATTTATTAATGTGGTTGTGGTAATTATATTTTAAGTTGAAAAAAAATGAAAATCAAATAAATTGTTTAGAATATATATATATATATATATATATATATATATATATATATATATATATATATATATATATATATATATATATATCCAAGTATTTATTTTTAATATTAATTTATAATTTGAATATAAAAACAAAAATTTAAATCATTTTAGCAAGTCTATCGAATAAAAAGAAAACTTAATTTATAAAATAATAATAAATAAATAAACCAACCAACAAATCAACCACCGTTATTTCTTTTTTATTTTATACGTGCATGAATAGTTCTCCCCTTATACTAACGATTATTTAAAAAATAAATGATGTATGGGCAGATCGTTGTATCGTATTTTTTTTTTTTTTAAAGTTTAACACATATTTTCCATTTTATATTAATAAAAAAGAAAACAAAAGGTTACACCAATAAAACTTGATGGCCTCAACCTGCCCAAAAGAAACTAGGGTTGTTGGCCACCTTAAAGAGTTATATGCCAACCAATACTGGAAAAGTTTAAAAGAAATTTTAAAAGGTATACTATCATATATGTCTAGTTTAATGTCTCTTACATACAATAAATTTAAAAATTAGATAATACCTGAAATACACATGGTCAAAAAACAGAAAAGAGAGGATCTAAATCATCCGAAGACTCAATTGGTGTCGTGTACTTAACCCTAGAATAGGGCATGTCCACTTGATGCATGCTTTACAGCTGTCGATCTAGGTTGCCCAAACGAACATTGCAAACGAACACTGCAAACGAACATTGCTATGGTGTTGTGCAAGGCAGATTTCTTGAATGTCTCTCCTTATCTCATTTAAAATGGAGGTAGCTTTTGGTTTCCCTCCAATTTCCTGGATGTTGATAATTGCATTAGCGAGTACACATTTTACTGTCCAATATGTATGAATAGATTGCTGGAAAAAATATAGTTTTCTCCTCGTGTTACCGAGGTCCTTTAAAAATTCCTTTTCTTCCTCTTGTATTTCCCCTTCCTCCTTAGAGTTGTCTCACTCCCATCGTGAGATAAGTGCTCAAACTTGCTCTAAGTGTATTGTATTTATTATTGCCATGTGATTTTGTGTTAATATATTTGTCCAACCTTAAAATTATCAAGGAAATTTTGAAATCAAAACTATTTATTGCTACTTCTTCTGCCTCTTTATAAATTAACTTGATCGATATTTATGTGGATACTTCAACTCTTCTGTATCACTTTCCATATCCCTATGTGAGTTTCTTATACATGAAATTTGCTTTATGTTATGTACATTCTGATTAATATAGTAAGGTAGCTTTTATATGAGAGATATTAATTGTCAATGTAAATCTAAATGAGAAACTCGAGTAGTGAAGAGTTTCTACTACTCGGGTGTGTGACTATATGTTTCTAGGATCGATAGGGAATTTTATAATGCATTGGACTGTATATTATTTTTCTCAACATAATAATGTTTTCCATAACACATCAAGTTGGTCACTGTTGAAAATTCTGAATAAACAAACACAGAGGAATGCATTCCCCTTTCAACACAGAGAATGCAAAAAATGTGGAAATAACAATTAAAAGACAGACAATGATATACAAAGGAGAGGAAATATTTTCAAATTTATTCAGATAATCTATAAATTCGATTCATTCCACTCTTAAAACATATGGGAATTACATTGGTTTTATACAAAATGGCTAAGTCCTGCAAATCAATACAATTTAATGCAGATTGGATGTTCAACAACCAAATCATCCTTCGGCTCTTGTTTGGTTGTTTATAAATGAAAATGCATACATAAACACATAATAGTAGACCTGAAGTTTTATTGGTTACACTTTTGTAAACACATCGCATCTGGAGCTCCATCGCAAATTTCTCATCAGCGATTTTAACATTTAGCTTGTGTGCTTACGAGAAAAACATAAGACTTGCAATGTGCGATGTGACATGGCACATATCACATCGCAATGTAAATACTTCAACTTGTGGGTGCTTATCTGTTGAACTCCTGAGCTTTTCATTGTGCACTTTTCACTACCCTCTTGAGCTTGACACATGCCCCTTTGCGATTGCATCGCATCGCAGATAACTTAACTTGCGGGTGGTTGGAAAAGGTAAATAAAAAACTTTACAAAGTGCGGGCTGCGAGCACACTAAAAGAGGTAAGTGAAAAATACAATTAAGGTAAAGAAACAAACCATAAATGTAATGCAGTAAGGTAGGTTGCGGATCCCACCAAATCGTATCGGCAAAATCTTAAGTTTGGCAAAGTGCTTAAGAGTTAAGAAATAGATGTTGTGTGTTGTGGTATGCGGGGAGTTAAACAGTGAAAGGTGCGATAAGGTGATAAAATGAAATAACGAAGGTTTTCATTGTTTGGTTAATGCGGTGAAGGTAAGTGGTGGGTCCCACTGATATTGCATCAATGGGGAAATAGCTTTGGAAAAAGGCTTAAGGGTAAAACGTAAAATTTACAGGTTGCAAAGCTGCGGGCAACGACAATTCAACGATGATGGTTTTATGAAATTAAACGCAGAGTGGGCTTGCGGTACTCTACTTCTAGATTTTGCATGAACGTCTTCGGATTTTAAAACAGAAGCTTCGTCCTTCCATGCACAAAAATTCAATTAAAGTTGTGGGTTGTTGCCACTTTATTCATGGTGGTGGTTGGAAGTATTTACAACACTCCCCCTTAATCACAACTTCCGCCATCAATCATTCCCAGATACTCTCTAAGAAAAAAAAAATTCTGTCCCAATGGGTTTGTGAGGATATCAACAAACTGTTCCTCTGACTTGCAATGTTGCAAAACAATTTCACCATTGTCAAATAATTCTCTTATGAAATGGTACTTGGCATCAATATGCTTTGTTATCTCGTGGAAAAAATAATTCTTTGACAATGAAATTGTTGAGTTGTTATCACAAAAGATTGTGGTTCCTTTTTCTTGTTCATAACATAAATCCCTCAACATCCTTTCCATCCAAATTTCTTGGAATGTTGTTGTTGTTGCTGCTACATATTTAGCTTCTGCTATTGATAATGAAACTATTGGTTGCTTCTTGGAAGCCCATGAAATGGCTCACGATCCCAAATGAAAAACATACCCTGATGTGCTCTTTCTGTCATCTACACTTCTAGTCCAATCACTACCAATGTCACCAATCAACTTAAAATTATCAGTTGCGGAGTATAGAACACCATACTCCTTTGTTCCATTCACATACCTCAAAATTCTCTTTCCTTCTTTCCAATGTGTCTCCTTGAGTGTCTCCATGAATCTAGATATCAAACTTACTACACACATTATATTAGGCCTAGTTACAGTCAGATACATTAGATTGCCAACCATTATCTTATACAATGTCGAATCTACATTCTTTCTGCAATATTCCTTGCTCAACTTCAACCCCGTGACAGTGGGAGTTGATGATGACTTGTTGTTCTACATATTGAACCTTTTTTAAAACATTTTCAACATAGTTTTCTTGGGAGATAAAAGTCCACTTTTATGTTTTCTTTACTTCTATGCCCAAACAATATCTTAACAAACCCAAGTCAGTCATTTCAAACTAACTCTTTATGACTACTTTGAAATTATCACTAAGAGAAATATCATCTCCTGTAAAAATCAAACCATATACATACAGAACAACAATAAGAATTTTACCGTCATTCTCTTTGATGTAGAGTGTGGGTTAACCATCACACTTTTCAAACCCATTGTTTATCAGATAAGCATCAATCCCACTATACCATGCTCTTGGTGCTTGCTTCAGCCCATAAAGAGCTTTCCTAAACTTACACACTTTGTGTTCTTGGCCTTCTATCTCATAGCCAGGGGTTTGTTAAACGTACAATTCCTCTTTCAACACTCCATTCAAGAATGCTGACTTCACATCCATTTGATAAAATTTACATTTTTTTTATGCTGTTATTGACAACAATGTCCGCACTGTCTCCATCCTTGAAAATAGTGCAAAGGTTTCCTCATAGTCTCTTCCTTGCTGCTGCTTATAGCCTTTGACAACTAGCCTTGCTTTGTGCCTTTCTATCTTGCCTTCAATGTTTCTCTTGGTCTTATAGACCCATTTCACTCCAATAACTTCTTTTCCCTGTGGGAGGTCCACTAACTCCCATGTGTCATTCTTTTCTATTGCTCTTATCTCTTCATTCATTGCTTCAATCCATTTTTACTATTTTACTGCTTATTCAAAATGGATTGGGTCATAAACATGACAAAATAAAGCAAATAAAGAATTCAAAACAACATTTTTATCAACTTCTTCTTGCTCATAAATTTCACTTAAATTTTTGAGTTTTGGTCTTCTTGCATTTGCTGAAGATATGCTTGGAGTTTCACTTGAACTCGAGGGAGTTGCTAATCCCCGTGGTGTGCTTGGAGTAGCACTTCATTGGTTTTGCAATGCTATTCTATTGCTTGCTTGCGATGTACACTATTGAGCTTGTGTAGGTTGAGGAGGAGCCACCGTTGAGGAATTATTTTCTGCAATCGATTCCTCTTTGTCTTCTGTGAAATACATGTCTTAACATTCACTGTCTTCTATAAAATTCCATCCCAAGATTATTCTTCTATGAATTGAACATCTCCGTCGATTATGAATTTCTTGGTTGATGGATTGTAGAGCTTGTAAGAATTGGATTCATCACTGTATCCAAAAAATATACACTTCTCCCCCTTGCTATCCAACTTCTTCCTTAACTGAAACGGGACATGTGCATCCAAACACTCTCATGTGAGTGACAACTTGCTTTTTCCACTCCATGCTTCTTCTAGAACTTTGTTCATAACATCTTTCGTTAGACATCTATTTAAAATATAAGCTGCACAATCGACAAATTCTGCCTAATACTCATTTGGAAAATGCTTTGCCTTCAACATAATTCTTACCATGTCCATGATGGTCCTATTATTTCTTTCTATAACACCATTTTACTGAGGTGTATACCTTGTGGTAAACTTCTTGTGTATTCCATACTCCCTGTAGAAACCTAGGTTGTCTTTGGAGATATATTCTCCACCTCTGTCAGTTCTCAATACTTTTATGTAGTGTCCACTTTGCTTCTCAACAAGAATATTGAAGTGGTAGAACTGTTCAAACACTTCTCTTTTCTGTTTTAGAAAGTAGACACATGTCTTCCTTGTGTAATAATCTATAAATGTCAAAACATAATGACTACCAGATAATGATGGCGTTTGCATTGGTCCACATAAATTTGAGTGGAAAATCTCCAAAGGTGCCTTTGCCCTTATACTCTTTTCTGCTGGAAATGATTCTCTGTGTTGTTTTCCCAATATTCAGCCTTCACATAGGCTGTCTTGTTTCTCTATGAGTGGTAATCCATTTACCATGCCTTTTCTATGCAACAAGTTCAAATCTCCAAAAATTAGATGTCCAAATCTCAAATGCCATTACTAGTTCTCATCGTTCACTTCTTATTGAAAGATTTCTTGTGTGACGGCTACTACAACAACTCTTTCCTTCAAGTCTGGTCTGATCTTGAGAGGAAACATTCTATTGCTTGTCATATGCACTTTTTCAATGAGTTGTCTACTTGGAGGTATATCCATGATTGTGCACACATCATTTTTGAAAAAGATATTGTAGCCTTTTTGCACGAGCTATCCAATTCTTAGAAGGTTACATTTCAGGCAAGGGACATAATAGACATCTGGAACAAACTTCTTCTCTCTCTTCTTTTTTAGTATTTTATCTTCCTTTTCCCATGACAGAGACCTCCCCGTTGTCACTTCAGATTTTACACTTTCATCTAGATTGGCAAACATTGCTATGTTTCCAGTCATATGGTTACTACATCCTGAATCTAAGAACCATACATATTTTTATTTTTCTTGTTCTACATTACAAGTTAAAAGCACATTACAATGGTTCTGATTTTCTTTTGTAAAAATTACACTTGGTTTATTACCCATGTCATTTTTATTATTTCTACATTCATTTGAATAATGGCCATAATTTTTGCAATAATGACATTAGACTTGAGATTTATCATACCTCTGTACTTGTGCTTGATTATGGCTTGAGCATTGGTTTGGATTCTGATTATTTCCCCTTCGAATTTTGTTTGCAGGGATGCTTCTTCCACCTTTGTTGGAGCTTCTTTCTCTTCCTCGGTAGTTTGATCTTCCTCGAACTCTACCTTGACCAAAACACATTTGTGTCTTAAATACATTCTCCAATGAGGAGTTTGTTGCTCTGTTCAGTCTAATATGCTGATTAGACATCATTGATGCATGAAGCTCATCCATTGAAAGATGTGAGAGATCCTTTGTCTCTTATATGACCACTACTATGGCATCAAACCTTTATGGTAGACTTCTTAAAAATTCTCCACTATTCTCCTTTCTTCAAGTGTCTCTCCATGAGACCTGATTTGGGTAACCAAGCCAATCACATGTGTGAAGAATGAGTCTATGTTATTAGACTCTTTCATACAAAGAGTTTCAAAATCTCTTCTCAGCATTTGAAGTTTTGTTGTCTTCACCTTTGCCATGCCTTGATAGGCTGTCTGGAGGGTATCCCATGCCTCCCTAGACTTTGTTGCTGCTGCAATCCTTGGGAAAATACTCTCATGTACTGCTTCGAAAATCTAGAAGAGGGATTTGGAGTCCTCTTTCTTATTTTCTCTCAAAAAATCTCTGTGTGCTTCTGTCAAAGCATTATATGCTCCTGCATCTGCTGGTTCTTGGAAACCATTTTCCACCAACTTCCAAATATCTTGTGAGGAGAACAGGACCTTCATTGTAATAGCCCAATAATCATAATTATTTCCATTGAACTATGGTAGTTAGGGATTTGTCAGACTTGTGCCTGTTGCTGCCATCTTGACTATGTAAACAATCATTCTCACTAGTGGAGAATCAACTTCTCAAAAGAATATTTTAGCTTTTTCAGTAAGGACTCATTCTTTCACTGAGAGCTTAGAATTGCTCTGATACCATGTTGGAAATTTTGAATGAATAAAACACAGAGGAATGTGTTCCCCTTTCAACACAGATAATGCACAAAATGTGGAAATAACAATTCACAGACAGACAACAATTTACAAAGGAGAGGAAATCTTTTCAATTTTATTCAACTCTTCTCTAAAATCGATTCACTCCACTCTTAAAACATATGGAAATTACATTGGTTTTATATAAAGTGGTCGATGCCTGCAAATCAATACAATTCAATGCAGATCGGACGTTCAACAACCAAATCATCCTTCGGCTCTTGTTCGACTGTTTATATATGAAAAAGCGTATAGAAACACATAACAACGGATCTGAATTTTTATTGGTTCCTCTTCTGAAAACACATTGTGTCTAGAGCTCCATCGCAAATCACTCATCGGTGATTTTAACATTTAGCCTAGGCACTTACGAGAAAAACATAAGACTTGCGATGTGCAATGTGATGTGGCACATATCACATCGCAATGTAAATACTTTAACTTGCGGGCACTTGTTCGTTGAAATCCTGAGCTTTGTGATCTACGCTTTGTGCTACCCTCCTGAGCTTGACACATGCCACTTTGTGATTGCATTGCATCGTAGATAACTTAACTTGCGGGTGGCTGGAAAATGTAAATAAAAAACTTTGCGAAGTGCAGGCTGCTGGCGCGCTAAAAGCGTTAAGTGTGAAATACAAAAAAGGTAAGGAAATAAAGAGGAAATGTAATGTGGTAAGGTAGGTTGCAGGTCCCACCAAATCGCATTGGAAAAATCTTAAGTTTGGCGAAGTGCTATATGTTGCAGGCTCCGATATGTGGGGAGTTAAACATCAAATGGTGTGATAAGGTGATAAAACGAAATAACGAAAGTTTGCATGGTTTGGTTAATGTGGTGAAGGTAAGTGGTGGGTCTCATCGATATCACATCAGTGGAGAAATAACTTTGGTGAAAGGTTTAAGTTTAAAACATAAAAATTTGTAGGTTGCGAAGCTGCTGGCAACGACAACTCAACGACGATGGTTTTATGAAATTAAATGCAAAGTGAGCTCACGATACTCTGCTTCTAGATTTTGTGTGAACGCCTTCAGATTTGAAACTGAAGCTTTGTCCTTCCCTCCACAAAAATTCAATTGAAGTTGTGAATTACTACGAATTTATTCATGGCAGTGTTTGAAAGTATTTCCAACAATGGCGTTTCCTATTGTTTACACCACTCATTTCAATGTCAAATACCGACCAAGCATAAACGCACTTCAATCTCAATCCACGTGGAAAGCCCTAGTTATTTCAAATTTAAAAGATTTTCCTTTTCAATCAACTACCGCACGAATTTCCTTTTCATAATTAATTCATATTTATTAAGAGATTGTTGTTTAGTAACGTATGGTATGGTATGGAATCGGGTTGCTTACCTTAAATTGCACCCAACAATCGTAATCTTCAAAAGTTGAATCGAATCCGGTGGTTTTAATGGGTAACAGCAGTCCATGGATTATGGATAGTTTTCATTTTTCTAATACAATAAATATCACACTTTTTTAATTCAACTTTACGACAGGTTGCTGGACGTCACCTTGACGAGGTGTGGGAGAACATGCACGTCAGATCCCACTCGAATGCTTTGGCCAAGAATTCGAGGAACCAAGCGAAGAGCGTTAAAGATGGGAATTGGGCATTGTCTATTTTGTTCGAAGTTTTTTTGGCCAGGAATTTGTTTAAACAAATTTTATTTTCTTAAATATGTTTTTGGATTTAAAATTTTTAAAATTATTACAATTTAAATTTGTAATTCTAACCATTTTTTTAAACATTTTAAATAAATCTAACTTAAAAATACACTAACAAAACTTTCAATCTATATAGCAATAAACCACTACTTAAACATGTAATATGAAATATATTTAGATTTGAATTTAGTAATATAACTCTTTATTGCACCGAGAGGCACATTCTACAGCCCAGTATGACCCCGATGTGTAAGTATATCGGAAGCCAAAAAAAATGTCGGCTTGAACAATAACTTACATAAACATATAAATAAACAATTAAAAATTCATTAAAAATAAATTTAAACTATATAAACTTAAAATATGAAGAGGATTACTAACACTCAAAAAAGTGATATGGTAAATAAATAAAATATGGTAAATACGTAAAAATATAAATAAACCATAAGTATGGTGAATAAATAAAACCTTTTTTTATATTACTCAGGAGGTATGGTAAATAAATAAAACTGATTTTTATATTTCCTCAATAAACCACTTTATATTGACAAAAACTCAAAAAAAGGTTTTATTTAGGTGAAGCCTATGGGAAAAATTATTAATAATACTATGGGACAAATACCATGGGACAAATTATTAATAATACCATGGGACAAATACCATTGGCCAAATAACATATTTATAAAATATGTATGGTAAATAAATAAATATAAAAGAGATATAAAGAGATAAGGTAAATAAATAAAAATATATCAAATACAATTAGAAATCAACATCTAATTATATATGAAGTATAAGGGTCAAATACCATGGACCAAATTATTATTAATACCATGCAAAAAAAAACATTATTAACCCTAAAATTAATATTACAATATTAATATTATTAAATTTAATATGTTTAGATTAATACAATATTAAATTTATTATATTGTAATATATATTAATATATCATGATATATGATAGAGGTGGAGAAATAGGGGGAGTGACAAGGGAGATATGGATATAAATTGAACGAGAGGGGAGCAGAGGAATGAAGAGATAGAGAGGGAGAAGAGTGAGAGAGTTAGAGAAGGGTAAGAGAGGGATAGGGAGACATAAAGATGGAGGTGGGAGAGAGATAAGGAGAGAGTACTGGAGGGTAGGGAGTGAAAGAGAAATAAATAAGGGGGAAGGGAGAGGGAGGTAGGAGAGAAAGGGAGAGCGAAAGGATGCGAGGAGGAGGAGAGAAGGAGGGATAGAGATATGGAGTTGGAGGAAGAGTGAGGAAAGGAAGAAGAAGTACATAGAGAGGGAGTGACAAGGGAGAAATGGAGAGAGAGTGTGTATGCTTATGGGGGAGATAAAGATATATAGGAGTGATGGACACAAGGGGGGAGAGAAGGAGAAAAGGGAAGTGATGGAGACAAGGGGGGAGAGAAGGATAAAGGAAGAGAAACAGTAAGATAGTTGGAGATTGAGATAGAGTGATGGGGGAAGAGAGAGGATTGGAGGACAAAGAGAGAGAGAGAAAGAAAGAGAGTTGGGGGTTCAAATAGAAGGAGGAGAGTGACGAATGATGAGAGAGAGAAAGAGAGTGATGGGGGAAGAGAGGATTGTAGAGGAGAGAGAGAGAGAGAGAAAGAGAGAGAGAGAGAGATGGGGGAAGATAAAGGGAGGTAGGAGATAAAGGGAGAGAGAGGAAGGAAAAGAGAGGGGAATTTAAATAGAGGAGGAGAGAAGGGGGGAGAGAGGGAGGGATAGAAATATAGATTTGGAGGGGGAGAGAAGGATGGATTGAGATATGGAGAGAGAGAGAGAGAGATGGGGGAAGAGAAAGGGAGGTAGGAGATAAAGGGAGATAGAGGAAGGAAAAGAGAGGGGACTTGAAAGAGAGGAGAAGAGAGGGGAGGAGAAAGAGAGGGATAGAAATATGGGTTTGGAGAGGAAGAGAGGGGGGGATTGAGAGATGGAGCTAGATGAGGAGAGAGTGATGGAAGAAGAAATACATAGAGAGTGAGTAGTGGATAGAGAGGGGGAGTGACAAGGGAGATATGAAGAGGGAGTGTGTATGGTTTGGGGTGAGATAAAGAGAAAAATAAGGGGATATGGAGAGAAGGGAGAGAAGGAGAGAGAGAGATGAATATGGTAACAAAGTTGGAAGGTGAAGATAGAGAGAGAGAGAGGGGGCGAGAGAAAGGAAGAGAGAGAGTGAAGAGAGGTAGGGAAAGAGATATGAAGATGGAGAGGGAGAGAGGAGGAGGTAAGAATAAAGACATAGAGGGTGAAAGATGGAGAGAGAGAGAGAGGGAGTGAGAAAGAAGATGGAGAGAGAGGGAGAAAAGGTAGCAGGAAGGAGGAGAGATAGAAGCGAGAGAGAGGGAGTGAAGGGGAAAAGAGAGAGAGAGAGAGAGGGGAGGAGGAGGGAGTGATAGATAGATAGATAGATAGATTGGAGAAAAAGAGTTTATGTTTTGGAGTTAAAATAGAGAGATAGAGTGAGATATAAATATATATGTAAGTTGAAGAGAAAAAAAGATAGATGGAGAGAAGGAGGTAGGGACAAGGAAATTGACAGATATGGAGTGAGAGGGAGTGTGTGTTTGGTGGGGTGAGATAAAGAGAAAAATAAGAGATGGAGGGATATATATATATATATATATGTATATATATATATATATATATATATATATATATATAGATATGGGGGAGAGAGGGAAGAAGATTTATTTCCGTAGATGCATTGATTTCAGTGTAGATGGTGATTTCTAATCTTATTTGATTTCTTGCACTAGATGAATTGATTTTGGTGTAGATGTTGATTTCTAATGATATTTGATTACTTACACTAGATGGATTTATTTTAATGTACATGATTTCTAATCCTATTTGATTTCTTGCACTAAATGCATTAATTTCAGTGTAGATGATGATTTCTAATCCTATTTGACTGATTTCACTAGATGCATTAATTTTAATGTAGATTTTGATTTTTGGTTATATTTGATTTATTTTACTGAGATGAATTGATTTCAATGTAG
The DNA here is from genome assembly GCA_034641835.2 of Pinus albicaulis. Taxonomy (NCBI): domain Eukaryota; kingdom Viridiplantae; phylum Streptophyta; class Pinopsida; order Pinales; family Pinaceae; genus Pinus; species Pinus albicaulis. The sequence continues at coordinate 570,428,970 of CM076574.1, forward strand.
ATTATTTTTAATCCTATTTGATTTCTAATGCATTGATTTCAGTGTAGATGGTGATTTCTAATCCTATTTGATTTCTTTCACTAAATGCTTTGATTTCAGTGTAGATGGTGATTTCTAATCTTATTTGATTGCTTGCACTAGATGCATTAATTTCAAAGTAGATGTTTATTTATAATTATATTTGATTGCTTGCACTAAATGAATTGATTTAAATGTAGATTATTTAACTAAATGCATTGATTTAAATGTAGATGATTTATAATCCTATTTGATTGATTGCACTAAATGCATTTATTTCAGAGTAGATGGTGATTTTTAGTCCTATTTGATTGCTTTCACTAGATGCATTTATTTCAGCGTAGATGTTGGTTTTAAATCCTATTTTCCTACTTGCACTAGACTCATTTATTTGAGTGTAGATGTTGATTTCTAATCATATTTGATTACTTGAATTAGATGCATTGATTTTAGTGTAGATGTTGTTTTCTATTATTATTTGATTTCTTGCATTAGTTGCATTGATTTCAGTTTATATGTTGATTTCTAATTTGATGTAATTGGATGTATGATGGTACATTAATTTTAAAGTCATTGGATTAATAGTGTGTGTGCAATGATTTCAGTGTAAGTACAAAAAATTATTGACAATGTACATTATTTTTGTGTTATAGTAATTCAACCTATTAATATTGGAGAGCAAGAGAGACAAGGTATGATGTTTACTACTCGAGCTAAATATTTAAATGGTTTACAATTCCAACTGTCCTTTTCAAATAACCAATATGAAAATATGACAAAACTAACATGGGTGAAAATAAGAATAGTAGAAGAAAATAGTTTGAAATCGATCATAATGAAGACTATTCGTAATTGACTACATTCTTATTATCCACAGTTTCTATCATTCAATATTATTACATTGTCACTTTGGATTCGAAATTTTATTTCATCATTAAAGTTATTTTACAGTATTTATCATCTCAACAAACTGAGGTAACTAATAAAATTTAAAATTAAAATGACTCAATAAATCTCATACATATTTAACATATTTAAAAGGTTATGTTAATATTAGATGTATTTACATATTATTGATAAAATTAAGCATATGTTGCTGATATTATTGATATATTTTCCTTGGTCGCACACAATTGAAACTAGCCTAGATCCATTTTAAGTCCGGATCTATCAAGCGCCGAGAGGGATCAAATCTCTCGAGGTGAAAACCTTTCCTCAAGTTTTGCACTCAAAAAAGAGGTTTTCACCTTGAGATATTTGATCCCTCTCGGCACTTGATAGATCCGGAGTTAAGATGGATCTAGGCTGGGTATTATATAAAATAAATTATCAAATATATAAATAAATTAGTATGTTAAAAGACCCTAAAACACTAAAATTTTACAAACTAAAAAAATTCTTCTACTAAGATTAACCAAATGAACCCTAACCGCAAAACATCTTCCTTAGATAGAGGAGGTTCTTATCACTGTGTGGAATCATCTCTTCCAACAGTGCATTATCGTGAGATCCTCGGGTTGTCACAATTTTTATATTCGATTTTATATATAATACAAATTTTGGGCACGCCCCGGATGGTCATCCTTATTATACATCATCTCGAAGCTGTATTCGTTGAAAGTTGGAGTCAATAAGGTTATTATATTTCTATGGATTATGGCATTTTGTGGTCGAGTTCCAGCTGCTCTGTACATTGACTTGTTATCTCTTGTTAAACAAAAAAAAAAAGATACACGAGGCAGCTCAGAACTTGACGGTACCAGTTGTCGTCATCGCAAATATTCGTATTTGTTCATTCCATTTGAATTCCATCCAAGGTATGGAATCTGGAAGGCGTGCATTTTTTATTTTCAAAGTACAGATAAGCGTTCAACACTCGCAGTAATATTAACATATTAACGTGTAACAATTCTTTGTTTCGTTCATTTTTAATTAACATTAGTATAGATCTATATTAATAATGGATTTAATAAAGGTAGAGGACTATATTTTTTTTTAGGTACATGGATAAAGTATGGTTGAGAGGACACATATATTTCACATAAAGGTGTATGTGTCAACACATAGTGTTATTTTTAGATTACTCTAATATATAGAGTTTGTGATATCTAATTTATTCCAAAGTTAGAAAGAGAGGTTGAGAGATTTTCTCAACCTTTTCAAATATAAGATGTAAGAATTAATTCCAACATCTCCTCTTCATGCTTACATTACATAAATTTATTGAAATTTCTCATAAACAATAGAAAACACAAAACACAATCAGTCTTTAACCCATTTACAACTTATCAATATAGGCTCCATCAAGTTGCCTCATAACCCTCATAAATGTGTAGTTGCAAGTTGGATTCCTGATTTCGACTCATGAACTCCCGAATCAAGGACCTCCCGAAGTCAATTACCAGACAATGACCCAAGCTGTTGCATAACCTCATTAGAAGACAACTACACATCTTCAACGAATGAGGGATCCTTCCCTAGATCCGTAATTTCCATACTATTTGTACAACGATCCATGTTGAGCATGAATTGTAGCTATTCTAAAAGAGTTTAAGAGGTTCAAATTCTTCATTGAATTCATCATCATAATTTGATGGATATTCATCTGTGGCTATATTTGTTGATTCTTTCCCTTTTAACAATTACTAGGAAGACTTCTAGAATTCCACGTTGTATGACCAATTTTCTTGTAATAGTAGCATTCAATTTCACCTTTGTTTGCATTTTTATTTCTCATCATCATATTTGTAAACAATGCATTTTCTATTGGAGACTTATCTTCTGTATTCTTTAGTTGTAGTCTCTTTTATTTTGTCAGAAGTGCTGCAATTGTCTCATGCAATGCTTGTGAAGACATTTGACTCAAAGCGAAGACAACATTATGATAACTTGAAGGAAGATTACTTAGTAATATTTCTTAAACATCTTCATCCTCCACCTTCGCCCCTGCTTCAACTAATTGTCTTAAAAGAGACATTAAATTATTTACATGACTAGACATAAATGTCTTTTCATTTTCAGTCTAAATAATTGCAACTCATGGAAAATTTTGCATTTGTAGCTTTTACACCAAATAATTGAGCCAAATGTTCCCATACTTCCTTTGATGGTCTAATGAGATCTACAAGATGTAATTGCGAATCTGAAAGAGAAAGTCCAATAATGGACCTAGCTTTGTCATCTCTATTTTTCCATTCAATTAATTGTTTAGCTTCTGTAGGTGCTACTTCTAAACCATTCACTATGCCCTGCAAATTTTTCTTCATTAATTGCATTTGTATTTTTACTTTCCATGAGGGAAAATTTAGGCCACTAAATTTTTCTAAAACCATGAATTCCATGATTAAATAAGAAATTGAAAAAGAGACAGATAACATTATTTTTTTTTAAGAAATTCAGTTTCCCCTATAAAACTGAAAATGCTTCAACTCCTAGTTCAACTCCTTGCTCGACATTACTACAAGGAAAATATCCTCTAGAGGAGGTTATAAAGGAGGTTTCTAGTGTTTTAAAATTGGTCAAAATTGTCAAAAAAAAAATTTCTACAACATCCGTTTTTTGTAACAGAGGTTTTGACAGAGCTTCTAACGAAACTCAACTAAAAAAAATTGGGCGGCCAGAGGTTTTTATGGTGTTTTTCTCATCGGTGTGTGCATCATGTGTAAACGCACCAATGTGTTTTAACCTATACACACCAATACTGTAAATATACCAAGCATCGGGATGGAAAACCACTTTCGGAAGCCTCTGAGCGTTTAGCAACGTCCTGGTGCGTGTCACGCACAAATACGCACCGGGCAGATAAAAAGTGCATGCACTGGCGCCGTTAAGATGTAAAAATGCATCGGGCCATTAAGGTGTTAAAACGTACTAGGCCATTAAGTTTTAAAAATGAACCAGTGCGTTAAAGGAAAACCATACTGGTGCATGCAACGCCTATCCACCTGCCCAAGTGGTAGTCATCAATAAAGCGAACCAAGTACTTTAATTGGTATTGGTATTTGGTGCAGTGCCCATAGGTTGTAGAAATGTATCGGTGCGTAATATCATACAAACACACCATTGTGCAGTAACTAACCTGCACCAATGTTCATTTTCTATTTTTTAGAAACATCAACCTGTGACATTGCAATTATTGTGATTTTTTAAAATTCATTATTCATCAAAAGTCGACACATATCTTATAACAATAATCATATCAGTTAAATTTTTATTAGTGCATTTGAATGTGATGTTTGGATGAATTTTTTATATCATATCATCATATTTCACATCTCTTCATTATAATATTTAATCAGTGGTGTGACATATCATAGCGACAATGAGGAACACAATATAATAAATTAAAACGTATTTTATTATACACACACACACACACACACACACACACACACACACACACACACACATATGAATAAGACATTAATTTTCATACAAAATGGGACAATTATTGGTATCCCTTTGTCTTTCAATTGGGATGCTATGTCCATTAGATTAAAAAAAATGTCTGATTTCACACAAAAATATTTCAAAAAATACAACGCCTTGCTTTGATATCCAAACATATTGATCATCATTCTTCTCTGGAACTATTGTTACTACTCGAGCTACTTCCACGACTTGGGTTATTTGGAGGAATGTTTTGTTCATTGTGTTGATTGTTTTATTCTTCTTCAATTTCCATCTGCAAACATAAAAATAAAGTGTAATGAGTGTATATACATTGGTGAGAATAATAAAAATTTCAATATTAAATAATATACATCAATGTAAATAAAAAATAAATGTACCATAGCAATAATTGACTCGTGAACTATACACATTATTTCAAAACCAAATTTCGTGCCATCTTTCAACAATTAATTTGTTGGCGCAGTTCCATACTTTGTTTCCTGCAAGTTTTATACCCCATAAGAAATCATAAATTTAATATAAAATATTATTTTGTTCTATTTATTATGGAAGAAACTAAGTAAAACAAGATAGAGTCTTACAAATTCCACAATTAATTTCTGATATGCCAAGACATACTGACAAACCATATTTAACCCAATGTCAATCAATTCTTTTGATGATTCTTCTTTGTATGTTAGCACTTGTTTGAAGACATTCAATGATGATTGTTATAAAACAACTTAAAATATACAAAAATGAAATCTAGTTTAGTTGTTATAATGAAGTAAAAATTGCTCACAAACATAGATGTCAACCATTTTCTTCCTTTTCGTCCTTTTTTATGTGCTGAATGGGTTCCATTTTCTTTTCTTTTCTGCAAGAAATTACTTGAAAATTCATATTTAATGCTAAATTATTTATTTATTGTACCTAATTGAAAAATTCAATGATTACATACTACATTTGAAGCGGGTTGTTGTTGATATGACTTGTGTGATGCAATTATGTCCATTTCTTTAATCATCTATTTTCACACCTTTTTGGACATTCCTACTTGCATATTTATGATATCAGCTCATTCATCCTTTGAGATTTTCATAATTTTCCTAAAAATGTAACATGAAAATAAACTATCTAATTTTTATATTGATATATGAAAACTAAATAAACAAAAGTGATATTTATAAATGATTTCTTTGTAGAAATGTATACATATAATTCTAGAAAAAAGATTTAAAGGAATATTACTTTTTCAATCATTCTTTTTTGTTGTTGTACATTTTTTTGATTAAAATTCTCACATCTCTCATTGACCAATTCTCTGGAAACTCTTCCTATAGTTTAAATAAAATTTGGTTCTTGGAATCATTAGATTGATTTTTGTATTGAAAGCGTAAAGAACGTATTATAAATGCATTGCCAATAGATTAGAAACACCGTACGGTGCTCTTTTCCAGCAAGGATACCCAATGCGTTATCTTAATACCGGAGCACCGATTAACATAAACATAAATTAATAAAAAACTATTTTTATCAAACTATGTTTTTTGTCAATACTCGGTTGGTGCGCTATACTACAATCGCGCACCGGTGCGTTATTTTAAATAGTCTGCACCGATTAACAAAATTTGTTTTTTTTTTTTAAATCATGCAAGGACCAACAGGGATTGGGATCCGACTCCACAAGTGGTCTCGTGAGTTTGATTTCATACACCTATATATATATAGTAATACAAACCCTATAAATCTAAAATGAAAAGTCTTAATTTTGAAGTCACATAAAGAAGAAGAAGCAAGAGTTTAACCTAAGAATGGATTTTGTTGTTTTTTTTTCTGATTTTAATTAAATGCAAATATGAATAGAGATTGTAAATGATTTTATTAGTAAAATGCATAGTAAAATATAAAATTTTTACTATGCATGTCTTAAATCTAATAGAAACTGTAAAAAAAATAATTATTGTAGTAAAATTTAACAATTTTACTATACTACAGGGTTTTTGTGTGAATCACCAGATGTTTCAAACTGTAATTCTCTAAATAGTGTTGATGCTCGAAAGTATTTTATGCTCTACAATGCTCTCGTTCTCTCTTGCTCCACGCATTTCTCTCGTGAAAATCCCTCCCTAACATTTTTGAAAAAATAATGAAATAATGAATAGATTTTACTATTTAATTTTTTTTTTTTTAAGAAAATAGATTTCCAAAAATCATTTGCCGCTCATTTTTCAATTACCATTTACCATTTTCCACTCATTTTTCAATTTACCATTTGCCGCTCATTTTTCAATTTACCATTTTTTTTTCTGATATTCAGTGAGTTTATTAACTAATATCACCTATGCATCCCATAATAAAACTACACCAGTGTGTTTAACATTATATTAGCATCGATAACAATAAATCCTTTTTTAAGGCACTGAAATTAATTTTAGGAATGTACACAAAACTTTATTGTTGATTTTGCTCAAATGTAGGTAGAAAAACTCATAATTATATTAAATAGAAAATTCTTCAAAATACAGGTCATTCCATAATATTTATCGAAGTCCATTGCGGAGTTATCTCTATCCATCTCCAAAAGTAATTACTTTAGATTTTATTTATATTTTCATTATCTAATTGAATTTATTTATTTTTATCCATGTCAATCAATTGAATAAAATTAATGTATACAAATTTCCAAATTCATGCAGATTTAGAATCGATTTTGGATGCACAAAATATTCAAACAGTTCCAGAACGTCGAAAGCTCTTACCAGGAGCAACATACTGCAAGGTGAGGTTGGTAAATGAAAATGGACAACTTCTTCATCCTACAAATTGTAACATGCCATCTTCTAGCCACTATCCTGGGACAATGATGGTAATAATAATTGTTTAGTATAATGTAATTATTTCAACGTCAAACCAATTAATCATGTGATAACGTGCTTACCAATTGATATCATTGATTTTTTCCTTATTAATCATGTGATAACGTGCTTAAATTATTAGGATTCCAGTGATGATGACTGTCCTACATACCATATTCCATTGCGGCCCATCTTCAGTGATAATGTATGGCTCTATCTATTTGTTTTTCCTGTAAATGAATATACAATGTATCTATGGTCAAATACATTGTATGGCAACTTATTATGTAAGCGAGCAATGTTTCTTAGCGTTTTTCACATAATAATTAGACCCCTATGTTTAATTATGTTGTTTACACCTGTAGATGCAAAGTTTGTGACATGTTTGATAAAATTCCTGTCATGGATTAGTGGATTCATATGAGTTTCTGATGATGTGATTTCTTCCATGTATTTGTTTTAATGTTATTTATCCTATCTTGAAATTACAAAATGTTTTAGGAAGTGACATTTGTTCAAGGGCTGAAAATGTGGCACAAATTCCAAAGCTGCAGGCACATAATTGATTGTTTGGGGCCCTGCCTGCTACCTTTCCAAGGCTAGCCCATGTCTAGAGGTCTATAGTTGCTCCCTTGCCTTGATATGCTTGTGGATAAGGTTTAAGAGGGTAAAAATTCGGTCCCCTTTCAGGTTTCAAGGGTCTGGGAGGGTGGTTTACCTCCTAGAGGTGTTGTTGATGTTGTGTAAGGTGTGTTTGTCGTGTTTTCGTCAGTTCTACTTACTTAAGGTAAACTAGGAGGTTGAATCTCATTTTAGTAGCCTTTTTTCACATGTTTACCCAAGTTGGTAAGTTACATGGGTAGATGTGGGAATAATGTGTTATAATCTTAAAATGTTGTATTGTGTTGTTCTTCTTTAGATCCAATGTGTTCAGTTTATATGTGTTCTTTTCCTTTCCTTTTCCGACTTTGTTTTCTCTCAAAATACATATTACTCAACTTTTTTTCATTTGTACTATTAATATATTAATGTATTTAGATTAGTGTATTTATTCTTTACAATTTATTAATTTTTTTATAATATATTAATATAAATGTGTTGTTATTAACGTGTTGATGATTTATCATGTTTTAATCATTTATAATGTATTATTATTAATGTATTGATATTGATGTATTGATATTAATGTTTTGCATTGATGTATTAATGGTTTGCAATATGGTTTTTATATTGATTGTGGTTTATGTTTATCATTGCTATTATTTTTTACTATTGCATTATTTACGTTTATAATATTGATGCTAGGGTTTTAGGTCTTAAGGGGTTTAAAATATTTAATATGACATATATTATTTCATTTCTAAAACCAACCATCATGAGCTTGTATCAAACGTTGTGTTATAACCAATATTGTCTTAATATGAAAACCATAATCAACCATGGTGAATCATGGTCAACCATGGTCCAATGTCTCATTGTAACAAAGATTGTCTGAATATGAAAATCAATGACGATTAAGCATGGTCGTTGATGTTTATTTTTTGGTTTATAATATCAATCTGTTGGGGTTAACATTATTCCCTTGGGTTTATAATTTATTTGTTTTTTTAGTATTTATTCATTGGGTATATTACTGTCTTGGGTTTATAATACCAATCCCTTATGTTTATTTATCCAATGGTTCATATTCCTATGGTTTATAATATTAATCATTGGGTGCAATATAAATCCCTTGGGTTTATAATAATGGTCAACCCTTGTGTTTATAGATCATTTGGGGTTAAAATGATAGTTGCAGTATCAATTTCTCATGTTTATTTATCTGAGGGTTCATATTCCTATCATATAATATTATTAATAGGGTTTATAATATTAATCCTACTGTTTGATATAAATCTAATGTGTTTATAGTATTGGTCACCCATGGCCAACCATGGTCTAATCTCAGATTTTTACAATGATTGTCTCAGTATAAAAATGCACCATTGTGAACCATGGTCAACCATGGATCAATGTCGCATTGTAACAAATATTGTCTCAATATAAATATCAACCATGTTCCAATGTCGCATTATGAAAAAGATTGCCTCAATATGAAATCAACCATGTTCAACTATTCTCAATCATGGTCAACCATGGTCAAATGTCACATTGTGACAAAGTTTGTCTCAATATGAAAATTAATCATAGTCATCCTTGGTCTAACGTCAAATTGTGATAAAAATTGTATCAATGTTTAAATCAACCATGGTGGACCATGGTCAACCATGTTTATTTCATGGTTTATAGTATTTATCTAAGGATTTATATACCTAGGGTTTATAATATTAATCCTTTAGGTTTAATATTATTTCCTTGGGTTTATAAACTCTTGGTCTTTTAGTATTAATCCCTTACTATTTTTGTGGGTTCATAATATCAATATGTTAGGTTTCTTTATCTAAGGGTTCATATTACTAGGGTATACAATTATTCATAGGTTTTATAATATTAACACATGGGTTTATATAAATCCATTTTGTTTATAATCATGTTCAACCATGGTTGACTATGGTTCAACATCACATTATGACAAATATTTTGTCAAAATAAAAACCAGCCATAGTGGAACATCACATTGCGACAAAGGTTGTCTCAATCTGAAAAGGGCCATGGTCAACTATATTTATTTTAGGGTTTAAATAATATTTATCTTAGAGTTTATATAAATTGAGTTTATAATATTAATCCCTTGGATTTAATAATTTTCCCCTGGGTTTATAATATCTTGGGTTAATAATTTAATTCGTCGGGTTTAATATAAATTCATTGGTTTTTTAATCATGGTCAACCATGGTCCAATGCCAAATTGTGACTAAGATTTTCTCAATATGAAAATAAAACATGATCCAATGTCACATTGTGACAAGTATTATGTCGATTTGAAAATTAATCATGCTCAACAATGGTCAACTGATGTAGGAGCATCCTGTACAAATGTCATTAGTTATTTGGGAGAATTAGGAGGTCTTATGAGTTGGTTATATAAGTGTAATTTTAAATATTTTGAGTGATTTAGAATAGGATTTAATTGAAATTGTGAGCATAATTGTAAATTTTATCGAATGTTGGATAACACGAGGGAATTAGGACAATTGAGAGCTCATAGGGATTGATAGATTTGGAAATCTAAAATTAGGAATTATTTCATGATTTATGGGATTGAGAGGATTATTAGGGGTTAGTTGAAATTTCTAAGGATCTGAACTAGAATTGGTTCACAGAACTTTATTTTTAATATAATTGTAAAGCCTCAAAGACATGGAGGGGAACGAGAGTTAGAGATAGTGTTTAATAATTAGAGGAAATAGAGGGCAGAAAATGGATGTTATCAGACCGAGAGGGTCAGACTCTGTAATTTATGTTTAATTAGAAATTGATTGAAGTGTGGTGTGAAAGATCTCCTTCCTAGTGCAGAAATTCCTTCATAACTTATATATCAGAGTCCAACCGTAATCTGGTATCATTCTTTTGTTCATATGGTTTTATTTAGTGAAATAAGTTTAAACGTTATTAAGAGTTTTCTATTTAGAATTTATGATTAAGCACTTTTGGAACTTTCTGTTCTTTAATCCTAAAAACAAGACGAAAACCGTAAATCGAATGAATCCTAACGAATGAATGGCAGGATAGAACCTCTGTGTTTCTATCTTGGAGAAATTTATGCTGTGATAGACATATTTGCGCATTCTTGATGTTCACAAACCAGTGGCATTACGGTGAGATTGATCAATTTCATAATTGGGTAAAGACAGAGCTATGTTCCTCAAAACTTCACATTTTGGTTGGAACCATGAGTCGACAGTCCAGTGGAATGGTGAAGTGGGTTTGGAAAATAGTTGGTGGTACTTTGCAACCCTCCAAGGCTGGTAAGTAGAATTATGGATAGAAATGCAAAATAACGTGGAGGTGCCATGTAGCATATGGAAACTGTTCATTTGGAACATTATAAGGTGGTAGAGTATCGTACTCGTCGCAGTGCGATAGTCATTAGATCGAAAGACGCAGACAGATCGTTGGGAAAAGAAATGTTGGGAAATAGTTGTGGGCCTGAGCATATTACATTTACGGCATTGTGGGTTTTAACCAAAGTCTCCAGCCTAGGTAAATATTTAATTAAGTGGTTATGATATACCTTGGGTTATATTATATGGTTTAAAAAGGCTGGAGTATTTCTAATGGAGCAGATATATATTATTTTGGTTATAACTATGGTAAGAACAAAGTTAACGCAATAAGGGTATGTAATCTTGGGCAAAGGTGTATGCATTTTATATGCATGATGTGGGTATAGAGCAGCTTAGGCTGCGTCATTGTGGCATCAGAGTAGAATTTGGTGAGAATTAGAATTAATTAACTCATGATATTTTCTGTGTTAATTCATGGAATCGAGATTTCATGGAGTAAATGTACTTACTGAGTAGAAGAGTCAATCTTGAAAGTAGTTCAGCGAATGAGAAAGAAAATGCAGTGGTCATCTTCTTCTTTTTTCATTGGATGTTCTATGCTAAGTGAAGGAAAACAATAAGACTTTAAGATAGAATTCGAATACACTTCTCTTCTTCAAGGCTGAGATTCACTTTCTTTAGAAAGTTGAGAGCATAATTATGATCCTTTCTATTGGATTTTTCTAGAATGTAAATGTGTTGAAAGCACATCGCTGGTGATTCTAGTGAAAAGGGGAAGAACCAGAAGTGAGTTTGTTCTTACAAGCCTAGAGGTGTATGCATTTTGAGGGTGATAATATTAAAGAAGAAAGAGATTATGCATGTAGCTGAGCGAGGTATGTTTCAAATTTGATATTTTGTGAAAAAATTGAGATTTTCTTCAAAATAATGAGTTATTGCAGCCAGGAAAAAGTTTGCAGAATAACAAGCATGACGAAGATTGATCATAGATGGATATTGTATTGTAGAAATTCAAACCATTAACACATAATTATGAACTGTGTTATGATTGGATATTGCTGGAATGAGATCCAAATTGACTTGAATTGAACTTTAATCATGATATGGAGAAGCTCCATTCAGGATTGATTGTTGTGGCAGCAGCTGTATGTTGAAAGAATGCATAGTGGAAGCGTGGAGATAGAACCACAGAACCAGATTTACAGGAATGACCAGCAAATAAGGAGATCCTAAGACAGGTAATTTTGGAAAAAATGGTATGCATGGTTTTTATTAATTAATGATATTTTACAGATTGAAACAAATCAAGGGAGTGAAAAAGTTTCATGTTTACAAGAAACAACCAGCCGAGACATAAATTGATTACAAAAGTATGAAATTTTGCAGCATTTGAGTGAATGGCAAAGTTGGCACAAGACTACAGTAGTAAAACTGTAGGAAGAACTTTTGGAAGTTCTTAGAAATTGTAGCAGAACCTTATTCCAGCTGAGGCTTGGAATAGATAGGGACAAAGGAGTCCTTAAGAGAAGTGAGTGTAGCAACTAGAGAGAGAGCAAGATTTCTCAGTGCAAGTTCTAAGGAAAAGAGGACTTGGAAACCAGACAGAGGAGAATTTTGGTGAGAAAATCAACTCAAAAGGAAGTTGATTGGTTGCAGGTGTAGAAGCACACACAAAAGTAAATATGGCTATGGGAAGTCATAGAGAAGGTTCAAAAGAAGGCTACAAAGTGAAGGAAAAGGGTGCTAAAACAATCCACAACAACCGGATGAGTCAAGAGGAGCTTGACAAAGAGTTGGCTGAGGTACGTAAAGAACTTGATGAGTTAACAACGCTGCTAGATAAAAACAAAATACAAGGTTAGGTCTTGAGGAAAAATACAGTGAAGTGGTCTAAGTTACAGAGAAGGCTATGACAGAGACAAGTGAATTCGTTGGTTTAAAAACTCAGAGAAGCAGAGTCAGAAATGGAAGTTTCCATTTGTGGGCCAGAACAAGGTGAAATTCTGGGTGAAGAGAAAGATTCCATGAATTATTGGAATAGTACAGAACAATTTGAAGATATGCTGATAAGGGAAGAAAATGAGGCTATGGGGCCTCGTGTTTTTAAAACTCATAGTTTGTATGTGTTTACAGGATGTGAAGGAGATGAAGGACAGTCTGATGAAATTGTCACAAAAATGAATAAAGCTCTTGAGGTGATGTATGATGGAGAATTCCTTTTAGAGGAGGAAGGTATTGATTTATTACACCAGAAGGAATTCATAGATGAATTTCCTTTTGGTGTAAGACATCCAATTAAAGCTGTTATGGAGAAGAAGCATAATGAAAATGCCATAGTGAGATTCCAAGGAGGTAAACAAATGAATTTGTTTAATGAAATTGATGAAATAATTTTGCAATGTGATGATACAGAGAACAATATAACTCAAGAGGATTTCCAGAAGAATAGTGAAATTGAGAATGAAGGCTGTGATGAAATGTTGGAAATATTTCAAATGGAAATTTTTTTTTTGAAAAAATGGCTCAAGGAACCTGAAGGAGAAATGAAGCTTGCAGAACCTGATAAAGAATAGATTGCAATTACAATTCCTGAGGATGAAAACATGTCTAATAGTCATGGAGAAATAATAATATTATAATTTACAAACCAATAGTCCGTTTGCAGATTCATTGAATGACATGAATGAGTACGATTTTGTGATTGAAGTGATTCAACAAATTTTTTTTGGAGATGAGGTGGAAATTCAGAAGTATCAAGAGAGTAAGGAAGAAAGGGTGGCAACAATAATCAAACAATTCCAAGATAAAGATAACCTACAATAAGTAAAAGGTAAATTTGAAGAAGAGAGCATGATAGCTGAAACATTAATGGAAGATCATCATTCCGATTTAATGATAGGCAGTGAATGGGAGAAAGAGTTGAAGCTATTGGATCATTTGTTGAAGGAATCAAAATATGACAATGTAATCGCAGAAGAAAAAGTTCACTACTGTGAACTAGCACAGAGAGACACCTTTGCAATAGATAATGAGGAAAAGAGACTAGCTGACAGTCTCGAGATTTCTTTCGGAAGGTTGAATCAGCATACTGAGGTGCTGGCAGAGGAATGAAAATCAGATCAACGTACTAAAATGATACCAGAGGAAGAAGATGCACAAGTGCCTTATGTTTTTTAGTTTAAAATTTGTTTTATGTTTTCAAATTTTGTTGCAGATACTAAAGAAAATTTGATGCAAGAGAATAGCCAAGTAAAGAAGGAAAAATAAGATTCTATGGAAGTATTTAATAAATGGAATAAATATATTAAATTGCTGGGAAAAATACTGGAGAATCAGGATTTAATGCAGAAAGAGATAGCCATGGAAGAAGAAGGAAAATATCAATTTCAACATTGGGAACCAAAAGAGCTTGAAGAGGAAGGAAAATTCTTTGAGTAATGGCTTAAAGAAGAGAGTTATGTTGGAATCGGTAAACAACATAGTGATGAAATGGTTGAAAGAAAGCATGCAGGAAATGAATTGCTGAATCATTTGTTGAAAGCATTTGAGCATGTGAAAGAAGTTGCAGACATTGACAGGGAAACGTCTGAAGGTTTAACTGACATCAAGGCAGATATTAATTTTAGACAAAAGGGTGAGACTGAATATATTACTGCAGTTAGGAAATTGAATAACAAATTAATTTTTGAAAGTAAGTTTTCAAACAAAGAGCAACAATTGGATATTGCAAAGGGAGATTTCTTCAAAGATATTCAAGAAGTTTGGGAGGCAGCAATATCTACAACAGTAATTGGAGAAATCTCAAAAATAAGAGCAGAAGTTGAAGAAAAATAAAGCAACAAGTGTTTTGAAACTCATACACAAGGAAAAGGACAACAACAGAAAGAAATTTGTACAGAGAAATAAAGAATTTCATGAAGCTTAAACGAAATGAACATAAGGAAAGGAGTTGCAGACAGAGAATCATATGGATAAAAAGTTTGACTATAACAAACATTGAAGGAGAAACTAATGGAATGTTGCAAACGAAGATATGGAAACCAGGAGAGGCAAGAAAAGACAACATAATACTTAAACAATAGTTGAAAGAAGCAAGGAAATAATTGAAGAACAAAGTTTGGAATCGTGGAGGTAGGAAGTCATTAAGACTTGTGGCTGTTGCATTATTACAAAAAAGCAACAAACCTCATAGACAGGAGTCTATGAAATATTTTTACATGGGGATTCTGATTCAGGAGCATCCTGCGCAAATGTCATTAGTTATTTGGGAGACTTAGGAGGTCTTATGAGTTGGCTCTCTAAGTGTAATTTTAAATATTTTGAGTGATTTAGAATAGTATTCAATTCATATTGTGAGAATAATTGTAAATGTTCTCAAATGTTGGAGAACATGAGAGAATTAGGACAGTTGAGAGATCATAGGGATTGAGAGATTTGGAAATCTAAAATTAGGAATTAGTTCATGATTTATGGGATTAAGAGGATTATTAGGGGTTTGTTGAAATTTCTAAGGATCTGAACTAGAATTGGTTCAGAGAAATTTATTTTTAATATAATTGTAAAGCCTCAAAGACATGGAGGGGGACGAGAGTTAGAGATAGTTTTTAAGAATTAGAGGAAATAGAGGGCAGAAAACGGATGCTATCAAACCAAGAGGGTCAGAATTTGTAATTTTTGTTTAATTAGAAATTGATTGGAGCGTGGTGTGCAAAATCTCATTCCTGGTGTAGAAATTCCTTCGTAACTTGTATATCAAAGCCCAACCGTAACCAGGTATCATTCTTCTGTTCATATGGTTGTATTTAGTGAAATAAGTTTAAACGTTATTAAGAGTTTTTCATTTAGAATCTGTGATTGCGCATTTTTGGAACTTTTTGTTCTTTAATCCTAAAAACAAGAAGAAAACTGTAAATCAAATGAATCCTAACAAATGAATGGCTGGATAGAACCTCTGTGTTTCTAGCCTGGAGAAAGCAATGCTATGTGATAGACATATTTGCGCATTCTTGATGTTCACAAACCAGTGGCATTAGGGTGAGATTGATCAATTTAATAATTGGGTAAAGACAGAACTATGTTCCTCGGAACTTCACATTTTGGTTGGAACCATGAGTCGACGGTGCAGTGGAATGGTGAAGCAGGTTTTGGAAAACAGTTGGTGGTATTTCACAACCCTCCAAGGGTGGTAAGTAGTATTATGTAGAGGAATGCTAAATAATGTGGAGGCGCCACATAACATATGGAAACAGTTCATTTCGCACATTATAAGGTGGTAGAGTATCGTACTCGTTAGAGTGCGATAGTCGTTCGATGGAAAGAGGCGGACAAATTGTTGGGAAAAGGTGTGTTGGGAAATAGCTATGAGCTCGAACATATTAAATTTACGACATCATGGGTTTTAACCAAAGTCTCAATCCTAGGTAAATATTTAATTAAGCGGTTATGATATCCATTGGGTTATATTATATGGTTTAAAAAGGCCGGAGTATGTTTAATGGAGCAGAAATATATTATTTTGGATATAACTATGGTAAGAACAAAGTTAACACAATAAGAGTTTGTAATCTTGGGAAAAGGTGTATGCATTTTATATGCATGATGTGGGTATAGAGCAGCTTAAGCTGCATCATCAACCATGGTCGAATTTTGTACTGTGGCAAATATTATATTATTATGAAAATGAACCATGGTCAACCACAATAAACTTTGTCTATTTTAGTTTTTATAATTTTGTCTTTTGGTTTATATTCCTTGCCTTTATAATATTAATCCCTTGGGTTTAATATTATTGTATATGATTTAAAATACCTTGGAGTGTTAGAATTAATCCCTTGGGTTTATTATTCCATTAGGTTTATAATATTAATCCCATGAGTTTATTTATCTAAGGGTTCATATTCCTAGGGTATAATAGTATTCCCTTAGGTGTATTAATCTCTTAGGTTTATAATATTTAGCCCTTGAGTTTACTAATTTGTTGAGTTTATAATATCAATAATCTCTTGGGTTTAAAATGATAATTCCTAGGTTCATTAATCCCATGTATTTTTAATATTGATTTCGTGGGTTTGTTGATAATCTAGGTTTATAATATTTATCCCTTGCATTACTAATTAATTGGGTTTATCATATTAAATACTTGGGTTTATTAGTCACTTCAACTTCTAATATTAATAATTATTTTGTTTTATCATTTAATCCCTTCGGTTTGTTAATCCCTTGAGTTTAAACTATTAATTCATAGGGTGTATTAATCAGTTAGGTTTTTAATATTAGTTTGTTTGGTTTATTGATTCCTTTGGTTTATTAATCGCTTAGATTTATTAATCATTTTTATTTATAATATTAATCTGTTGGGTTTATAATAATAATCCCTTCGGTTCATAATATTAAGAATCGCTATGGTTTATTTATCCCTTGCGTTTATAATATTATAGTCATGTAGGTTTATCAAATTTTTGGGTTTAAAATATTAGTTTTTAGGATTTGTTAATACCTTGTGTTTTTAATAGTCATCCTTTGTGTTTTTTGATCCCTTAGGTTTACAATATTTTTCACCTTGGTATACTAATTCCTTGGGTTTATAATATTAAATTCTTGGGTTTATTGTTCAATAAGTTTATAATATTAATAATTCCTTGTGTTTATTACTTAATCCCTCAGGTATATTAATCCTTTGAGTTTAAAATATTAATTCCTAGGGTTTACTAATCTCTTGGGCTTTTAATATTAATAATATATTTTATTTATAATATTAATAATCCATTGTGTTTGTTGATCCATTGGGTTTATAACATTATTTTCTTGAGTTTTCTAATTCTTTGGGTTTGTAATATATTAGTCCCTTGGGTTTATTAAACCCAAATATTAAGGGTTAAATATTAGTCATAGGGTTTAATATTAATCCCTTAGATTTATAATGTTCATCCCTTTGGTTTATTAATTGATTGGGTTTAAAATATGAACAATCCCTAGGGTTTATTTATCCCTTGGTTTATCATATTAATGGTCATATGGGTTTATCAATCCTTTAGTTCAATAATATTTATTGCTAAGCTTTATTAATCTCTTGTGTTTTTAATATTGTTCCATTGGGTTTTTTGATCCCTTGGGTTTATGATATTTATCCCTTGGGTTTATAACATTAAACTCTTCAAATTATTAGTCCTTTAGGTTTATAATATTAATAATGATTTGGGTTTATAATTTAATCCCTTAGGTTTATTTATTCTTTTAGTTTAAAATATTAATTCTTAGGGTTTACTAAATCCTTCTGTTTTTTATATTGGTCATTGGGTTTCTTGGTTCCTTATGTTTATATTATTTATCCCTTGGGTTTACTCATTTGTTGGGTTTATAATATAAATAATCCAAAGGATTTATAATTCCCAGGGTTTATTAATCTCATGTATTTTTATTGGTTCTTTGGGTTTGTTGATCTTTTATGTTTATAATATTTATCTCTTGGGTTTACTAATTGATTGATTTTATAATATTAAACTCTTGGGTTTATTAGTCGTTTTAGTTTATAGTATTAATAATAATTTTTGTTTATGAATATATTGGATTTAGTTGATATTTTTTATTTACTTTCAATAAATATATAAAAGATATTAACAATTGTATTAATAAATATATAAAATTATTGACAACATTAAAATAATATAGTATTATTATGTTATATGTGAATTATATTATAGTTTCAGTTATAACTATTAATATATTAAGAAAATTTTATAATATATTATTATTACTTATATTATTAAATAATATATTACTATATATCTTAATATGATATATATAAATAGAAGTATTAGTATAACTTCAGTTTAATATATTGTATGAATATAGTTAATATTATTAATATACTCAAAGTAAATATATAAAATATATTGGAAAATTATATTCATAAATATATAATAATTATTAACCTTAATATAATGGTGAAAATAAATACATATTAATAATAAAAACTAAATTTTATTATTATTTTATATGTGGATTATATTAAATTTTTAAATATAAATATTAATATTTTAGAAAACAATTATCTAACAGCCCCAGATGTGGGCGATTAAGGTGATGGATTTAGTTGGCCACGTGGCCTCGACGTGCGAGAGAAGATGGCCTCACCATGGGGATGCACCTGCCTCCTGCATGAGGGTTTTAAATTCGCTCCACTGGGTAGGACGTCGACACCTCCAACATTCATTCTCGCGTATTGTGCCTTGGCTCTTGCATTTTATTCTCTAGTCATATATGTCCAATTAATCCAAATCCCATTCTCATTCACTCTGGTTTTCTTTCCAGTTTTATCTCCTTGTCTTTCGTGCTCTGTAAGCCTCTGTCTTTTGCTTCGCCAGCATCCGTCTCGCCCCCGCTCTCCACGTTTCTCCTTAGACACACTCTGAGCTCTCCTTCCTTGCATTGCAAACCCAACATTCAGTCGACGCAATGCCTCGACGACACCGCATGAGATGTTGTTTCGGAGGAGGAAAAGGCTCTCACTCCCACGCTCAAACTCTGGTTTTGGCGGAGCGCTCCTTGGCCTTCTCTGTGGTTGTGGATGCTCTAGATGTCTTTGACCCTCAATATCTCTCTGCTCAACTTTAAATTCGACTCCTGGAGGCACAACAAAGCCATTCCGACTTAGTTAGTATGAAGCGCCCTCGCAAGTCAACCCTTTCACGCTCCTCCTCCCCTCGACCTATGAAAACAATCAGTATTCTTGTTAAAAGCATGGACGATGCTTCAGATAGTGAAGGGAGTAGATCTGTGAAAGGCGCCCACCAAAATGTCAATGAAGCGGACAAATGTGCATGCTCAACTTCAACTCCAGAGCTGGCTCCCTAGCTCTCCAAGAAGGATGATGCCTTGTCAGATTATGGATGCTTCATCATTGAAGAAACTCCTCAAATGGAGCATCATGACACACAGGACCAGTAGCTGTAGAGCCATGGCTCTGATTTTTCCCCATTTTTACATGCTTCTTTATTGTTTCTCTGTCTATCTTTGTATTTTACATCACACTCAATCATTCATATCTATGTTAACGACTAGTTTCCCCATGAAGGGAAACTCTCTTTTTTGAAATGCTAAACTATCTAAGGGTTAGTTTCCCCTCGAAGGGCAGCCCAATTTTTGAATTTTTGAAATGTCTTCATCCAATAGAGATTGGCTAATTTAGCAACACCTGCTATGAAGCCCAAATGAATTTTTTTGTACAATATAATAGAATTTAACATAAAAAAATTTTTATGTTACAACTAATATTATATTATATAAAAATTAATGTTAATGTAACAAGTATAATTATATAGATATAAAATAATATGACTATTATTATTTTTATAGTTATTGATAAGATAAAATAATTAGTATTTAACAAAATACATGTAGTGATTAATATGATAAATAATAACGATATACTTATTTACATAAAATATGTTTCATATAAATCTATGATATTATATCAACCACATTACTAAATATAATTATATTTAATTTATCATGATTACACATTCCTCTTATTTATATATATATATATATATATATATATATATATATATATATATATATATATATATATATATATATATGAAGATTATATCTCATTGGTATTAAATGACATCATCGGTATTATATAAGGCTATTACACATTTCGTTTCTTATCATTACACTTTTTATTTATATTGCGATATGAATGTTTAACAATAAATTTGTATAAGTTGTGACAATTTGAAGCAAATAGAAAAAGTTTATGAAGGCCTTCCTAAAATTACTTTTGTATATATCTAGGTTGAAAGATATCATAGTGAATTAAAATCACTTTTATATGTATATGGAACACATTTTAAATCATTTTTGTATTTTTATGTATTTATATGGAATTTTTTTTAAGAATATAAACATGAATATTATTATGTATCAAATTTTTTGGTGAAAATCATATTCTAGAAATTTGTGTCGATGCATTTCGAACCAGCCAATGTGGTTCATCATCAGGACAAGATGAACCACACTGGCTGGTTCGAAACGCGTCGACACAAATTTCTCGAATGTGATTTTCACCCAAAATTTTGATACATAATTTATGGATCACATAAGCCAAATTACTAATAAAAAAAATGAATATTATTAAATATAATAATAGTTATTATTATTATTATTATTATTATTTAAATAATATTTTTGATAACAAATTTTATTATTATTATTAATTTTTTTTTAAATTTGATAATTTAAATAAAAATATAAAAAATAAATAGCCTTATAGATAATTTCACACTTGCAAAGTTATTTAAAAGATCAATAATACATATGTTAATAGCTCTCCATCATCTTTCAAGTTGATGATGCATCCACTGATCGTTGTATTGTATTGCTTATTTTTGTACCCACTAGAGCCAAACCCGCAATTATGTTGAACAACATTCTTCAATGTCAAGACATGTGATTTCATGTTAATATATTTCTCCAACCTTAAAATTATTACACAAATTTGAAAGCAAATGTCAATCATATCTTTAATGTTATTTCATCTTCCCCTTTATAATTGAGCTTGATTAATGTATGTCCAACACCCACCAAGGATGCATGCACTTCAACCTCATTTGACGTAGGGAGCCCCAATTATATGGAATTTAAAAGAATTTCATTTTCAATCAGCTCCCACATGTGCATCCACGACTTAATTTTTGTTCATGAAGGGATGGTTGTTTAGTAATGTATGGTGTGAAATTAGGTAGGCTCCATTGCCCAACACTCGTAACCTTCAAAAGTTGAATTGAACCCGGTGGTGTTAATGGTTACAAGTAGTCCATGGACTATGGATAGTCGTTATGTTTTTAATATCAGCCTAGATCCATCTTAACTTTGGATCTATTAAGTGTCGAGAGGGATCAAATATCTCGAGGTACAAACTTATTTTTTGAGTGAAAAACTTGAGGAAATGTTTGCACCTCGAGAGATTTGATCCCTCTCGATGCTTGATAGATCTGGAGTTAAGATGGATCTAGGCTGGTTTCATTCATGTGCGGCCAAGGAAAATCTATTGATAATATGAGGAACATATGATTAATTTTATCAATAATATGTAACTAGCAATTTCACCATATGTTGCAAAGGAGATGTTGTAAGGTGAGAGTGTAGAAAAGAATAACATAGAAGATAGAAGCAAAAATTTTATGCAATTTTATTTATTTAAAAGTGTTTTCTGATCTCATTAGATTAAAGAATAAATATTCTTATTTACAAGAAATTTTAAGGTAATATAGAGAAACCTGGAAGTCTCTAGCATGTAAACTATCAGATTCAAAATATCAGATTCCACTTGATTAGAATACCTAACATTATCTTTTAAAAATTTAAATCCCTTCATTATTTCACTTCATATATACTGAGATTCATGGATGAACCATTACATGCTTGGAGATTCACATAATTCCTAGATAAATAAACAATGTCATATAGTTCCAAATTATTTGCACCTCTAAGATGGCTAAATCCAAACTCCAAACTAAAAAAAATGATATCGTGTTTCATGCAAATTAAGCTATCACATCAACTATTCGTAGAGTCAAAATATCATATTCCAATTGTTTAGCATGCCTACACATTATCTTTTAAAAATTTAAATCCATTCATTATTTCACTTCATATATACTTTGAGATTCATGGATAAACCATTACATGTTTGGAGATTCACATAATTCCTCACATAAATAAACAATGTCATATATCTGACAATTAAATCAACTATAACCCACAATTAATTTTGGCAATACATAATTTCATAATATAGTTTATTTCATTTGAGCACGAAGAGCATGTAGTACCTAGGTGGTGTTACAATAAGGGTGGGAGGTGCCATGACCAGGGCACTATAAATATTTCCCACCTCCTCCTACTACTTCTAATTGTGGGGTGGCAAATGTGAGCAGAAGCAATCTCTGATGCATTGAAAAAGAGTAAGTAGTGAAGGTTGGAGGATAAATGTTGAAGTGAATATTGTTTTTGGAAATAGAAATGTTGTTATTATTATTTGCATTGGTAGGAACAGAGAAGTGAACCTTGAAGGTACCACCATAAGTGAGAGAGTAAGGCAACACATAAATGATGGTGGGCATCAAGGAAGAATCGTCTAAGTAATAAGGACTGTATGCTTGCGGACGAAGCTCTGTGGGAAACATAGTGATAGTGGAGAAATTATATCTACTGTGGGTGTTGGAACCTCCCACAAAAATCCTACCATCAGGCAATACAATTGCAGTGGAATGATACATTCTTGGAATAGTGTAATTTTCCAGTACTGAGAAGCACTGCCCTGGAAATGCATTAGGCCTATATAAATAAGGAACAAGAGCTAGATTGGTTGCCTGCCCATAACCTTCACATCCCTTCTCCGCTCCATTGATAATCAGAATTTCACCGGTGGTAAGAAGCAGCATATCTGCCATAAATCTAGGAGCAGGCATGTTCTCCATTGCCCAATCGGCATTGGGGTCATCTGTGATAATGATTCTTCCACATCTTTGGAGCATGTCAATGTGAATCCCTGCAATTGTCAAATTGTAATTGTCAAGAGAAGCACCACTGTAGATCATACTTTTTTCCTCCGAAATGCATCAGATGCGGAGAGTGGCAACATGACAGATGAGGCGGAGGCGGGGTAATTTCTTGGGCCATTTGGGATTCTTGGAAAACGCCTGACCACAAAATTTCTTTGCTAATTAAGCAAGATATAATCATGGTTGGTGAAGATGAAGAGATTTCCATCGGATGAGAGATGAAGAAAAGGATAGAGATTTTTGATGGTGAAGGGGTAGGGGGTGCCGGGCATAGAGGTGTCTTGTAGAAACGTCAGATTGTAAAATCCCTCACTAGGATTCCTTGGCACGAATTCATAGGAAAAAGTGCAGTTTCCCCCCACAACAACACTTATATCGTCAGGAAGGATCTGGTTGGAAGCATACCATCGACTGTTCAAAAGTCCAGATCTAGGTGATGGATCAACCCAATCACATGTACCAATTGAACAAGGTAAAAATTTACGAACGCTCATGTATCCATCCATCCATCCACCAGTGCTAACAAAGGTACCATCCACAGAAAAGGCTCCTGATGAACACCAAGTATCATTGCTCAGCATCAATAGTCTCACTTTGTTTGTAGAAATGTTGTATTCTATGGAGTGAGCTGAGAAATCATGACCAATGCCATATGATGTAGCTCTGCAAATTCCATTTGGGAGGCTTATATTAGAATCACCATAATGTAAGTAATCGTACATCACCATTGTACCCATAATGGTGGCTGCCATATGCATCGCTAACACACCTCCATTTTCAATCACCACTTCCCATCTCCCAAGGCCAGGGTTATCCCCTGCGCCCCTGCAACTACAACTGCAAATCATATTAATATACACCAAAAATTAAATCCAAATGAAAGGCTACTTAATGGACTCCATCATATGATATCCAAAAATTGGTATTGCTATTGGTACGCTCTCTGAAAAGGCCAGGTCATGAGCTGAGCTTTTATAGAGGAGAAGTGATCATGTCAAATGCATAGTTGTAATTAGTGGTTAGATCCATAGCTACCAGAGTCGATGTATTGTATTGTATTGATTTTTTTGTGCCCCTTCAACTTCAACGTAGGCAACCTCAATTAAAAATCACTCTTATTTCATTTTTGGCTGGATCACAGATGACAATAAACATGACCAACTTGGAATGGAATGGAAAATATACACAAATAATAACATTTCCAAAAATATTTCTGTCCCAACGACATCTATCCTGTTCCATGGATATGGATTTTTTCTTTACGCCCAACACATTGGGGCCTCCACATATTTTTACAAACCTCAACTTCTCATGTCATCGTGGATGCCTCAAACTTCAACTAGACTAATCTATAGTTAGATTAAGAGCGTTACATCACTAAGAGATTGAGTACTCAAAAGAGTTCATGGGTCTTACAACTTTACCTATTCAAGCAAACAAGATCTGAAATGAAATGAAAGCAATGCCATTGTGTCTTTCCCTATCATTACCGGTGTGAAAAAGTTCCAAAATTGGCACCAACCCAACTGATCCAGGAGAATTAATCAAGATTCTTCATCTTCTTGCATTTTCTTGAATACAGTAAAGAAGAACAGAAAGTGCAAAAAGCCTCACTTTAATGTTTTTACATTTCAAGAAGGAAGCCCATCCATAGAAATAATAATAGTAACAGCATTCAACAATCTTCCACCTCCGAAAATCCTTTCCAACATCATTATGGTAGCCTTCTTTGGATGAAATCACATCTGAAAATTAATGTGTCTCTTTTTTTTCAATATTTGTGTCAATAACTACATGGACTAGAGATGGAACAAGGTCATGAAGTGAAAGTTGTATGGAATATGGTTTCAACTGACCATACATATATAAGAGTGGAAGACTCAAAAACTCCTTTCTTTAAAAGAGAAAACAGAGTACACTCAAAATATGAGTCTGCCTTGGAAAGAATTTGAGCCACAATATCACTTACTTGCAGATACAAGTTTCGAAAGAAATAATGTACACACTGTGTTTCTTTTACAGTTTCTAAGAATCCTTCAGGATTAAATCATACTTCGACCAAAGCATGGAAGCATGGGTTGTGGCCCTAGAATCATTGAAAAATGAAGCATAAACTAATGTAGGCTGATGAAAATAGGATTGTTGCAGACTTTTCAGTCACTGGTTGAAATTTCATAGTAACAAAAGTAAGTAAAGTGCTACAAATCATCAACTAGAAGTGACCAACAGCAATAGAGTTATCGATGGTATGGTTGGTTCAAGTTTTTGTGTCAGTGTCACTGAAATAGTAAATCATGTTAACGCACTTTCTCATCCATTATTAAACAAACTTGCAGCGGAAACTAACACTGAGAATAACAACAATTGTTTTACCAATTGAAGACACACACAAGGCTGGAAGGATAATTCTTCCACATTGAGAAAGCCAGATCTGCAGCTCAACATTACTATGCTTGTTTTAATAAAGAATAAGCCTTTGGAATTTCACGCTAATATAATTATAGAGAACCATATAACACAATCAAGAGTTGATGATTAACGACCAAGATACTAAGAACGAGTTAAAAACGTAAGTTTTAATTTGAGAGAAATGATTGATACTGCAAATTTCTTTTTCAAGATCTTTGGCTCACCTTACATGATCGTTTCTCAACTTATAATAATATAGGGATAGAAAGGGATAGAAGGGGAGACAGTGGATCAGACGAATCCAACGATTAGCCAACACTGGAAAATGAAGAACAGGGCAATCTAAGTCTGGGGCATCTCCTCTACACACCAGTGGAAGTCACCCATGGGAGAACTTCAAATTTTTTTAAGGAATGATGCCAAGATCTAAAAGCACTCATTCAATCAGACGATTCAGAATTACCAGGAGCCTTCAGCCGAAATATGGGTTCAAGTATGGACAATGTGTTCTGTGTGATTCTCCTCAGCTATGAATCAATATCCTCAACTGACAAGCTGAGCCACAGACTCGCTATTTTCCTCTGGATGGAGATATTGTCCCCAATCATACTTGAAAAAATAACAGCTTGCATCCTGCGATTCCAAAAATTGGAAGCTTGTGAGGGTGTGAGATCCGCCGCTTTGAACAGGTGTGAAGGCGGATGCTCAAAATGCTTGTATTGTATTGATTTTTTTGTGCCCCTTCAACTTCAACGTGGCCAACCTCAATTAAAACTCACTCTTATTTCATTTCTAGCTGGATCACAGATGACAATAAACATGACCAAATTGGAATGGAATGGAAAATATAAACGAATAATAGCATTTCCAAAAATATGTCTGTCCCAATGATATCTGTCTTGTTCCATGGATATGGATTTTTAATTTTACACCCAACACATTGGGGCCTCCGCAAATTTTTACAACCCTCATCACATTGGGGCCTCCACAGATTTTTACAACCCTCAACACATTGGGGCCTCCAGAAATTTTTACAACCCTCAACTTCTCATGTCATCGTGGAGGCCTCAAACTTAAACTAGACTAATCTATAATTAGATCGAGAGCATTAGAGCACTAAGAGATTGAGTACTAAAAATATTTCATGGGTCTCACAACTTTACATATTCAAGCGAACAAGATCTGAAATGAAATGAAAGTAATGCCATTGTGTCTTTCCCTATCATTACCGGTGTGAAAAAGTTCCAAAATTGGCACCAACCCAACTGATCCAGGAGCGTTAATCAATCTTCTCCATCTTCCTGCATTTTCTTGAATACAGTAAAGAAGAACAGAAAGTGAAAAAAGCCCCACTTTAATGTTTTTACATTTCAAGAAAGAAGCTCGTCCATAGAAATAATAACAGTAACAACATTCCAACCTGCGATTCCAAAAATTGGAAGCTTGTGAGGGCGTGAGATCCACTACTTTGAATGGGTGTGAAGGCAGATGCTCAAAATGCCTATCTCAGGAGATATAGGAAATTTGGAATCGCCATGAACGGGTATGAAGGCAGATGCTGAAAATGCCTATCCCGGGAGATACAGGAAATTTGGAATCACAACATTTGCTTGAATACAGTAAAGAAGAATAGAAAGTGCAAAAAGCCTCACTTCAATGTTTTTACATTTCAAGCAGGAAGCCCATCCATAGAAATAATAACAGTAACAACATTCCAACCTACGATTCCAAAAATTGGAAGCTTGTGAGGGCGTGAGATCCGCCACTTTGAACGGGTGTGAAGGCGGATGCTCAAAATTCTTGTCCCGAGAGATACAGGAAATTTGGAATCGCCATGAACGGGGTGAAGGCGAATGCTTAAAATGCTTGTCCCAAGAGATACAGGAAATTTGGAATCGCTAGAGGAGTCGCAACTGCTTGATAACTGCCAACAGGTGGCAATTCTAATCGATGGTCGAGCATGATTGAATCACCTAACAAAGAATCCAATGGCACATATTATGACAGAAAGACACTTAGGAAAGTTTTTTTCAAATAGTGATGCCTTACGGCATAATTACATTTAATATTAATATAATCATTTTAAATATGCTAAATATGTTTGATATTTATCCAGTCATTTTAATTTTAAATTTGTTTAGTTATCTCAATTTGTTGAGATGATAAATATTGTAAAATAACTTTAATGTTGAAAAATGATGAAATAAAAATTTTGAATGCAAAGTGACAATTTAATAATATTGAATGATAGAACATGTAAGTAATAAGAATGTAGTCAATTACAAATAGTCTTCATTATGATCAATCTCAAACTATTTTCTTCTACTATTCTTATTGTCACACTTGTTAGTTTTGTGACCTTTTCATATCGATTATATGAAAATGAAAATTGAAATCATAAACCATTTAAATATTTAACTCGAGTTGTTGTAGTAAATATCATACTTTCTCTCTCCTTCTCTCCAATATTTATAGGTTTTGTTACTTTAACACAAAAATCATGTAAATTGTCAATAATGTTTTGTGGTTACACTTAAATAAATGCACACTATTAATCTAATGACTTTAAAATTAATGTACTATCATACATATAATTACATCAAATCATAAATCAACATATATAGTGAATTCAATGCATCTAATGCAATAAATAAAATAATATTAGAAAACAACATCTGCACGGAAAGCAATGCATCTAATGCAAGTAATCAAATAGGATTAGAAATCAACATATACACTCAAATCAATGCAACTAGTTGAAGTAGGAAAATAGGATTGAAAACCAACATCTAAACTGAAATAAATGCTTCTAGTGGAAATAATAAAATAGGATTAGAAATCACCATCTACACTGAAATCAATGAATTTAGTGCAAGCAATCAAATATGATTAGAAGTCGTCTACATTGAAATAAATGTATCTAGTGCATGCAACCAAATATAATTAGAAATCAACATCTACATTGAAATGAATGCATCTAGTGCAAGAAATCAACATCTACACTGAAATCAATTCATTTAGTGCAAGAAATCAAATAGGATTAGAAATAATTTACATTGAAATCAATGCATGTAGTGAGAGTAATCAAATATCATTAGAAATCAACATCTACACTAAGATCAATGCATCTAGTGCAAGCAATTAAATATGATTAGAATTCCCCATCTACACTAAAATCAATGCATCTAGTGCAAGAAATATCCTTCCCTCTCTCCCCCCCTCCATCTATATCTATATCTTCGTCCATCTCTCCTTATTTGTCTCTTTTTCTCACCCTGCCAAACACACAAACTCTCTTACTCTGTATCTATCAATTTCTTTGTCCCTCCCTCCTTGTCTCCATCTATCTCTTCTTTATCTTCACCTTCCATATATATCTCTATATCCCTATGTCTCTCTATATCAACCTCAAAACATACACTCTCTTTCTCCAATATATCTATCTATCAGTCGCTCCTCCTCTCCCTCTTCCTCCTATTATCCTCTCTCCCTCTCTTTCCATCTTCCTTATCACTCCCTCTCTCTCTCTCTCTGTCTCTCCAACTTTCACTCTCTTTGTCTTTATTATTACCTCCCTATGTCTCTCCCTCCATCTCCATTTCTCTTTCCATACCTCTCTTCACTCTCTCTCTTCCTTTCTCTCCCACCTTTATCTCTCTTTCTATCTTCACCTTCCAACTTTGTTACTATATGCCTATCTCTCTCCTTCTATCCCCCATCTCTCCATCTCGCCTTGTTTGTCTCCTTATCTCACCTCCAAACATACACACTCTCTCTCCATCTCTCCCTTTTCACTCCCTCCCTCTCTCCATTACTCACTCTCTATGTATTTCTTCTTCCCTCTCTCTCCCCCCAATCTAGATCCATCTCTCTATCCCTCCCTCTCTCCTCCTCCAACTCCATCTCTCTATCCTTCCCTCTCTCCTCCTCTCTTTCAAATCCCTTCTCTTTTCCTTCTCCTCTCTCCCTTTCTCTTTTACCCCTATCTCTCTTCCCCCATCACTCTCTCTCTCTCTCTCTCTCTCTCTCCTACAATCCTCTATCTTCCCCCATCACTCTCTTCCCCTCTCTCAATTCCTCTCTCTCTCTCTATCTCTCTGCCCTCCAATCCTCTCTCTCCCCCCATCACTCTATCTCTCTCTCCTGCTACGTTACGATATCTCTCCCTTTCTCCTTGTCTCCCTTTCTCTCCTCCTTTGTCTCCATAACTCCTATGTCTCTTTATCTCACCCCTAAATATACACACACTCTCTCTCCATATTTCCCTTGTCACTCCCTCTCTCTCCAATTCTCAAAATCTATTCCTTTATTCTTCCCTCCATCTCTCCTCCTTCTCTCATCCTTCCTCTCTCCCTTTCTTTCCTACCTCCCTCTCCCTTCCACCTTCTCCCTCTCTCTCTCTCCTCTCTCTCCCACCTCCATATTTATGTCTCCCTATCCCTCTGTTACCATTCTCTACCTCTTTCACTCCTCTCCCTCTCTCTCTCTTCATTCCTCCTCTCCTTTCTCTTCAGTTTATCTCTATCTCTCCCTTGTCACTCCTCCTATTTCTGCACCTCTATCATATGTATTTCTTCTTCCATCCCATATATATTTAGAGTTAATATATATATCATGATATATTAATATATATTATAATATAACAAATTTAATATTGTATTAATCGATTACCAAATATATATATATATATATATATATATATATATATATATATATATATAGATATAGTATTAATCTAAAGTTATTAAATTTAATAATAGTAATATTAATATTAAGGTTAATATATATAGTGGTATTAATAATAATTTGGTCCATGGTATTTGGGCCATAGAATTCAGATATAATTAGATGTTAGATTTCTATCTTATTTGATCTATTTTTATTTATTTACCTTACCTCTTTATACCTTTTTTATATTTATTTATTTACCATACATTTTTTATAATAGTGTTATTTGGCCCATGGTATTTTCCCCATGGTATTAATAATAATTTGTCCCGTGTTATTTGGCTTATAGGCTTCACCTAAATAAAACCTTTTTTTTAGAGTTAATCTAAATATAGAAGTTTATGGAGTAAATATAAAAATTGATTTTATTTATTTCCTATACCTCTAGATTATTTATATTTCTATTTATTTAATTTTTTTTATTTATTTACTATAACTATAGTTTATTTATATTTTTATTTATTTACTGTAACATACACCATTAACTTCACACGGAAATGTAAGGAGATATTTTTTTTTTTTATACAAGTTACTCATGGGTAACTAACCATTCACCATTAAATATTCCTTACTCTTCATTACATAGAATGTTTACCAGTTCATAGTGTAACTTTAGAATAAGAATAGTAATCTCCTTAACCATTAACAACCTCCATTACAAGTTACTCATGGGTAACTAACCATTCACCATTAAATATTCCTTACTCATCATTACATAGAATGTTTACCAGTTCATAGTGTAACTTTAGAATAAGAATAGTAAGCTCCTTAACCATTAACAGCCTCCATTACAGTACATTAACATAATAATATATGATGTAACCTTCCACTCACTTCATTATTCATGTAGTCATCACATACTTGACATTATAAATATCACAACAAGAAAGGAAATCAACATCATCATCTTGAAAAAATAATCAATCACATCATTGAACACCAATATACCCTGGAAACCCCGTAAGGTGAAAACCAACAAACGTTTAATTTTATTATTAAAAGCTCGTGAGGGTGATCAACCCTCACTCAATGGCTTATAAGGGAGACCATCCCTTAACCATCGTTTATAAATCTTACAAGGAAATATACAAATATCTAGGTTAAAGCCATTATAATAAATATGATACCATTTACCCTCTGGTCTTCATATCTTCATATCTTGATGGCATGGATGTACCTACAATGGTCCATCGTACACTGGATCATCCGATAGTTCGTATAATATGCATGAACCATAATCATTTACCTGCCACCAGGTTAAGCATAATATTTCCTTTATACATATCACCATCATACCCTGCTAATGTCACCTTCAACATACATTGATGTCAAGATTCATAAAGTATAATAAATCATTTCACATATGTATACTATAGTAGTTTCTCCATCTACTCATGTATATTCATGACATGCAAGTAAAGTACCTTGACATTCTCCCTTTGACAACACATACCTCATAAGTGCTGGTTATAAGTCATCACATTAACTAATGTTTCCGTCGCATAAGCACTGCAAGACAATAGCTACATCTCCCGAGCATACATTTAAAATAAATTGATACTTAGCTATGATACTCGTGCATGCAATTTACATAATTTAATCAAAATAGCTAACCCTTGAGTTATTATTTTTAGTACATGGAGTGCAATCTAACATATCAAATGTTTCTCCCATGC
Source organism: Pinus albicaulis (assembly GCA_034641835.2). Lineage (NCBI taxonomy): Eukaryota > Viridiplantae > Streptophyta > Pinopsida > Pinales > Pinaceae > Pinus > Pinus albicaulis. The sequence goes on from CM076574.1 coordinate 570,461,567, forward strand.
ATGCAAAGGCATATAGATTCCAAAAGAGTCTCCAACGAAGCAGGTAGCTTCCTTCACGAGTCTTCCCAAAAGAAATCTCAATGCTAGTGAGCATGTAAACATCTATATTATTTTTGTAAAAATATGCAATTAAGAATATAAATATGTCTTTCTTTTCAAAGATTATACTAAACAATCATTTCCAATATAGTTTAGCACCACATGCTATCTTTCCCACCTACAAATATTTATAGTCTTTCTAATGAAAGTTAATACTTATATTGCATGCCTATGCATGATCTTCTTCCAAATGAAACTAACATATTAATTATGATAGCATAAAGTAATCCCACAGTGTTTTGTTCTAAAGAAATATAACTGAATAGTTCTTTTATCCATGGATTTATTAAATAACTAATCTTTACCAACACCATGGTAATTTATCCATGGATTTATAAAATCATTAATTCTTTACCAACACCATGGTAATCTATCCATGGGTTTATTAAATAACTAGTATTTACAAACACCATGGTAATCTATATATACATACTCATAACATGGTTAATGTATACTTACATATTCATAAAAACTCTTCCAAGAATTCATTTTCAAGAAAAGAACTTGGATTTCTTAACTTTTAACACACTCTTTTCTTCTTCACTACACATGAAAATATTTCAAGAGTTACCCTCTTTAATCTATATTCATTTTCAAGAAAATAGCTTGCATTTCTTAAAACTAATTGGATTTCTTATCATTTCATATGAAATCCCTTTTAAGAAATAACAAGCATCCTATCCTTTCTTAGATAAGTTCCATATGCAATATTATATATAAAATTGCTTGTCCTATCCTTTCTTAGATAAGATGCAATATTATTATATATAAAATTGCTTACCTTTTGCTATTACAAATAGATATATTTTCTTTCTAAAAATATATTCTTTACTTTAAAAAAATAGCATAAGGTTTCTATATGCATAACCTTTTAGACAAACAATATCACCATAATGAGAGATATTACAAAAGTAAAAAGTAATAATGTTTTGAAGAAAACTAACACTTCACACTTAAATACTTCAAAATATCTTACTTAATCCATGCTAAACCAAAGCAAAACCCTTAAATTATACAAGTTCAGTACTTAGATATTAAGTAAAATATCTACTCGAGACATTTATCATTTGGAAGAGCAAACTCTAAATTTAATAATCATTTAACAATCATTAAATCAAACAATACCAGAGTTCTTAAGTTGTTTCAGTCGAAGAACCCTTTTCCCTTCGCTCATGGCAGAAGAGAGACGCAATACGAAGCAGAGAAATGGTGAGAACGCAGAGAATCTCTCATGCATATCCAAGGTGAGAACGACCACCTCCATGGCAGCCATGCCAAATAAAAATAACACGCAGGTGGAAGAGAATATAAACTAGTGGACTAAGAAAATTGGAGCAGTGGAGGTTACTCTTCGAATTCCCCATGCTCTTCAAATTCCATCATTAAACAACACTTAATTGCACATTGTGACCGAGAAGATGAAAATCACCATCACCCACCCTTCATTACGCAGCACAAGTCGATTCAAGAATTCGTTTTTCCACTGATTCTTGTCAAAACAGTTAAAAAGACAGTAATGTAATAATTATTTACCTTTCTCCGAATTGGGACATGGCTTCAATATAAATGTTTTTTTCTACCATCCGACTGGGAAGGATAGGTGAATAGAACATCCAAACGTATTGGTAAGTTGGCTCTGAGATGGTTACCAAGATCCCAACTACTCAAACCCTACCGATTTCTTGAACAACTAACTTCATTAAATTAAAAAATATTTTTTATCAACGAACACATAGGTATATGGATGTTTTTACAATATTTATTCGAAAGTAAGTATAAAAATAAATTTTATTTATTTGTCATACTTCTAATTTATTTATTTTATTTTTTTAAATGTTTGTAAATATCTTCATATTTTATATTTATATTATTTAAATTTATTTAGTTTTTTAGGTGGGAGAACATTCATGTCCATGTCCATGTCTAGTTCCACTCACTCGAGTGTAAATATGGGCACAAACTAGTTAGGTTGTGATCATTAATGTGAAAACATGGGCACAAATTAGTTCGGTTGAGGTTATTTAATTGTTTAAAATAGCATTGCTATTTTTATTATATATTTTCTTAAAACAGAGGTTATGCAACTAAAACTTGCAATTATAAAAAATATTTTAATCAAATAAACCACAAAGCTGGTATGGGTCAAAGGGAGGAGGTTCTAGTCAAAGGAGTCTAATCATCCCTTTCAGTAGGGTATTATAGTCAGATTCTTGGGCTGTCGCAAGTTTGAATTTGATTTTATATGGGCATCACGGCCAACCTTATTATTAAGGATGGGCATCTGGCTCCGGAAACTGCATACGTTGAACATCGACGTCAATCATGTTATTATATTCAACTGAATATGACATTTTGTCGTGGAGTTTCTCTGTTGATTTGATATCTCTTATAAAACGCAAGCACGAGGCGGCTCAGCACCTGATAGGGATAGTGGTAGTCATGATAGTCAGGTTTTTTTTTTTAAGGAAACGATGGAGAGTGATCGTGGAGGTGTGAAAACTGTACAAGTGTGAAAACTGTACAATTTGATTAGTGGGTGTGTTTTGAAATTCCAACTTTACAAATACTTGGCGGATTTTTTTTTTTAAATATATTCTTTTTTCAATTGAAAAATTTGTGCTTGAAATAACAATATTTATGTGTACTAAGTTTGTATTTAGTTAATCACAATTGATTTAACAATATATTAGTAAATATTTACATAATATACATATTTAAATTTTGTTTATATTAATATGTTAATATTAACATATTGGTATATATTTTTTAAAAAATTATTAAATATAAAGGTAAAATTCATATACATTTAAAATTTTAATATTCAAATTGTTAGCTATAATAAGGTATTTTGTTTTATAAATAATGAATTTTTATGCACTCTTCTGATATTTAGTTTAATAGTTTTATTTTAAACTTTAGGATGGATCCATAAACTGTTGTGAATATTTTATTAGAGAGTTCGTCACAACATACTTAATAATATTATATTTAAAATCTGAAGTTTATATTTTTTTAGATCTTTAGGATTTTAATTTTTTTAGATCTCTAGATTTCAGTGCATATTGTATGTATGCAAATAAAAATTATGCAAAAAATAGAGAATGGAAAAAAAAATCTCTCAAACACAAAACAATGTATGCTCTTAAAACTTTTTTGGGAGAAAGCTCAATTGGAAGGTGAGGTTGCTCCATTCTCTTTCTCTATCTGGAAATATGACTTCAAGTACAAAGAAGTATGGCATGTAGCTAGTGGTATGCTAAAGTACACAAATCCTCTCTGTCTGCTCTATCTTCTATCCCTCTTGGTTATTTTTGTTAAGTTATGGAACAAATTCACTGGAAGGAATGGGCCCAATAGCCTACTAATGGTTAGATTTGACTACCTCAACTCTTAACCAGAGTTACAATACATACTCTTCTAGAGTATTTTACACGATAATCACTTGACAAGCCCCTTTTCTATAAATAATGGAGGCTAGCAAGACATCCTCTTAGTTGATAATAATGGATAAAGTTTGTTTTATTTTTTCAATTATATGACATCCTCTTAATTAATAATAATGGGGAAAGTTTGTTTTATTTTTACAATTATATCGATTAGAATTAAATCCTATTTTCTAAAATATTATTGTGATATCCCAAACAATATGTACTCGTTTATATTTTTGTATGACAGATTGTTTCATTAATGATTAATCCAATGCTATGGCAGCCTCAGGATCCCCTGAGGTCTGCAAAGTTTAATATTTGTTTGTCTTCCTATTTTTCAAATCGGTATCAGAGCGTAAGGCTCGTCGTGGGTTTGTATTAGTGACTAGGGAAGTTGCATGTGTGTTTCTAGTTGAGTGTAGAGTAGTTTGATTGGAGGTGTCATCTCTTTATGGAATTGTCTCGGTGGACCCCATCTCTCGGTCGAAGAGTTGTTAAACCTCCAAGGGGCATGTCTATTATGTCTTGTAAATGGGAATTCCTATTTACAAGGAACATTAAGCGAATGTTTGATTAACGAATCACAATAGCATGCAATTTTAATTTCACCCCTGTTATTGATGCAATGAACCAGAGGAGCATATGCCATGTGCCAGCAACTACTCAGAAATAAGAGAATTAATTTCATTGTTGGTGATAATCCTTCTTCTAGTTCTCGTGCATTCATCAAAGTTGTGATTAAAAACCACGCACGTGATATAGGCCCAGAGATTGGTAGACTATGCATGTGAGATTGATAGGCCAGATCTCTTCCTAGTGTTGCACAGTGGAAGCGTGGTGGGGTGAGAGAGGCCCGGTGTGGCCGGTCGGTACCATACCCGAAAGGAAAATTGATGAAGGATTATCCTGTTTCATAATTGGAAAGGAGGCAACACTGAAGGAGGATCGCATGATTGGCGTCGTGAATATTGGGAGCAACAATGCTGAAGTTTCAGGTTGCGAAGACCATTTCCATGACTTGTGAGGGCTAGAATGATCAGAATGTAAGACTTGAATGAAATCAAAATTAGCACCGTGGAGCCATGAACTGTGAAGAGGTGAGAGTGTTGAGATCGTGGAGATCGAGAGGCGACTTTGCATGGAGCCCAGAGCTATGTTCGGTCTTGATCCTTCTTTTTTTTTGTCGGATCAACGCTTTTGACCACATGGAGCTCATGCGTTGATGAGGGTGAACCTATAAAACTTAAAAAGATTTGAACTTATAAAACTTTAAAAACTTTCACTGCAACGCTGCAAAATCTTATCGAAAAGTGCGTTAGTGGAGCTTCATATTTTTTTTAAGAAAATTCACATGTCATTTTAAAAAAATAGGGGTTTTGATATTTTTGAGCAGCGCTTAGTGTGGGGATCTTATATTAAAAAAATGTGAGTGTTTGTGAAAGGGCTTTGACATATTTTTAAAAGGGGCTTTATTTTTTATACATGAATTAAGCACTATTAAAAAAAATTATCCTTCATTCAAATATATTTGAAGCGGTTGGAAATGCTAGTAAAATGCATTGGAAGATGATGGTGAATCTACTTTCAGAGACATACTTGAAAGAAGCTAATAAATTGGATGGAATGAACTATCTCAACTGGAAATTCAAGCTCCAAACATTGTTGGAAGGTTAAGGTGCTTGGACCAGTACAAAGGGAGAAGAAGTAAAACATGTTGTTGGCTCGACAACAGCATCGATTCAAGACTAGGAGAAGTAGGAAAATAAAGTAAAGCTATCATTAAGGATGTATGTTCAAGATAATGTAATTCCTTATATTCGTGATTGTCAAACCTCTAATGTGACCTAAAATGCATTAAAGGAGTTGTATGAAACTAAGAATATAAATCAAGTCTTGTTTATGAAGAGTAAGCTCCTCTATATGAAAATGGAAGAGAATGAATCTGTTAGTGCCTTTATTGCCAGAATCAAAGATTTGAAAGATAATATTGGAGATATGGAGAATCAATACCCTCTATCGAGCTTGTCACAATGACTTTAAATGGAATGTCAGAGGACTATGAAATGTTTATTACAAGTCTTGCAATAAGGGAGAACGTGCCAAAATTTGAGGAATTGATAGGTATATTGTTGGAAGAAGAAGAGAGGCATAAGAATCTAAAGACTCAAAATAAAAACATGGCACTCATGGAGAAAAATAATTTCTTTAAAGGGTAATAAGGAAGAGGAAGCAAAGGTGGAGGTTTATCTCATAAAAGGTCATTTCCAAAATCGAATCAAGGTATGTCATATTTCATAAATGATTCAGGAATAAAATGTTTTTACTGTGGTAGAAGTGGGCATCTTTCCAAATAATTTTTTAAGTAAAAATGTGTTGAATATAGGCACAATATAGAAGACAGTTAGGAAATTTTGCAGGAGAAGCCTTGCATTATGATCTAAAAAATATTAAGTTTTTTATGTCTCATACTCAACTCACTTCTGAAATGGATGATGAAAATACATGGTTTGTGGACTTTGGAGATTCGATTCATATGCCATGTAATAGGATTTGGTATGATAATTTCAAGGAGTTATGCAATGGTCTTAATATCTATCTCAGAGATGATCACCCACATCAGATCATGGGATGTGGGGATATTCCTATAACATTTCCAAATGGCAATGTCAAGGGAATTCATAATGTTATGTATGTTACTGGGATCAAGAAAAAATGGTCTTTGTGTCTACAATTACAAATCAAAATCTGAAGGTTGAATTCTTCAAATCACATTACATAGTCAAATATTTGGTGGATCACTGCAAAATTGTTGCTTCAGTGGTCAGAATTAGAGGCATGTACAAGCTTGATGTCACCAAAAAAGTCATCAAGCACTGAATTCAACAACTATGTCAACAATAATTCTTTGGAATTAGAGGTATGGTCACATCAGTTATCATGATTTATTGTTGTTGCAGGAAAAAAAAAGTTATGGTTGAATGACTCCCTATGTTAAATAATGAATATGCAACTTGTGAAGGTAATGCATTAGGAAAAATCATAAAGATGATTTCCCATCTAATTATGATAGGAGAAGAAGAAATGTATTAGAACTTGTGCATTTTGATTTTTTTGGACCCATGCAGACTAGATTTCTAGGAGGTGCCTATTATTTTTTGTTATTTATTCACGATTTCACAAGCTACACTTGGATGTACCTCCTTTGGAAAAAAAGTGATGTTTTTTAGTATTCGAAAGAATTAAAAAACATGGAAGAGAAGCAAATAGGGAAGTTCATAAAGATCTTGCATTCAAATCAAAAGGGAGAGTACAGATTGGGGAACTTCACCAAGTATTGCAAGGATCATGGAATAGTGCAACAATTCAGAGTAAACTACGCTCCACAGCAGAAGGATGTTGTAGAAGGGGAAAAAAAATACTAGTGCAGTGTGCACGGAGTATGATCAACTGTAAGAACCTCTCAAATGATTTTTGGGCAGAAGCCATTGGTATTGTTATTTATTTAAAAAATAGAAGTACAACAAGGTATATTTATTTTAAGACTCCATTTGAACCCTTATATGGTTTTGAACCATCATTTCATCATTTATATGGTTTGGATGTAAGGCCTTTGCACATATTTTGAAGGAGAAAATAAAGAAGCTTGATTCTAATGTTGGAAGTAATTCTTCCATGTTATGCATGTCATGTCTATTACCAATTATTACTGAGTATTTCGAGGTGTTATTCTAGATGTGGTTTTTTCCCATATGTATCAATTGTTGTTGTGTCATGTAACAATCGTAGATCCACTTTATTAGGATCTAGATATATAGAAGTCAATGATTTACATCCTATATATGTAACTATGATGATCAATAAAAATATCTTTTGATTTGTGTTGTGTGAATGATTTTTCTCTCTCAATTTTTTTAACATGGTATTCGAGCCAGTTCTAGCTTGACTCCCTCATGGGAGGGCCACAAAAATGTGAGGAAGCCCTGAATTATATTCCTATAAATAAATAGGGCAAGAGATTGTGTCGTGTGAGTAAATTATATATATTTTTTTGTAGATCTATTCACCGTATGTGTGAAGGAGATTGGAATTTGTTTGTGTGAAGTATTGGAGTTCTAAATCAAGAAGTTGTAGAACCTACATTAAATAGATATTAGTCAAAGTGCAGAAGGTGTTTATGTATATTAGGATTCTATTAATACTTGATGTCTTAATTTGTGAAAAAGATTTTAGTTTTTTTTAAATAAATATTTGTTGTCAAATTGAGGTTATTTTATTACTGATGGAGAAAAAGGAGCAAGTGAGAGATGTGAATTGGTATCCCGTTTTTTGAATTTTTTTATTGCGTACAATGAAAGAAGATATAAGTGATTAAAGTTTCTTTATGAAGTGTAAATAGTAAAAAGACTTTTTTGAGTGGTGAAAATTTTTTTATGGTGCCTAAAATTAAGTTATGTGGTTGAATGGTTGTTATATATATTTAAAAAACAAATTGTGAAAAACAATTGATGTAGAAGCACAAAGAATAGGCCAAATATCCAATAGACTAATGTGACCCATCATTCTCTTAGAGCATTAGGGTGAAAATGTGAAGTTGGGTTACACTTTTTGCCCTTTTTTGCGAAAAAAAATTTCAGTTTTTCTGTTATTCAACTTTCTGCAAGTCAAAACAATTTTTTTGTTTAGAATTTCATTTTGCGATAAAAAAAAAAGTTATCAGAAATTTTATTAGCTTTCTATTACTTATTTTTTGAAATTTTTTTAAACACATTTGATATGTCGACTTAGTGTTTCTTTGAGTGTGTGTTTTTTAACAATCAAAGGATTCATAAGAAGTCATGTTAATATGCACTGTTGTATTCTTTGAAACTTTATGTTTTTAAGAAACAAAATGTGTTACAACAATCCAGACAGAGTCTACTTTGGTTTCGTCATATTTACAAAGCCAACGGATACATATCATAATTACTAGAATATTTTTAACTGGTCCAATATGGAAAAATTGCATATTTTGAATATGTTTTGTGACACAAGAAATTTCTCAACATATAAGTTATAAACTAAAAATGTAGAAACTACCCATTACAAATGACGAACCAATGTAATGCACCATATTTTTTTCAATTTTTTTTACAATGTATTTTGGAAGATACAGAATTATGATTTCACTAAATCATAATGACCTTTAGAAATTGTTTGCACTCGTTTTATTACAAAATTAATTAAAATTAGTAAATTTTTATGAAATTCCATAAAATTTGTATTTCCTGAAAGTAGATTGAATTTTGAAAATGCTTGTCTTGGTTCTGATAGTTAATTCAAAAACTTTCATGGATTTTAATCAGTCTAAAGTTGAAGATATGTATTCAGAACTTGGCTCTGTGTAATTGTTGAAGTGTTAGTTCGGCCGAACTCTTAAAAAAAGTTCGGCCGACTTGCTTTTTGTGCTGATGGCCTGTCAAGTCTAACGACATAAAATTTCAGCCGAATTTTTTATAAAATTTTGGCCAAACTTGTGTCTGAATTTCTGTCGGTCGGAAAATACCACGAAGCCCCTCCAAAAAAAAATTTTGTGGCAATATAAATTGTCGCGAAATAATTCTTTATTTTTGCACATTTGGTCTGATTTTACAAAGGTCTTGGTCTGATTTTGCAAAGAATTGTTTTGGGTTTAAGGAATTTTCTTTGAGATACATTCAAAGGAAATTTTTGCAAAGGATTGCTTTGGATTTAAGGACTTTTCTTGGAGGTACATTCAAAGGATATTACATTCAAAGGACATTTCTTAGAGGTATGTGATACATTTTTTGGATGTTTTTTGGGCTTCATTTTTGTTCAAAGTATGGATTTGGGCTTAATTTTAATTGTTTTTTAAGGTATGGATCTAGGCTTAATTTTGATTGTTTTTAGAGGTTTTAGGCTTAATTTTCATAGGAAATTTTTTTAGGCGTAATTTCGAAAGGACTCCTTTTAGGCTTAATATTCAAAGGACATTTCTTGGAAGTAATTTTTAAAGTGATATTTTTTAAAGGTGTTTTTGAAGTTTTTTAAAGTGGCATTTTTTAAGAAGTTGGAATTAATTTTCAATGCACATTTTTTGGAGGTATTTTTTGAAGTGAAATTTTTTTAGAGTACATGTTTTGGGTTGAAATAAATCTTTTATAATGATTTTTTAAAACGAGTTTTTTTCTAACTTTTTAAATGAATTTTTTTTGTAGGACTTGGAAGGAAATATTTTGAGCTTCGTTTCATTTTTATAAGACATTTTTTTCTTGGATTTTTTGAAGTAATTGTTTTGGATTGAAGTATGTATCTTTTTCAAAATTGTTAAAATGAGTTTTTTTTCAAATTAAATGTTTGATGATTTTTTTTTTAATTGAGTTTTTTTTCTAAATTTTTGAAGGAAATTTTTTGAACTTCATACTCTATTATCATGGGAAATCGAAGGAATTGTACGAGAAAATATAATCGAAAAAAAGACAATGAGGATCATAGAGAAGAGACGAGAGAATCTCGTAAAAGAAAGAGAGATGCACTCTCAAATATTGAAGGGGAAAATCAACCTCAACTAGAAGTTTAAGTAGGTATGTAAATGTAAATATTATGAATTTGATATATTTAAAATTTTCCTAGTGTAAAATGTGAAGCTTATTTTTTATTTGATGAACTAACTGGAAAAATATTTTGCAATGTAGACAAAGAGAGATATTCCTCAAAACATTGATGAGGAGATACAAAATTTTGAAAGAGAATGTGAAAGAGATATTGAACCAATGATTGAATATGGTTAAAATGTTGAAAGAAATTCAAGTGAAGAAATTGAATCACAAGGTATGTACACACACACACACACACACACACACACACACACACACACACACACACATGTTGAACACATACATGTATTATTGAAATTATAAATATATATTAATTTAGTTATTTATTGAATATGTAAACTTATTATGAAATATTAATTCGAATGTACAGATGAAATCAATGTCGATGATGAGATGTTAGAAAATTTTGACACTCACACATATGGAGATAAAAGAGTTGACCATGCTATATGATATCATGTTAACTGCATGTTTGATACGTACTTCATAAAGGAAAATGTGACAGTTCAAGCCCAAATGTTGAAAGGTCTCATATCATTAAGGAAATTAAAAGAATCTATGACTTTATTGGGTATTCGAAAATCAACCAATGATAAAAAAAATGAAGGAAAATGTGATACAAAATATAAATAGTGCTATAAATTCAATTAGAAGATCTATAAAGAAAAAATTTTCAGTTGTACGTAGAGCAATACATATGGAAGTGGTTTCATTAAGTACTAAAGAGAATCACTTGGTAAAATCTATGGCACGAGCATTATGAACCTCACAAAAAACTTTGCATGAACATTGGAAATTTCGGTTGCAAATAGATGTAAATGATGAAATCGCTTGTTGGAGAGCTATTTGTAGGCAACCATACAAAGATAGACTTGGAGAAAATGTTAAAAAATTAATATATGAATATTGGAAGAAAAATTCACATGTTTCGCCAACTGCAAAGCATGTGATGCGAAGAAAAATAGTGTGAAATCAGTACGAATAACACGAATAAAATTTATTCGAAACTACTCAGATAGAGTTTTTCAACAAGTTCAGAGAGGAGAATTGTGAAATTCATGTCCCAATTAGTGCTTTTGTTCAACAAAAAACATGGTATGTAAAACCTATCACTGTATGCGACACTTGGTGTTGTCGTTATCATATAGAATTTGAGTTATATTATGACACATTCCTTAATTTTGGTAGAAAATTTTGGAAAGATTCACCTCCTCCTTCCGCTATCCGTGATTTCATATCTCAAATTCTATGTGAAAGACAGAGCGATGAACTATTTTACAAAAAGAAATGTGTTGGTGGTAAAAAATGCGATGATTGTGGAAATTTGATTAAATTTCAAAACAAATATCGTACTGATATAAATGATCAATCATTTTCCACCATGAAAGTGAAATGGAAGAGATATGAATATATCCATACATCGAATCAAGGTGAAAATAGTTCTAAAAGAATTGAATTACGAGAAGAAGAAATTTTTGTGATAGAATTTTTGAGAATGTTTGAGGTAGAAATTTATAAATACACCAAACATTTCCGTAGAGCTAGATGGCAAGATTTGAATTTAAAAAAATCCCGTGAATGTTTTCCACCAGGGACCATTTTGTTAGTAATTGATTTTGCATAAAACTACACATTTGTTCCACAAAAATAAATTTAGACTGAATACTATCATTTTGACCAAGTCTCCATGCTCCTCCATATTCTATATAGAAATGCTGAACAAAACATCAATCATATAGAAAGCACCAGTGAGAATAGACATGTTATTAAAGAATATCACATTTATATTAGTGACGATCGTACACATCATACATATTTTATAAAACACTGTTTTGGAAATATTTATGACTCCTTGAAAAGTCGTGGAATAACAATCAATGAACATTGGATATGGTCAGATGGATGTACAGGTCAATTCAATTATGCACGATCATTCTTTTGGTTGTGTTGTCTTCACAAGAAAACCTGCATTAAACATTGTTGGAATTTCTTTGAGACTGGCCATGGAAAAGAACATAATGGTGCAGGGGCATGCATAAAATGAGAACTTTGAAGATATCAAATGAACCCCTTTGCAAGCCTACTTTTAGATGCTAAAGAAGATGTTCAATGGTGCATCATTGCTCTAAGCCATGAGACTAACCAATCAAGGGAAGTGTGAAGGTACATTCAATTTAATTTTTATTGGACATCTAATTTTAAACACTATACATTTATCACAATGATTATCTTTGAGGGTATTTTGAGATCATATTTACATTCTTCTTTGTATTTTCCTTATAAAGGTTTTTTTGGCATATTGGGATCAAAGATGTGGATAGATCATTTGGAAATGATGTTGAAAAAATAAAAGGGACTCAAAAATTACATTCAATTAAAGAAAAGTTGTCCAGAACTATGTTTGCATTGGATATAAGAAAATATTCTTGTTTTTGTGATGTTTGCATAGATAACACATAATCCAATGATGTTTGTGAAAACACAATGTATGTATAAAAAGATTGGAAACATATAGAGCTAAATACAAAGGGAAAAATGTTCGTTGCAATGCTTGAAGAGATGTAGTCAGAGGAGACTACAATATCATTTGATGGTGATCGAGTTTATGATCTTGTTAGAGAAGGTAACATTTGAATTGCTTTCAAATGATAAAGATCTAGAAATAAATTTAAATACATAATTTTGTTAAGTTTTATTTATTGTGTAGGAGATGTTTTTGTTGTATTGCACATAATGAAAACGATGAAAATGTGAATTATTATTTGATGCATTGCACCAAACAAAAAACGAAATTATTAGAAAACTATAATGATCATGGGTTTCCATATGAAAGTGAATCTGTTATACTGAAAGGTTATTTCTTCAGAGAAACTAATAAAAGTGGGGATTTTGTTTACTTTGAAGACTATGAACCTGATATCATAAGTTGTTAATATATTCACTTAGTGTGTGCACCATGCATAAAGTTGATAGAGGTTCAATCAAAGAAAAAAACAAAAATTAAGAAATTAAAAATGTCAAAATCCGATCATGAACAGATCATTGAAGATGTCATTCCATTGGAATTTTTTTGATTGAACTGCCCAACAATTTTTTTTCTTTGGATTCATGTTTTAGAACTTCCAGAACTCAACTAAAAATTGAGCTACCTTGTTATGTTATATGTGCAACTGTTTTCACATGTACAAATTGTTTTGGTACATGCACACTAGTATCAACTGAAAGTAGCTTTTCTATACATGAATTGATGAAAAATGTTGCATGCATTGGATATATATATATATATATATATATATATATATATATATATATATATATATATATATATATATATCTGTGTGTGTGTGTGTTCTAGAATTCAATTAACTGTTCAAGTAGTTTTACTATGTGCATTGATGAAAAATGTTTCACGTATTGAATATATATGTTCTAGATTGCAATTAACTAAAAGTAGATTTTCTATGTGTATTGATGAAAAATGTTGCATGTACTGGATATATACACAAACGAAATGTGACTAGTTTTCTCGTGGGCATTTTTGGTAAAAAATATCCACAATGTAAATAAATCATCCACACTATAATTTTATACAAATATTCCTTTCATACAAGAGACTCGAAGCACTTCTTTGAATTTTGGTGGGATTTGACCCACATCTCTATTATTGATAGAAAATAGTACAAAATATGTCTGTCCAATGGTCAGATATGTTCTAGGAAATTAACTGAAAGTAGCTAAATTGTATTGGCATTGATGAAAAATGTTGAAGTACTAGATATATATGTTCTAGAAAACAATTAACTATTCAAATAGCTTTTCTATGTGCATTGATGAAAAATGTTGCACGTACTTAATATATATGTTCTAGAATGAAATCAACTGAAATTAGCCTTTTTATACATGCATTGATGAAAAATGTTGCACGTACTAGATATATATACATTATAGATTGCATTTTTTAAATTTTATGATTGTTTTCAACACATCTAACAAGACTTGGAAGCTTATGATTATATATATATATATATATATCTGTGTGTGTGTGTGTGTGTATTTTCCTTCAATTTTTTTAACATATATATTCAAACATGTGTAAAATAATTTCTACATGTACATATATTCATCTGATTTTTTTTTTTGTTTGGAAAATGAGAACTTGAATTTCAAAAAAACATAATATCATAATCACATGTCAAATGTATTTCACCCATCCAAAACTTGAGTTTTAAAAACTTTTTGATGTAGAAGCATCTAGCTCAGAGTAGACGAAGGAGGGCTGATTGTCTCACTGTGACATGTGTTTTGGACAGGTTACAAAACCTGTGTTTTTTTTCCTATTATTTATTTACTTTTACTCTTTGTTATTTGGACAAGAACAGTAGACTTAGGAGGATAATAGGTTTTTGTTTGTAGTTAAGTAGAAGTTTTTTTTATTTTTTTATAACTTGCAATTTAGTTACAATAATTTAGTTGACAGTTCAACCTAAAGGCAAAACAGACTGTCCTGACAGCACGATAAATAGTAGGAAATTATGTATTGAAGGGGTTAGATTTCCATCAAGACGAAATGAAGAAAATAATAAAAGAAAATCAGAGTTTTACAAAAAGAAAACCATCTGTGAATTTTATCTACATCCAACATTGACATTTATTGATTTTCTGTGTCTAATTGTCGATGTTAATGTGCCTTGTAAACAATCGATGGGAAAGTTGAAATTTCTGTAGTCAGGAGTAGACACAAGCCTGTGAAACATCTAACAGTTGTGTAAAATAGAAGAGAGACCAAAACACATTTGTAGAATTGAAAATTACATTATACAGGATCGAGTTTTCAACAAGAAAACTAAAAGAAATAGCCCATTTATCATTATACGTCACACCAACAAATTCCAGGTAATAAAAGATCGTTTTTCTAAATTAGCTGAACCAAAAAGAAATTTTCTTGTTCATTTATGAGTTTTCGTTTAATCATACAACACGTAAACTCTATTGTCTGTAACAACAAGTGCCAAAAAGGGTTTCTAACCCTGAGTGAACAGTGCTCATAAACAAGGGTGAGCATAGTCACATATGGAGCCGAAATAAAATCAAACAGAACCAACTATGAAACCCCGAGACGAAATTTCAAGAGGAGGGTTTGACAAGGTAAGCAAAGGAGATAGAATCTACAGAAGACAAGGTATATTGGAAAAGCACAAATCTGCTACAAATCCAACTATAGGGTTTTAATAGAACGACCCTACCCATTTTAACTGGGGCTATTTGTTTTGGCGAGGCTGAGCACTTGCAATCCGACGGGTTTTTTGTTTGACCTGCAAGAAGAAAACAAGACAGAAGTTAGAACTTGGAACCAAAAATAACTTTTGCGGGAAATCGAAAACCGAAATACAACAAGAACGAGACTGTAAATTTTGTGGCGCTCACCTGTAGATAAGAGGTGGAGAATTGAAAGAGAGACCTATCCAAGTACAAGGAGGAACTGCTCACAAGGAGAAAATCACATTAGCAACTGAGAGAAGTGCGTAGTGAAATTGAATCATAGAACTTAATTTACCTTTGAAGAAGAAGGCTGAGTTGAGGAAGACCACCGACATAAAACTGGAATTTTGACTTGTATGACAAACAAGAATAGTTAAACAAACTGAAGGAAAGAATCTACAGACATTCGACAGTGAAGAATCATGAATTCGAACTTAGTTTCCGGCAAGAACCTTCGCCACAGCACATGAAGGACTGGGAGTGAGTAAATATTACCATATCAGTGCGAGAACCATCGGGTAGGACACACAGAACCAAGAAACCTGTGATGAAAGGAACCCTCGAGATAGACGGAGATAGCTAACCCTCGTAGTGCTGAGCGAAAAGTGGGAGGAGAATAGTGGAAAGTGCTAGAGCTTGTCACAAGCGCGGGAGGAGCTGAGACCAAGGTGGTCGATAGGTGTCATAGTATGCCTGTTGCAAGGACTACGTAATAAGTTGCTGGTTGATTGCCAATCAGACTGACCAACTGCCAAATATTATGGACCATTGATATGCATTGAAGTCGTATATGTGCGCATTCCGAAACTGGAATTGACATTATATTTGTTAATATATATTTCGCAATATAAGTCGGGGCCTGTAAACCAAGGTTTCCGAACACCATTTTTTTTTATTACAAGTTTTCAGTCAAAGGGCTGGGCCATCATTTTTGGTAACAGAGTGGGATTAAGAACAGTGAGAATGGAGGTTGGTAGATGAGGACGAGGAAGGGGGAGAGCTAATCGCAGATTAGCAGAAGAAGGACTGAGAGAGGAGATTTGTATTTTGAACGAGCGATTAGCAGCAGTGGAGGCTAGGACAATAAGGGATCCTGACGGAGGGGATTACAGTGATGAGGAGGTTGCAGAAATGACAAATGGCTCTGAAGGGGAAGGACCTGAACTTAGATTGTTGAGGTCGGTTTTATTATCAAGTAGCAAGCCCAAACATGAGCTTTCTACTTACGATGGGAATCTATCAACATAAGTGCTGCTGGATTGGCTAAGTGAGTTGAACAAGTATTTCAGCTTTGAGGAAATCAGTGAAGACAAACAAGTAAAATTTTCTGCCACCAAACTGAAAGGACATGCGTCCTTGTGGTGGGACAGTATACAGGTGGAGAGGAAGAGACTAAATAAACCACCTATTAAAAAGTGGGCCAGAATGGAGGCCAAACTGAGGGAGAAATTTCTGCCAAAGGATTACAAGATTATGCTGTATAGACAGGTATAGAATTTGAGGCAAAAAGTGTTGATTGTTAAGGAATACATGGAGGAATTTTACAGGTTGAATTTGAGAGCAGGGTACATAGAAGACACGCCTGAAAAAACAGCCAGATTTGTAAATGGCTTGAGGGGGGAGATACTAGATGAAATCAATATTCTCTCACCCAGGACTATTGATGAGGCATATCAGTGTGCCTTGAAAGTGGAAGAAAAGATAATCAGAAATAAAAATGCCAGAAGAGGAGGAGGATCTGGCAGAGGAAAAGGGAAGGTTTTTGGCAGGGGCAGAGACACAAATTCCAGCGAAGAAGGTAGTAGTTCCAAACCTTCAGGGACAACAGAAAATGACAGTAACACTATAGGAGGACGACCATACCAGCGGGGAAGAGGAAATGGTCAGGGCAGAGGATCTGTCCAGTGTTACAGGTGCCATAAGTGGGGGCACAAGTCTTATGAGTGTCCTGAAGGGGAGCCAGCAGGCGGCAGAGGAACTTATGTTGCCCAGCCAGAGGAAGCGGAGGCACCACCCCAGGAAGTAGAAAATATGGCTGAGATAGGGGAAGATTTGGTGCTGAATAAAGTGCTGCTAAAACCAGCCAAAGAAGTTGCAGAAATAGATCAGCGAAAAGCTTTATTCCGGAAAGTTTGCAAGTCACAGGGCAAGTGCTGCAAACTGATAATTGACAGCTGAAGTACCGACAATTTGGCGGCCACAGAAATGGTAGAGAAGTTAGGATTGAAATGGCTGAAGCATCCCACTCCCTATAAAGTGTCGTGGTTGCAAAAGGGACATCAGTTGCTAGTTGATGAACAGTGTGAAGTGGAATTTCACATGGGCAGGTACAGGGACAAAGTTATGTGTGATATTATGCCGATGGATGTCTGTCATATACTATTGGGGAGGCCTTGGTAGTATGACAGGAAAGTAATTCATGATGGGAAGAAAAACTGTTACAAGTTTGTCAAGGATGGGATTAAGCACACGCTTGTACCCATCAAGGAAGAAAATACGGCAGAAGCTAGTGGAGTAAAAGCGTTGCTGATGGGTGGAAAGGAATTCTTGAAACAGATCGATGATAATGATGTAAATTTTGCTGTGGTGAGGAGACCAAAAATGGTGGTACTGCACACAAAGATCACAGATTTACCAGAGGAGATTCAGGATATGTTGCAGGATTTTGGTGATATCATCGTAGATGATCTTCCAGACGAGTTGCCTCATAAGAGGAGTATCAGTAATTTTATCGACTTCATACCAGGAGCTAGTCTGCCAAATAAAGCAGCCTATCGTATGAGTCCCAAGGAAAATGAGGAGATTAGGAAGAAGGTGCAGGAATTGTTGGATAAAGGGCTGATTAGAGAAAGCATGAGCCCCTATGCAGTTCCGAAAATTTTGGCTCCAAAGAAAGGTTGTGAGTGGAGAATGTGCACAGACTCAAGGGTTATTAATAAGATTACCATCAGGTACAGGTTCCCATTGCTGAGGATGGACGACATGATGGACTATTTGAGTGGGGTAGCATACTTCACGAAGATCGATCTGAAGAGTGGTTACCATCAGATCAGAATTCAAGAAGGGGATGAGTGGAAAATAGCTTTCAAGACGAATGAAGGGTTGTACAAGTGCCTAGTGATGCCATTTGGGCTGAGTAATGCCCCTATTACTTTTATGCACCTAATGAACAAAGTGCTGAAAGAGTTCATTGGGAAGTTTGTAATTGTTTATTTGGATGACATATTGATTTTCAGCAAGACCAGAGAAGAACACTTCAAGCATGTTCGAAGTGTATTGAAGAAGTTGCAGTAGAATAAGCTTCTAATAAATATGAAGAAGTGTACTTTTTTTCAGCGGGAGTTAGTGTATCTGGGTTTTGTAATTGCAGAAAACGAGCTGAAGATGGACCCAGAAAAGGTTGCAGCTATAGTTAGCTGGCCATCCCCAAAGATTTTATTTGAAGTCCTAAGCTTTCACGGATTAGCAAGTTTTTACAGGAAATTCATCAGAAATTTTAGTGAAATCTGTGCACCCATGTTGGATACGATCAAGAAGGCAAATCAGCCTTTTTGTTGGACAGAGGTAGCGGAGAAAATTTTTCAGACTTTGAAAAGAAAGATCACATAGAGACCGATATTGAGGCTGCCTTAATTCAACAAAATTTTTCAAGTTCATTGTGACGCCAGCGGTATAGCCATTGGGGAAGTACTTAGTCAAGAAGATAGGCCGGTCGCTAATTTCAGTGAGAATTTGAACGAGAGTAGATAAAAATACTCAACCTATGACAAGGAATTCTATGCAATTATCCAAGCATTGAAGCATTGGAGACGTTATTTATTAGGTAATGAATTCGTTTTATTTACTGATAATTATGCGTTACAGTATATTATGCAGTAGCATAAGCTGAACCATAAGCATGTAGAATGGGTTGAGTATCTGCAGAGTTTCACGTTTGTGTTGAAACATATTAGTGGGCAGGCCAACAAGGTGGCAAATGCATTGAGTAGAAGAGCTTTACTCTTGCAAGAAAGCACAATGCAAGTTTTGGGTTTTGAGCATTTGAGGGATCTGTATCAGACAGATGCAGATTTTAGGGAGGCCTTTGAGGCCTGTCAAAACCCTTTGTTGAGAAATGTTAGTCCATGGTTGGACTACAATGTGCAAGAGGGATTATTGTTCAGGGGAGGACAGTTGTGCATTCCCGATTGTTAGATGAGAGAGAACATTATTCGAGAAAAACACAGTGGAGGTCTAGCCAGACATTTCGGCATAGACAAGACTTTATTGCAGATCGAGCACTTTTATTACTAGCCAAGGTTAGGATGGGACGTGGAGAGATACGTAAGCAGATGTAAAACATGCCAGTTGGCAAAAGGTTGCAGTCAAAATATAGGACTTTATATGCCACTACATATTCCGAGCAGACCATGGGACTCAGTCAGCTTGGACTTTGTCTTGGGTCTACCTAGGACACAGTGGGGTTTTGATTTAGTGATGGTGGTAGTGGATCGGTTTTCGAAGATGGCACATTTTATACCCTGCAGCAAAACTAGTGATGCTACTCACGTAGCACACTTGTTTTTCACAGAAATTGTCAGACTGCATGGCCTACTGAGGTCCATCATTTCTGACAGGGATGTGAGGTTCACCGGGCATTTTTGGCGTACCCTGTGGAAAAAATTGGGCACTCAGTTACAATTCAGCTCCGCTTATCACCCACAAAATGATGGGAAAACAGAGGTGGTGAATAGGAGCCTAGGAAATCTGCTATGGAGTTTAATTGGTGAAAATTCTTGGATGTGGGACTGCGTACTTGCGCAGGCAGAATTCACTTATAATGATTCACCGAATCGCAGCACAGGTTACAGTCCTTTCTAGGTCTTGTATGGTATGCACCCTCGCGGAGTGCATGAGATGCGAGATTTGGGAAAACTTGAAAAACGGAGTGCTGATGGGGAATATTTCTCCCAGGGAATGAGCAACTTACATGAACAGGTAAAAACAAAATTGCAGGACAACAGTAAAAAGTACAAATAGCTGGCAGATTCAAAAAGGTGAGAGATCCAGTTTAATGTTGGAGACGAAGTCCTTGAACACTTGCGCAAGGAACAGTTTTCGAAGAGGCAATATAACAAGCTGAAATTTAAAAAAATTGGTCCCTACAAAATTGTTTGCAAATTTTCCGCCAATGCTTATGAGTTACAGTTTCCACCAGGAATAGGTATTTCACCCATCTTTAATGTTGCAGATCTGTTTCCTTATATCGCTGGTTCTGAATATGACACTACAGTAAGGCCAGAACGAGACACCCAAATGCATGAAGGTTTTTGGGTGAGACAGATGCCCACAGAACAGTCCCTTGAGATCGAGAGTATTCTCGACACACAGGTAGCCAGTCGCACACGCAGGAAGGAATATCTACGCTATTTGGTCAAGTGGAAGAACCGTCCCATTGAGGATATTTGGTGGCTTGACGAAGCACAGATACGGAAGGCTGGTTATTCGGTCGATGATCTCATGGAACAGAGGCATGATTTTTTGTCACCCTGGGAGCCTGATGTAGGAGCATCTAGCTTAGAGTAGACGAAGGAGGGCTAATTATCTCATTGTGACATGTGTTTTGGACAGGTTACAAAACCTGTGTTTTTTTTCCTATTATTTATTTACTTTTACTCTTTGTTATTTGGACAAGAATAGTAGACTTAGGAGGATAATACGTTTTTGTTTGTAGTTTAGTAGAAGTTTTTTTTTTATAACTGGCAATGTAGTTACAATAATTCGGTTGACAGTTCAACTGAAAGACAAAACGGACTGTCCTGACAACACGATAAATAGTAGGAAATTATGTATTGAAGGGGTTAGATTTCCATCAAGACGAAAGGAAGAAAATAATAAAAGAAAACCACAGTTTTACAGAAAGAAAACCATCTGTGAATTTTATCTACAGCCAACACTGACATTTATTGATTTTCTGTGTCTAATTTTCGATGTTAATGTGCCTTGTAAACAATCGATGGGAAAGTTGAAATTTCTGCAGTCAGGAGCAGACACAAGACTGTGAAACATCTAACAATTGCGTAAAACAGAAGAGAGACCAGAACACATTTGCAGAATTGAAAATTACATTATACAGGAGAGATTTTTCCAACAAGAAGACTAAAAGAAATAGCCCAGTTATCATTATACGTCACACCAAAATATTCCAGGTAATAAAAGATATTTTTTCTAAATTAGCTGAACCAAAAAGAAATTTTATTGTTCATACATGAGTTTTCATTTAATCATACAACACGTAAACTCTACTGTCTATAAAAACAAGTGCCAAAAAGGGTTTCTAACCTTGAGCGAACGACGCTCATAAACAAGGGTGAGCACAGTCGAATATGGAGCCGAAATAAAATCAAATAGAACCGACTACGAAACCCCGAGATGAAATTTACAAAGGAGGGTTTGATAAGGTAAGAAAAGGAGATAGAATCTACAGAAGACAAGGTATACTGGAAAAGTGCAAATCTGCTAAAAAGCCAACTATAGGATTTTAACAGAACGACCCTACCCATTTTAACCGGGGCTATTTTGTTTTAGTGAGGATGAGCACTTGCAATCCGACGGGTTTTTTGTTTGACCTGCAAGAAGAAAACAAGACAGAAGTTAGAACTTGGAACCAAAAACAACTTTTGCGGGAAATCGAAAACTGAAATACAACAAGAACGAGACTATAAATTTTGTGGCGCTCACCTGTAGATAAGGGGTGGAGAATTGAAAGAGAGACCTGGGCGAGTACAAGGAGGAACTGCTCGCAAGGAGCAAATCACATTAGCAACTGAGAGAAGTGCGCAGTGAAACTGAATCATAGAACTTAAGTTACCTTTGAAGAAGAAGGTCGAGTTGAGGAAGACCACCGACATAAAACTGGAATTTCGACCTGTATGACAAATAGGAACAGTTAAACATATTGACGGAAAG
Source organism: Pinus albicaulis (assembly GCA_034641835.2). Classification (NCBI taxonomy): domain Eukaryota; kingdom Viridiplantae; phylum Streptophyta; class Pinopsida; order Pinales; family Pinaceae; genus Pinus; species Pinus albicaulis. The sequence goes on from CM076574.1 coordinate 570,483,915, forward strand.
AATATGCAGACATTCGAAAGTGAAGAATCACGAATTCGAACTTATTTTCCAGAAAGAACCTTTGCCACAGCACATGAAGGACTGGGAGTGAGTAAATATTACCATATCAGTGCGATAACCATCGAGTAGGACACATAGAACCAATAAACCTGCGATGAAAGGAACCCTCGAGACAGATCGAGGTAGCTAACCCTCGTAGTGTCGAGCGAAAAGTGGGAGGAAAATAGTGGAAAGTGCTAGAGTTTGTCACAAGCACGGGAGGAGCTG